>CM064496.1:18093133-18140441 GCA_032716605.1 Paralithodes platypus | reverse complement strand
TGTGTCACGCCCACTGCTCCCTTTTACCCATGTTTGCTCACAAACTTTGCATCAGGTGTGTGAAGTGTTTGGATCGCTCTCAAGGCGTGTGGTTATCTAAAAGATGCGCCATCTGCTCTGAATTAAAAACCGCCTTGCTGGCGAAGAAAGATTTGTCATGTTTAGCAGCCCTCCATGAGATTAAAGCCTGGTTCAATTCTTATGCTAAGGACACTGCCCATAAGGCACTTCAATGTGACGACCAATCCTTTGGGAAAAGCTAATTATTAAGTCACCTTTAGTAAAACCCGGGGCCTCTAAATTTGTCAGACCCAAGGTCAAAACCAAAGCCATCAGCAAAGAGGTTCTGAGTAGTAGCAGTGAGAACGAGGTCACCGAGGTCCCCTCCTCTGACCGTGCCACGCGGCGAAAGTCGAGGTCCAGGTCGAAGTCTCCCCGGAAACACTCTCGCCACTCCGCCTCAGATTCTTCCCGGTCTCACAAGCGCCGGAGAGAAGAGTATGACACATCGCTAGCAGACGGCAGGACACCTCAGCCGCCTCCTCCCACACCTCCCTCTGACACCAATACACGTGATTCAGGGGAGTCGGAAATAGGATCCGAGTTATTATCATCTACATTTAGTCAGGAACATTCTGTGCGGGTACCTCCTAATGTGATTTTTGCCATACCAAAATTGAATGTAGTTCCCCGGGGGGTGAGGTCAACAGGCCCGAGTAGGGTACTAGCCGACCAATTTAGAGGTTATCCGGCGGGGATCCAATTCAGCTCACAGGTGACTCATCACTCCCAGCCATAGCGGCAGGGGGGTATTGGCGTCACTCAGATCCACATCTCTCTCCTAAATGTCATTCCAGAACGGACAGAGGACGGCAACATAAACGTGTTGCCATCGTCAGTGCCAGATTTGTCTTGGCCCCCGGCGGATAATGAGTTAGACTCACAAGAGGCAGCATCACAAGAGATCTTGGAGCAGAGTGAGGAGCCGGCGGACGGTGTGTTCTCCCCGGCTCCTCAGTCTCGCCTTAGTAATTATTCTGAGGCTAGTTCACATTCATCCAAAGACCCCTCTAGGAAATGGATGACTTCTGATCAGGTAAATGAATTATTACATAAAGTAATACAGCATTATCAAAGCCCTGCCTCGTCGGATTCCCCGGTTACACTCTCAGCTGCGCCCCCTAGCACCTCTGTTATTAGACCTCTAGAATTCCCGACATTCACTCCTTCTTGCCCGACCCCGAGGTACAGCTGCCCCAGGCCCTACAGTGCCGGCGACGCCAGCTATGTCCACCCTCAGGGTTATTACTGATGTCCAACCTCCTCCTTTAGATAATGCGCCTCTGAAGAAGGGCCCCATGCCCCTCCTCTATGGTACTGGATGCTCTTGGGTACCTGTGATACCAGAGAATCCCCTTTTAGCTTAACCTTCAGTATCAGGGGACCACCCAGTTCCCGGCGAGTGGTCCATTGAGATCAATAAGAACTGTAAATCTAGGGCCAAAGACGAGACAGGGAGGGTATTGGATGTACTGATTAAGGGTGTCCCAAGTTCCCTTTACCCAGCATATTTTGTTTATTCAGCCGCGCCGGCCGTTCCTTCCTCCGCATTTGCACGACTATTTGCTGACTGGTCAAAGGCTGATGGCATCAATGATGTCAAAGCCTTGATGCTCTTACGCCGGAGTTGGCTACAACTCCGGCTCTGGACCAAGCTCAGACTCCCGTACTGCAGATGGGACAGGTGGGAGTAGGCCCTTGGGTAGATTGGGAGATAGAAGCTCAGGTTTTTGCCACTACTATCACCTCCAAATCTTCACATCAGATTCCTCCAGAGAATCATACTTACTTTTCCCTACCAGTATCCAAAGCAGAAGGGGTGTCCCCAGCCTTACTAACATTTCTGGCGGCCCCCAGTGTCATTACATGCCCTGGATGAACCTTTCTCTCCCCCCCCCCCCCTGCTCCTCACTCGGAGGGGGGTTTTAAGTTACGCAATAAAGCCTACCGGATGTTCTCTCAGTACTTGGTGGATCTTCAAATAGCCGCATGTCTTGCAGGCACTTTCTCGGCCATAGCTGACCCCCAAACTAGAAAAGCTACTGAGCTGTCGTGTAGACTCTTGCGACAAAATGCCATTCAGTCACTAGGGGGCATTAGAATTGCAATTTTGGAAGTGGTTCGAGCCCGCCAAGATCTGAGAGTACATCTGGTGAGGAAGTTGCCGGCGGACATAGGTCGCCGGGTAACTCTCTCCCCGGTTCTTACTGCCACCCTGCTTAACTCTGAGACTTGGAGTCTAGTTTTTAATATGGTGAGTGGGTGGAAACAAGTTACCTCCCAAGCTAGGAAGGACCCACCTAAGAAACCCTTTCATAAATCAAAGGGCGGTAACAAACCGTTACAACCCCAATCTAAGCAGGGCCCAAGAGACCCCAGACCAACTCCGCAGCAGGGAGGTAATCAGCACAAACCCAAACAAGGTATACAGCACGGGTATAAGGGTAAGGCCCAATACAAAGGTCATCAGGGCACTGCACCAGGCAAAACTAGTCAAGCATCCGAGCCAACCTACCCCACCTCCAAAAAACTAGCCACTCATACTCTCCACATCCCAGGGCCGAGCTCAAAGGACCAAGATTGGGGAGTTGCCTTGAAGGACGAACCCCGGTTGCACCTGGGTTCGTTCCGATCATTCCGCTCAGTCTGGCCCAAACATAACGGGGCCAGGAAGGGATGAGCAATGGAATCACCTGGCGGTGGCGCCGGCGGCCTCGACTGCGTCAGCCGCAGGAATATACCCCGGTGTCTCAGGAGGAAGAGGTCCTGTTACAGGAAATGATTGCCAAACGGGTCCTTATATAGGTCAATACCTATCAGCAGTGTTCACGTCAAGACTCTTCTTAGTGCCAAAAAGGGACAGTGTGCAGATGCGACCAGTTCTAGATCTCTCGCACCTGAACACCTTTATAGAGAATTCACCCTTCAGGATGTTACTGTACGCAACTCCGCCTAGCACTGCCGCTGCAAGGTTGGATGTGCTCGATCGATCTCAAAGATGCCTATGGGCATGTCCCTATAAACAAGAGGTTTCACAAATTTTCTCACAGCTCTGAGGGATCCGGCCACGAGACTGTATGTCTTTCAAAGGATGCCGTTCGGGTTGAACCTAGCACCGCCGAGAGTCATTTACCAAACTCGTCCGGCCAGCTCTCTTACCCCTGTTAAGTTCGAGGCATAACAGTTGTTTTGTTATCTGGGTGCTAGCTAGTAGTGGCGAACTCTGTAGAATTAATGTCAAAGACCATGTCAACCAAGTGTTCGCTCATGTACAAGCCCTAGGGTTCAAGGTGACACTTGTCAAAGTCGCACCTTGTCCCCTCAAGGACCGAGTCAGTGGATAGGGCTGGTGCTGGTGGGTACAACCGCCGCTCTGACTCTTACTCAGAGTGCGGACAAACCGCAGCCGATTTCGAAGGAAACTGTGTCCGGTTCCTCCACAGTCTGGATAACGACCAGGAAAACGTGGGATTCCCTGATCGGTTCTCTCAACTGGGTTCAATTAACTCCCTCAGACATATTATGGACGCGACTAGCGTCCTATGGCAGAGTGAACCAAAAACACATAAGGACGCAATAGCATCATATGGACTTATTATAGGGCAGAAAAATAGTTTTATGACGCAATTGAGCCGGTCTTTTGGCCTGGTAAGTCCGATAAGTTAGATGTAACATGTGGCAACCATCTAGCAACCCCCTAGCGTCCCGGTGAGGGCCCCGCGGTGCTTAGAGAGAGTCAGTCTCTTCCCAGCAGCCAGTCTACTAGGTGGGTGTCGCGGAGGCCCTTTAAACCAAGGGGCCGCCATTTGGCCCAGCATGGCTGGTATTACCGCCCTAATCTAACCCAAACGAAGTGCTATATTCATTGGGTGATCGATTGTGGAGTATTGTGTGATTCTTGTTTAGGGTATAATAGCCATGTTAGGGATGTGTTTTGCTAGTCTGGTGTACGTGACCAAGGTGGGGCTCCACGAGGGTCCATGGTTTCGCTTGTTTGTGGATCACTTTCATACCATATCGAGTCAATTATATTGCTATTTATAGGTCCAAGTAGTGGATCTTACTTGTATTAGTGTTTGTAGTGAAAAAAACTTTTATTACTGGGCGAGCATTCTATGGTGTAGGATACGTTGACCAAGGTGGTGGAGCCCACGAGGGGCCATGCTTTTTGCCTATACATTTTGCTTGTTTGTGGATCACTGTCATATAAATATCAGTCAATTATATTGCTATTTATCAGTTCAAGTAGTGTATCTTACCTTGTATTAGTGTTTCTTAGTGAAAAAACGTTCATTATTGGGTCGAGCCTATGTCTCCAGGCTCACTCAGGGCCATGTGCATTTTTGCTCGATAATGTTAGTGGTGGAAAGTGCTGGCATTTTGCTCGATAAATTTTATTGATGGAAAGTGCTTGGGACGGTAAGTTTTTTATTGGCAAAAGCACTCTACATATACGGCTTGGTGGCCACGAGGGGATCTCAGCAGGGTGTGAAAGGCCAGTCAACATTTTTGGAGGTGGTGGCCACGAGTAGGTGGACGATGGTGGTGGTGGTGAGTGGTGTTTGGTGATGGGCGTGGTGGTGGTGATGACAGTCGTGCTGGTGGTGGTGGTGGTGGTGGTGGTGATGGTGGTCGTGGTTGGTGGTGATGGTGGTCATGGTGGTGGTGATGGTGGAGGTTAGGTGTTGGTGGTGGTGGTGATGGGCGTGGTGGTGGTGAGGGTCGTGGTGGTGGGGGTCATGGTGATGGTGGTCGTGGTGGTGGTGATGGTGGTCGTGGTGGTGGTGATGGTGGGCGTGGTGCGTGGTGATGGTGGTAGTGGTGGTGGTGGTGGTGGGGGGGGTGATGGGGTGGGGTGGTGGTGGTGGTGGAGATGGTGGTGGTGGGGGTGGTGGTGGAGGATGGTGGTGGTGTTGACACAAATAGGGTCGGGTCCCTTTTCTGAACGCCCCCCGGGTCAGGTCACTTTTCTGACCCTGGGTCAGGTCAAGACAATGAACCCAACCCTATTTGTGTCAAACACCAACACCAGCGATCCACCAACCACCACCCACCATCTCCACCACCACCCCCCAAATTTTATCTTATTTTTATTATTTTTGGGTTTAGGCCTATTTTATTCGGGTTTGTCCCCTCCGGGGAACCCCTATTGTAATTATTAAACCTGGAATTTCATCCAAATTCTTCTTACGCGCCGGTTTTTCGACGCAATAACTCCAGAACCGCGTTTTGGATCGGGAGTCAAACTTTCACCAAAGAGGTGGCGTTTTTGAATTGGGGAACTTTTGATATGCTAAACATCCGGCATGGTGGCCAAACAGGTCCGTGGCAGCCGATTTCCCGAAAAACTTGACGCTTAAAATACCGTCTCTCCCACTCACAGGAAAAGAGCTGGTGTGTGGAATACGCACTCCCCTACTACTGCCTCAGCAAATTTTATAGAGCGGTTTTGCTTTTTTGCAAGTGGGGTTTTTTTCCGGCAATCTTGAAAAAAAACTCGTAATTCCACTTAAAATGCCACATCTGAAAAAATACGCCGATGAGTCAAGAAGCCATGCTTGCGTCGTTGGGGGAGGCTCGCGATTCCGAACGTTTTGATACCAAAAAAAAAATATAAATGGGTGGAATCGTTGGAAGCAGACAGAATTGACCACTGTATATTACTTAAAATTACTTTAACCCTTAATTAGCGGCACACCACATAAGTCGTATTGAATAAAGCTGGACGATGTGGCGGCGCTCGACATTAGGTCGAGTGGCAATTTCAGCACGTAATGTTGCTGAGAGAGCGAGACAAGTGGTGGCAGGCGAGTAGCGAGCGTAGGACTGGCTCCAGACCACCGCGGCGAACCATACTGACACGAACTCCAGATCCCTCCTCCCTCTCGCACTCGCTCTATAAGGAATTGTATCGGGAGGAAAGGGGCTAATTACATGCTTTTTGCTACTCGCGTTGCACGGTTATTGCAAGAAAACTAGCCATTATAAAAGGATCAAGTTATTGGTGTCATTCGACCAGCTCTGTTTAGGCCCTTTCAGCGGATAGGTAATTGTTTTACGTTCTGGGTCTTATGAAGGCATGAAAATGATCAGGAAAACAGCCCTATTTGGGCAAAAAACACCCCGCGGGGCGGAACACAAAAAAAAACCGCATAGGCCGCTCGTTAAGGTGGTAAAACCGAATGTCGCTACCACACCACAAAGTTTACCGTCTACAGTCTATAGGCTTCCCAAGCATACCCCAGTTTTGCTTAATAACATAATATCTCTTTATTATTCAGTCTTGAACTTTGGTTTTTTATTTAACTCTCTCAAAACCGTTCGAGTCCCTACGAATTCCAGCAATTATTTAGCCAACATACCGATAAATACCTACCCTACCAAATAATAACTGATGAATTCAAATTTATTTTTGGTGAATGACAGAGTATGGACTAAGGTTTTTAACAATTCCTCCCTTTGCCAAAATGCTTAGTTTAATAACAATGGAGATGGACCTTTAAAGTTTTGGCAATTGCCCGTGGGCCTGTTATTTTTAACCTCCTAAAGTGTTACCACGAAATAACGCTAGATCCTTTCTCAAAAGTCGCTAGCAGGTTGCTACATAGCCAAACAAGGTTAGGAATAATGCTGCAATTTCTAAATAGTTTGGGTTTGTTTGTTTTGCAAAATTTTCCAAATTAGTATGACTAGAATGTCTGGAAAATTTTCAAATTATCCCTAGTAAATGTCTCTAGATATAAAAGAATGGGCTGCTAGAATGAAGATAAATGAACTCTACATTTTAGCGGTAATATGTAGCTTTACAACTCGGCACCACCTGCAACCACAAAACAGTATGTCTCCACAAAATACCGCTAGATCCTTTCTCAAAAGTCGATAGCATGTTGGGGCTTTTTTACCAATAGGTCAAACAAGGTTAGAATAATGCTGAAATTTCTAAAGAGTTTTGGTTTGTTTGTTTTGCAAATTTTACAATGTAATCTGACTAGAAGGTCTGACACATTTTTAAATGATCCATAGTAAATCTCTCTAGATATGAAAAATGGCTGCTAAATTGAAGTAAATAGCTCTACATCTAGCGGTAATATCTAGCTTTACAAACTGGCAACACTGCCCTAAGCCATCTGTCCTATCTTCTTCCTCCCTCATATGTATCAAATACCACTCTAGTGAACTTTCGGTATTATTAGTTTAGTCAGGTTAATACTATTTGTCCACATAAAATAGAAACCTATCGCGGATGGTTGTCTAATACAACCATAGATAATACTATTACATATTATTTGAACATGAGGTCGAATTTAAGCAGTTGTGTTTACCTTGAACAGTAAAAAAAATTGACCACTCTGAGCCAGAACCGAAAGCTTCTCTTGAAGGGTAGTACTCAAAGAACAACAGAAAGCAGGGGTACTTCAGCAATGTCAGAGATTGAAGCGGTAACTTTCACAATGCATGATAACCCTAGACAGGACACCAATATACCACTACAATCAGACAAATATCACTACAAAAATGATAGGAAAATATTTATATTAAGGTCTACTAGGTATTTGAAATTATGGCAAATGAGTAAAAATCAATATGATATAATGATCATGGGATTGATTAGTATCTGGCAACATTGTTGCCACAAAATGTTCTGAACGTATGCGAACTTCGGAGTATTTATCCCATTCAATATACACATCTATCACTATTTAAATGTAATACAACCATGCACAGTGCTATTACATATTTATTTGAACATAATATAGGATGCTCTTTCATTTAAACCAGTTTCTATATCTAGTCACGAAAAATAGAGGCCTTGCCTAGGCAGGCTAGCGGTAGGTACGAATTTATCAGTTCGAATTTTGATTGAGAGTGGGATTAGGCCTAGGGCCTAGCCTAGGGCTTCACATAGGATAATGTTTGGGGTTTGGGAATCGCACTGAGGCGGCTTTAGGCCTAATTAGGTTAAATTAGTAAAATCGAAGGACAAAGTGCATCGCATAGGACTATTAAGACACAATCCCATTTTACCCAAATATCACACAATAGGCCTAGGTTATTCGCTGTCAAGGACGGCAAGAAATCAGGACCTAGGCTAGAACCTCTGTAACTAAAAAACAACTAGGCCTAGAGTGATCAAGCTAATATTGTGCAGGGTGCCCAAACAGAAATTATCCAGTTCGGGATCATTTTTCTAAGTTTACAAGGGATCAACTTTGCGCGGCGTCTGCGGGGGGTGCGGGGGGCAGCCGCCCCCCAGGGACATAACAGGGGGACGAGGGAATTTTGAGATGTGAAGGGAAATATACGAACAATACATGCTCAAAATTTATTAAAAGGAATGAATAAGATTGTAAGTAAAAGGGATGTTATGTATGGTACTGGTGTTTAATCAGGATAATAGGGGAGAGGCTGCCTGTACTTCAGTCTCAAAGAGATTCACTTCAGGTCAAATAATTATAGGCATTGGAAAAACAGGTTTTTAAATTATGATTAGCAGGCCCCTGTTTTAGTTTTGTCCTTTTGTCCAATAAAGATTTCATGTATATTTGTGGTTGCATTCCAAGGAAGATTACATACTTAAATTTTATATCCTTTCATATGATACATGAGTTACTATAGAGAGTACTGGTTTAAAATACATACCGGTACCAAGTTTCAAGAATAAACTTTGATTAGAACATTTGTTTGTGTCTATTATTTTCCATGGGGCCGAGAGTAAAAAATACCTGGGTAGGCTATTCCCATATCGGGTTAAGTACAATCAGTCGGAACCGTAGTAAAGAATGGAACCCTGATTTAGAGGCGAGAAACATAAGTCGAGTTAAATAAAGGAGGACTATGTGGCGGCGCTCGACATAACTCTGGTGGCAATTTCAGCACGTTAATGTGGCTGAAAGAGAGAGAGAGAGACAAAAGTGGTGGCAGGAGACTAGCGGAGCGTTATGGATGCTCCAGCCCACCGCGGCGAACCTACTGACAACAAATCTCAGCTCCCGCCTCCCTCTCTCCCTCGCTACATACTCAATTATGTACGTGAAAGTACCGAATTACCTGCTTTTTGCACTCGGTTTGCACGGTTTATTGCAAGAAGCAAAAACTATCCATCATACAAGGATCGTTATGGTGTCATTCGGAAAGCTCTGTTTATGCCCTTTCCGGGATAGGTACGTGTTTTAAGTTCCTGGGTCTTATTTAGGCATGAAAAATTATCACGTACACAGCCCTAATTTTTGCCTAAAAACACCCCGCGGTGCGGTACACATAAATAAACCGCATAGGCCGCTCGTAAGGTGTTAATTTACACAACTTTAAAAGACGCAAGATTCTGCGAGGCTAATTCCAAAAAGTATTCAAGCAATGTCTCCGTTACCCCCATGAAGTCAGGTTATAGTAATGACAAGACATACCAATACTATATGTTAGTTTGCGGGTGTGTGGACTGTGGGGATCGTGGCAGCCCCCACTTGGGACACTAAGACTAAGTTAAAGTTAGGTTAGGGAACGGTAATGCAAATAATCTTACTCATAACATGATACAACAATTGAACAATCAACGCTTGTACTATATTCCTTGAAGAAATAAAAAAACAACAATTGTACATACGGCCTGCGGAACAGGTTCTTTAGTGATTACAACAAGGCATGACGGGATTCCTGGAAGAAATCTATCAATAACTGTAGGCGGTAGGCCTAGCTGGCGGCTGTACACTTATTAAATTGTAGCCTAACGGTAAATCTGGCTAAAAAGTTACCGGTATACAAAATGAGAACATAGAGGCAGGGTGAAGATCCCAATTTGGACACTAAGTTTGGACTTTTGGTTAGGGTAAGTTATTGCAAATCGTCACACTCATAATATAAACTACAATAAATAAAGATACACGTAGCTAAGGATACTACTGTCAGCCTATTCTGCCTATAGCCTATACCTTGAAAACAAAAACAAACGGTTAAGACGGCGAAAGTATTCTTCAGTGGACAGGTCTACCCCTATAATCACACGGCATGACGCCAAAACTGTTATTGTCATAGGCTATAGCCTAGCCAGGGTGTCGAATGACCGCTGTTTTGTTGAGTGATAACACAAATTAACTTTCTGTCTAATGATATAACACAAAAAAAAAATTCTAGCCTAGGTCATATAGCCTACGTATTTTTATATTATTATTTTAAAAGTTAGACATCTAAAATAGGATAGGCTTAGGCCCTACTGTGTTCCCAAAACTCAAAAGAGTAGCCTAGGGCTAGGTTAGCCTAGCCCTTACAAAAAAAAAAAAAAAAAATACAGGAATGTTGGTCTGAGGCTAAGTTTTCAATATACCACTTCCCAGGTCATTTTAACAGTTCTATTGCTTCTATATATCATATAATACACAATAGAGTTATTTTAAGTAACTAGAAAAAAAGGTCATCTTCTAACTAATTACCATAGGCTAATTGAGGACCTAGTGCCCGTTCACGGGTTCGAGTGGGCTCTGAGTATTAGCCTACCAGAATTCCAGTCTGCCTAGAAACCGTATTTTTTACTGTCTTTAACCTCAAATCTTCCTTGATATTCATTTTAGACTATCAATACAGTATACATAGCCCCACTAGTGGGGGCAGTATAAGATTGTTGGATAATGGGTTATCATAAGCCTAATAAGCCTAGCCTCAGCCTAGGCTACTAATTTCGGCTTCAAATCATAATTATTCATCATAGGGCCTAGGCCTGAGGCTTATCTGAAAAAATAATATGCTTGGCTACTGACAAAATCGCTGTTTGGTGCTTGCTAGAAGTCAGGTTGATCCAAAGTATCACCTTGAAAACTTATACCTTATATCTAATGAGTTCCCCAAGATTAATATGCACAATTTTAGAATGTGTAGGGTACTCGCACCCTTCACATGAAGTCAATGTTATATTCCAGCCACTTAATTCACTCTATTTTTCCACAAATACATCGGTAAATAACAGCTAACACATTTCCAAAGTTGTTCCACAGTTGGATTGGCGGCAAGCTAATTTGACGTAATCATGGGATTATCCTCGAAAAACCACACACAAATGAAAAACATAGATGATATTAGTTCGTTGTTTTCCATTGATCCAACCACATAATTTTTATATACCCCTGAAAAACCAATAATTAATCATAACATCGTACTAATTTAGAGCGTACCTTATGCCTCAAGGTTATGGCGCTCTGTGTCAAAACACATAAAATTTATATTCCTTCACTATTTTTAAGAAATTAGAGAACCCCATAAAATTAAACACATCCGAAAAAATATCGTGTATTTTGCGGAGTTTAACTGGGATCAAATCAGATCAGAAAACTAACATTCAAACGTAAATTAATATTTGACATTATTCATTTCAGTGGAAATTCAGTCAATATATTAAACACATGGAGTAGTTTAGTGAATATATACATAGTTTTAGATAAATACCTATTATTAGCCTTTAATCTACAGATTATTGAGCATTCGAGTGCCAATAAAATTACGGGAGTTGTGTTCGTTCTTGACTCAGCCTTCGGCCGCAATCGAACATCGGAGTGTAGGGGGTACATTGGTTGTTTGTTTGTTTGGTTGTTTTAGCGGACTCAAAACCCATCCAGGAGTTCGTTCTCAGTGAAACGATGGATGTTTCCTTATTGTAATATATATTTTTTATATTGGTGCTTAAAGTCAGTCACCTCATCCGAACCGAACAAGTTGTGTTTTCCACAAGAGTGTAAACAAAAGAGCTTTCATGACTCGAAGCTCTGGATGTTAGCCGTCTATATTTACATTAGTAGCTGCATTTGGAAATTCAATTACAGGTGATATATAAATAGTTCTAATATCTAATAGCCAATGTAGAGTACAGTGTAGAGGCAAAGCAACTATCGTTTGATGAGCGTAATGTAGAAATAGAATGGAAAGTTTAGCGGGGCTCCCGGGCCGCCCCCGGAGTCACAGGATCTTAGCCAATTTCCAGTATCATATATTTTTTCAGATGTTAGGTTTCGGCGATCACGACACGAGCACATGAGGCGAATTTTGGCACACTGAATATGTGACTCCAGGGTGTTCAATCCACAAAATATGAATTGTGTTATCATAATGGTTTATTAGTGTTTGTTATCATTAGAGCGCGGCGAAGGCGCAAGACTCTAGGGGGAGGGTCCGGGGGCATGCCCCCCAGATTTTTTTTGGTTTAATGGTATGTTAATACCACAAATTTTGTTGATATAATTTGAAGATAAATATTGAATACATATATGCTCTAAAAGATCATAAGAAAAAGTTTGTTTTAACCCTCCGCAAAACCTAATGAACAAAAAGATTGGTCACTAAAATTTCTTTTTCGTAACAAGGTTGTCAATACGGTACTTTCAGTCATCCCGATAGCTCTAAAGATTATAGACAAATGCCTGTTAAACCCTTCCGGGAAAAACCTAATATAAACACAAGTATGGTTTACTGAAATTTAAAATTCGATTCGTAACAAGGTTGTCAATACCGGTACTTTCCCGTTATCAATGTACAATCAAGCTGAAGATTGCAGAGTATCACCCAACACCATAGACTTACATCGGACTTTTCTTTCACCTTCGTACTACTCGACCAGCCAATCTTTTTATTTTTTTGTCTGAAGGGATTAGTACTTAACCATTGGGGTGTGGGGGCGGCAGCCCCCCCACTCCATAATAACTAGGGTTGAGGTTAGGTAAGGGGATTGGTTAGGTTAGGCTAAGGTCTTTTCAAATCACTATCACGAGGGGCTGTCTCAACAGCGATCGAGAGGCCTAATGGGGAAATTAGGTTTTCCCGAGAAGTTTCTAATTAATTACAAACACATATATATTGATGTAAATGCAACAATTATTTTTATAAAAAAAAACACTCGGAAATTCGTGTGGTATTGGCTATTAAAATAAAAAATTCCGATGTTTTTTTTGGAGAATTTAGGTGTCTAAAACAGTATTTAATTGCAATAAAAAAAACAATCAAGATGGAAAATATGGAGACCAAAATTAGTGTCAATTTAGCCTAGCCTACCTTTTTTTTTTGGGGCGGGGGGGGTTAGTTTCTGTTATCATTATACAAAAAGTTCATTGCGTTATCACTCAAAAAAACACGCGTCGTTTGACACCCTGAATATGTCGACCATTTGGGAAGAGTCAGTCAAGGAATAGCCTAGATGTGGAAATTTGCAAGCCAATTGTGCTCTAGCCCTATTTGAATATACAAGAGGTTAGAGGTCATTGTTGAGGGCTTCCCCCTCATGACATATTGTCCATCATCTTATATATTGCCAGCAGGGGCACAATAAACCGAAAAAAACTCGACGTCAAAATAGAACGCGAACTTACCACGGTCGATCGACACATGTCAACATGGCGGTGGAGCGGCGACGAAAGCTTGGCATCATGTTCCCTTCCATTTTTGGAATTCCGTTGGATTAAAATAATATGTTTGAGGGGGGCAAAAAATAGGCCTAACCAAACTGCGGCGATCGACCATGTAAACATGACGGCGGCGGCGGCGGTGGACGCGTTGCGATCATGTTCCCCGTCTATGTTTGACTGCCATTGGATACAATATATAATGTTGACGGGGAAGGGCTTTGCGGCACAATTTTTTTTTGGTTGTTTTTGCCCCCTACTGGCAATATATATGCTGCTAACATGTCATGGCGGCGGGTGAGGGGGGCTTTCAACATTATTATTGTATCGAAATGGCATTCAAAATAGACAGGAAACATTATCCCAAGCGCCCAACACCCGAAACCGGGCCCGCAGGCGGCTGAAGAACAAGGAAACTTCAGCAATAGGTTTCATTGTGAACTACGTAGGAAATTAATAGAAATAAGGAATGCTAGGCCTAGCGATGTAAATAGTCAATGGAATTTCCTTAACCCTTCCAGCCCGGGTGTCATTTTAAAATGACACCAAAACAAAAAGGCCGGAAACCCGGGTGTCATAATAAAATCCTTGTGCTTGAAAGCGTGCTTCAAATTTGCCAGCGGCCAATTTTGGCATGGTAGGACGAGAACCGCAGCGCCACCAAGCCTCAACTACTAGTATTAATCAGGTTCGTACGTGGCCCAGCCATAGCGAGTAATACTGAAAAAATGGTTTTCCCGACGGTGTCCGATTCCGTTGCAACCTCCCGCGGGCCCCAGTGCTACCCCACTCGCAAATTCAACGCCCTGTTTTCTCAACAAAAGAAAGTTAAGCGTTTGTTGAGTTGATAGCGCTATACAGACGACAACTTTTTGAAGTGATGAAGAGAGCAGTGGCGAAAGCTTAGGTGGACAAGGTGACAATGTATAAGTGAAAGTGAAGACAGATTTCGTGGGCTTTGGAGACGACGATAATGTCCGATTTATTTGAGGGGCGAGACCAGTAGTGATGATCCTGATGTGGACAGTGTTTCAGGAAGGTGCCATTGAGCTTCCCAGTGTGCTAGAACCTCAGGCCATACCCCCTCGCAATCTTTGCTAGGTCAGCCTAGGCCCTAGCCCTATCCCTACCCCAGGAACCTTCCCCTTTGCCTGCCCGTACGCCCTTGAAAGTGGGCAAATATTTCTACAAACAATCAGTGATCAAAAGTGCATGTGCTAAAAAAGCACGCATGGCAGCCGCAGAAAAGCATAGGGAAGCTGAAGCGATATCGATAATGACGCCGACATCCTGGACCTAGCAACCACCCGCATTCCATTGTCCCGAGCCTGCGCCCCTCTTGACACGGGACGCCGCGTGGGTCACCCACACCCTCGCCTTCATCTCCCGTTCAGGAATGACCAAAGGGACTCTTCAAGTGGTATTGGTGATGTGCCACAGGCATCAACACACCGCACGAGCCAATTATTTGCTGCTGAAAAGCCCTTGGATCGCCGCAAAGGAGACCAACTCCCGAGGCCTCGGGTCCCCATTCTTGAAGCTCCCGCAGCCTCCCAGCAGCCCCACCACCGCCGACGCCCGGTCACTTCTTCACCCTATAATTGTCTCCTGAAGCGGATGTTGACGACCCCAACATTGCCCCAGATGACCTGACGTCGCCTGAGGAGGAAGAGGAAAGAGGAACACCAGGAACAGGAAGAGGAAGAGGATGTGCCCGACAAATCGAGGGAATGAGGGCGAGGTCGTGGACGTGGTCAGCTGCCGACGCCGCTGCCCCTGGGCCTGCGGCCTGGGCGTGGGCGTGCAGGGCGTCCGCCTAACGCGTGGCCAAGGGCGGGTGCCAGGGCGTCCAGGGCGTGTGCCGGCTGCAGCACGACCTCGAGCATCAGCATCCGACCTGTTTGTGTGGACAGATGGAGCTGATTTTGAGCCAGATTGTCCTGCCTTTGACGAGGTACAGATGGGTTCTGGGGTGTCACCAGCATATCCCTGTGGCCCAGATGCTACCCCCAGTGAACTTTTCTGTGGCTTCTATGACAATGAAGTCATGGAATACCTCGTCAAAGAGAAAAAATCACCACCATGGTATCTGTGCCAACTTTCTTGGGAGGAAGACCATTGCCAAGATGGTGGCATGGAGAGCTCTCACTGTGGCAGAACTATATGTGTTCTTGGCACTCACAATGCTGATGACTCATATAAGGAAGCACGGTCTGGCTGACTACTGGATCACTGGCGACATCATAACGACTCCATCATTTGGCAAATACATGTCCAGGGACAGGTACTTCGACATCCTCTCCTATCTCCACCTGACAAACAAAATGGCAGTCACCTTCCCGACACAGTATGGAAGATCAGGAAGCTGGATGACATGATACGTCATCGGTTCACCAATACCTGATTCCTTTCCAGAAGATGTGCCCTCGACGAGTCTCTGGTCCTGTTCCGTGGTAGGCTGCACTTCCGACAGTATATCCCGTCCAAGAGACACCGCTTCGGCATCAAGCTCTTCGTCCTCTGCGACTGCTTGACGGGGTATGTGCTGGACTTTATAGTCTACAGCGGCAAGGCTGGAGAAGTTGTGACTGACCCTCTCATTGGTTTTGGTGGCGCTGTAGTGAAGAAGATGATGGAGAGGTACTTCAATAAAACCACATCCTCTACACACGATAATTATTACACGTCGCCTCTCCTGACCAAGTACCTCCATGACCGCAAGACCGGAACTGTCGGCACAGTCAAGGGCAAAAGGAAGGGCATGCCAGGCTACCCAACAAAGACGAAGAAGGCGGACATCTTCCACAAGAAGAGTGGCCCCATCCTCTCCATCCACTGGCATGACCAGCGCAAGGTCAACATCCTCACCACATGCCACAAGGCCCAGATGGTCGCCACAGGGAAGGTGGACCGAACAACCAAGAACCCCGTCCAAAAACCAGCTGCTGTCCTGGATTATAACATCAACATGTGCCTCGTTGACAAGTCTGACATGCAGATGGGCTTCATCGACTGCCTGCGAACATCTTGCAGGTGGTACAAGAAGTTTATCCTGCATACGGTAGATATGTCGATCCTCAATGCCTACAACATCTACCGTCTGAGGACTCCAGGAGCCAAGAAGTACAAGTCCCTGCGGAAAGTTCCACAAGCAGGTGTTACTTGAGCTCCTGGCTAAACATGCGGGTTACACCAGGCAGGCCAATACAAGGACCAGGCCAGCTTGACAGAACGGGGTGTGCTAAATTCTTCAGGAAGCACCAGCTCAGCGCCCTTCCTTTCAAAGCACCAGGTAGTAACGCTAGGAGTCAGAGAAGAGGTGCCATGTGTGCAGCCACACAACTCGCAGACCCCGCAAACCCACAAAAACCACTTGGGAATGCCTCGAGTGTCAAGTTGGACTGTGTGCTGGCACCTGCTTCAACGACTTCCACACTCTAACAAACTTTTGAAGTGGAAGTGACAACAGTGAAAGTGACACTCAAATGTAGGATAAGAATAATAATATAACTAAGTATAAGTGAAAAGGACACATAAGTAATAATAAGTGCCTTCAATAACAATATGAACAAGTGAAAGTGACACTAAAATATGTATTTCTAACAATAAATAAGTGAAAATGACACTCAATAAGCCTAGGCCAGTCAAAGTGACAGTATAATAATAATAAAACTAAGTATAAGTGAAAGAGACACACAGAAGTACAGTAATAATAAGTGCCTTCATAACAATATGAATAAGTGACAGTGACACTATATATATTATTAGCTTACCTAACAATACATAAAAGGGGACATGACACTACCAATTATCAAAGTCCAGTGAAAGTGACACTAATAATCATAATAATAATAATAAAACGAAGTAATAAGTGACAGAGACACAAATAAGTTCATATAAATAACTTTATTGAGTGAAAATAACATAATAACTATAATAAATGACAGAATAACCAATAAAACACTATCAAATCGCTTCCCGGCATAATTGCGGATGGAGCGACGAGTGCAACTGGGCGTCGTAGCCGGGGCCGCGGTTGAGTGTTCGGACGCGCCGAGGTAAATACGCGGCAAAAGTTACCTCCACTTCCATCACCATCACTCCGGAACCACTTGAGCTAGAGAGCTCTACTCAATGCCATTCTACGCAGGAAGGTAAGGCGCTCATTTCTATATATGTTTGATTAATGTAGGTAATATACTAAGCGAGATTAGCCTTAGTTTACTTTTGTTGATATTCGACCAGATCGCCCGGATACGAGCTCCGTCATTAGGAGAGCCTGCCCGGGCCAGGAGGGTTAATTATGACAATTATATGTATAGGTATAAAGTAAAAACAATATATTTTACATAGGCCTAATTTATTGCATATCTTACATATTTAAACAAATATATATTAAAAATAGTTTAACCACACCACTGAGTTCCCCCAAAATACTCTAATAGGGCTGGCCTGAAGAATTAGATCAAGATGGACAACCAATCAACACATGATAGGTAGGGAAGAGAAGGTTAACAACGGCGATCGACAAATGTAAACATGACAACCGTACACTCGGAAACTACATCCATCTCCATTAGCCTAACCTAACAACCTTACCTAACCTATCCTAGTATTATGGGTGGAGGCTGCCGCCCCCTAGACCCAGTACGTTGGATACAAAACTAACCCTCATGTAACACCTAGTATATGTCCCTAGTACGCAGTATGTGGGATACCAGGCTAACCCTCACATAACACCTAGTATATGTCCCTAGTACCTAGTATTTGGGATACAATACTAACCTTTACATAACACCTAGTATATGTCCCTAGTACTCAGTACGTGGGATACAAAACTAACCTTCACCTAGCATATGCCCTCACCTCAGTACACCTTTTCACCCTCACTACCGTTCGTGAGTCTTCATCCATCTTCATTATCACACGCACCAGCCACTCCTCTACGCCAAATTTTCTCCTAGCCTACTGCACAACTTCTTACTTTCAGTAGAGACCTGATTTTCCGGGCCCGTGCAAGACCACCGTCTCAACCGAGCCGTCGCCAAGATCATCACAGGACAGGAAAAACAACACAGGCTTGCTCCAAGCCAGCACACATCTTACAAATATATAGGCTAGGCTATACAACTTCCATTTCATCGGAATAACATTCACCGCCAATTTAATTATCATAAGGATTATATAAATGCAATTCTGATATGAAAAACAATCGGTAAATAGCATAGCCTAGGACTAGTCAAAGCTGGGGTTTGTTGTTGTTTCGTGAACAAAATTTAACCAAGCGTACTGTCCCACATTAATTTATTATCAACAATTGGATATCCGTTCCTGTTGGCTCTTATTACTCTACTTCCTAATAATAGGCAAGTAAATTATAACATAATGTTTGGATAAACAAATATACCAAAATAAATTAGAATGGAGAAACAGTAAGTTGAGTGAGATGTTTCAGCTTGCCGTCAACCCAGGTCCGGAGCTCTCTTGCCGTCGCAAGAGAATTGGTGTCTCGCTTGCTAAACGGTGGGCTTGCGACGGCATCAGAAAAAACTTTTTCGGGTAGATCTTGCGACGGTGGGCTTGAGACGGGACCGGAAAAACACCTCTTAGATATCTTTCCTGCAGCTGCCTGACTATGAAGTTATCATACCTTCAAAGACTCTCTCACACTCACAGACCTTCATGACTTGGCCCAAGCATTTTCAGGCCTCTTATAGCAGTTGCAAGGGGAGCCTAACTCTGAAATCACTAGACAGTGCCTCCAGAACCATAAAAAGAGGAGAGGGCTTAATTAACACACTTCCCTGTTGGACTCCGACGCGAACTGAAAACTCTCACTCAGTACCCTCACGTAACACCTAGTATATGTCCCTAGTACCCAGTACTTTGGATACAAAACTAACCTCCACCTAACACCTAGTATATGTCCCTAGTAACCAGTACATGGGATATAAAGCTAACCCTTACCATATATCTAGTACCGTACTGTATATGTCAATCCAAGGTCCTCCTGCTAACTGTTATGCCCTGTTTTTCTACCGGTTTAACTTGGGTAATGTGAGTTCTAATTGACTGGGTATATAAGGCTGCATGCACAATACAAGATATGAGGAATAGAGAACACAAAGAAACACATGGTAGCAAGTTACATGATCACGTTTATTGATATACCACTGCAGAATACTTGTGTAAGACAATATAATAGAATTGACCAACACTAGTATAAGTGGATCTGGATGGTGCCTAGTCTTCACTTCCAACATTCAGGTATTAATCTTCTGATCACTGGCTTTGATTTTACAGGTTTATATACCGAAGACCATCAATGTTACTTTATAGAATCATATTCACTGTTAGATTTCTTACTGGTAGCTCTGGTGCACAAGTAGTAGTTCACAGACTAGATTAGACACGCATATTTTAGAGCACGGGAATTCTAGTAACCTCAGGGGGTACTGATCTAAGTTTCTATTCTTGTCTCAGAAATACATAGAACGCAAATCAGTGGGCGAACCTTCAGATATTACTAGGGTTTCCTTCTAGGTAATAATATCTGGGCATATGGTTGATTACGAGAGTTAGTATCACCTGTTAAATAATGAACACTGATACGCTTAGCACTTCCTAATTGAATGGTTATATGAATTATACTGGGGCAAAGAGATAGCCACTTCGTAGAAATATTAATTAGTGAATCTCTAAACAGCACAGTAATATGTAGTACTGCTAAAGGGAATCTTAGGTAGCATCTGATGGGGTCTGGTCCTGGTTATCTTGCGTCCATGATGTTGGGGGCTAACGACTGGTTCCGCGGCCGTCCAGGGGGCCCATATGTGTGAAGTTCTTAAATACGTGGGCAGGTCCTTCTATCCAAATCTGCCACGGAGTCTGCCGGCTCTGGGATCTCACTCCGGAACAACACAAGGGCAGAGCTAGAAGTTAACTGCAGGGTAGTGACCCCTGGTTGGTGTCTAGCTTTCAACTCATTTGACTGGGGGCGGGAGCTAGATTTATAGGCTCGGTTCTGGACCCTGTAGACAGTAGGGATCTCGACTCTTATGGACTATTTGAGCTCTCAATAGATATGGAGCCTAGGTAAGATGGTATTTACTGTTGTGGCACATGGCTTATAGGAAGCCTTTAAATTTTCATATAACTGAGCCTTAGAAAGAGGTAATATTTTGGCTATACTGGAAGTATTTAGTGGGAGAGAGACTGGATCTACTTTGCGAGGAGGATGGGGACAGCTGTGATAGGAGCGTCTCTCTAGATTTGTCAAATATCATTCTATGGTATAGCTGAGGTGCTAATTTAGTGATCAGAGCATGCAAGAAAGGTAAATGGTTTATTGTGAGTTAATAGAGGTTAGTAAAGGTGTTAGTCATGCATGGTTAGTTCATTGATAGGAAGAATTCCTGTGCTACCTGACAATGACTCGGATAGTCAAACAGGGGCCAGGTTATACCCCCGCGGGGGGGGGGGTCACCCACCGCGGGTGGGCAAAAAGGGGGAGCTGGGCGCCCTCTCTCTGTGATAGTCGTCCGGCGGCTTGTAGCTAGGGGCTTGCCATATCACCAGTGTTTGTAATAACCCTCTGTGTATGAGACAGATGTGGGTGTCCTTAATACCAAAACCGAAGGTGCCTTAGCTAGCTGGTTTTACTCGGCTGGTTGTTAATTGTAGGGTTTGTTGGAGGTGGTGGAGACTGGGTTGCTAACTCTGCCACATTTATCTGGAAGTATGGCAATAGAAGTTAGTTACTGGCGGGGCGGCTAGCCTCGCACCGACGACCAGTGGGTGCAGGATTCGGAATGGGTTGTAAGAGAATAGATGGCATGCAAGGGGCTAGTAAAGTTCTAATGTTGTTCTGGCCTACTAAGTGAAGGTAGGCTGGATAGGAGTATATATATAAAAGGTTGGAGAGCGTTAGCAACGGACAATTCAAGGATCTTCAAGAGGTATGAGAGAGAGGCTAGGTCGGACAAGAGTCGAGAAGCGCGGGTGTCTTAATGAGAGGGGGGGGGGGGGGGGGGGGGAGAGTTCAAGGGCTACAGGGAAATTTTGCCCCTAAGGTCCCTGGGCGTGGGGGTGGCATTAGGCTACAATTGATATGGAAGTTTGAAAAGGCAGTAGAATACGTTAGCCAAATGCTACCGGGGAATGCAACTAAGGGGTGGTATATGAGTCTGGAAAAGATAGAGTTATGTGATCAGTCCGAGGGGCTATGGATACTATTAGTTGTGCCTGGGAACTGCCTTTTCTATTAAATATAAATATACCAACAACAGCGGCAGTTCGTAGGGGTACTTAGTTATTGTTTCGGGGTACTTATGACAGATACTGGTAACCAGGTTATCTATACAATCTCTGGTTGGGGTAAGAGGTGTAAGACACGAAGTAAAATTGGCGTAGTGTGGACTGTGGATACGAAGGAGGCAAGGGGAAGACGTATGACAATTGTGGGAAAGTAAATGGAAAAGGTGAACACAATGGCGGATAAAATACTTAACCTAAGGATTGCATACATCGATGAACGATGACATTATAGTCGTCGTCCTAATAAGGTGATGAAACCTGGTTGATCTGTACTTGGCACAATACGACGCAAGGACAGTGCCACTATGTCGCATCAATGCTGGTGGCAGTTAATATTATAGACTTAGTTACTAGAGGAACAATGCAAGGGGCGACTGAGCACGGGGTACATATATCTATACTCGTCATGGAAAATGATATACGAGGTCTAGGGACAAGCGTGGGTGTTTTAACTTCTAAGATATATAACATCTACTTCTCGGATGTAAGAACATACATAGATATAATTATGGCTGTCTGATGTGTTGGCATTGGCTCAACGTCGGGACAGGGCATGGGTGTTTTTAATATGAATGTATATTCCTGTTCATCATCTTTGTAGTTAGGAGTGTAGGACACGAGGGGGTTAGTGTACGTGAGGTGTGGAAAATGGTCAGTTTAGAAAAGGTAAAGGGGTGCAGCTGGAGCTGCTTAGCCCTGCAGGCTTGGGCCTGTCTGAAATGGCTGGCTCGGTCAGCTGGTCCTTTCGTTCTGTGGACCTTTCCTTTGGTGTTTCTGTGTGGTGTTCGTTCGTGGCTTCTGTGGTGGGCTTCTCGTTCTGGGGCATTTTACTTCCCTCTCCTTCATTTTAGGCTCGTCCTCGAGCCTCAAGGGTGAAGTAAAAAGAAGCATAGTCAGAAAAGTGTAGGTTAACAAGAAAAAGTAGTATGACTAAGGGAAAAAAAATAATATATACAGTATATGGAAAACATGTAAATTTAAGAAAGGACAGATAATTAAGAACACAGGAAATTAAGAAGAGGTAAAGTGTTTAACAATGTATAAAGCAAATTTAAAAGATAGTCAGAAAAGTGTAGGTTAACAAGAAAAGTAGTATGACTAAGGGAAAAAAAAATATATACAGTATATGGAAAACATGTAAATATAGAATCATGCCCAATCGCTTAGGAATTGAAAAAAAAAAAAAAAAAATCAAGTACATTAATATCCTCATAATGTATGAATGAATGACAAAATTATACATTTTAATGGGAAGTGAAGCTAGGAATCTAGGTCAAGAGTGGTAGAGGGGCTGGACTGTGGACGAGCCGGCATGACCCACCTCCTCCTCTACCAATCCTGATTTTAATGAATATTGGGTGGATCTACCGTTAGTTCTTGTCGTTAGGAATGTGGGTCTGGGGGCGAGCTGGCCCGGGGCCAGTTTTGGAGGGGGGGGTCTAAGTGGTTTCGGTCGGGGGTAGTGATAGGGGGGTTTTAACCCTTAATTAGCGGCGAGCAACATAAGTCGAGTTAAATAAAGCTGGACTATGTGGCGGCGCTCGACATAACTCGAGTGGCAATTTCAGCACGTAATGTGGCTGAGAGAGAGAGACAAGTGGTGGCAGGAGACTAGCGAGTATGACTGCTCCAGACCACCGCGGCGAACCTACTGACACAAATCTCAGCTCCCTCCTCCCTCTCTCACTCGCTACATACTCAATTATGTACCGAAAGTACCGAATTACCTGCTTTTTGCACTCGCGTTGCACGGTTATTGCAAGAAAACTATCCATCATACAAGGATCGTTATGGTGTCATTCGAAAGCTCTGTTTATGCCCTTTCAGGGATAGATACTTGTTTTACGTTCTGGGTCTTATTTAGGCATGAAAATGATCACGTAAACAGCCCTATTTTGGCTAAAAACACCCCGCTGGGCGGTACACATAAATAAACCGCATAGGCCGCTCGTAAGGTGTTAAAGATGAAATGGGCAGGTCGAGTCGGGGTTGTTGTTGCGGAAGAGGTTGGTGCTGGGGAGGGGTTGAATTGTGTAGAGAGTTGTGGTCGTGAGTGGGGTTTGGGGAAGGGTGAGTAAGGCTGAAGGTTGAGAGTTTACTATGATCGGGTGGTTTGGAGGTTTGGGGTGTGGGGATTTGATAGGGAGATGGGGGGGGGGGGGGTCTGGGCAGGCAGGGTTGTGGTTTGAAAGGGGTTGAATTTGGACTGATTTTATTTTCGGGAGAGACATGGATGGGATTTCGAGGAGTGGTTGAAGTTGAGAGGGTGATTATGTTGTTTGGGGCGAGAGAGAGAGTATTTTGGGGTTTAGCCAAGGTGGAAAAAGTTTTGTGGTTGGATTGGGATGGGAGTGGTATTTTGTCGAGCGGGATCTTTGGGGGTGGAATTTGGGGCGGGGGGGGTAACGGTGAAGAGGGGGAGGTTGAAAGTTTAGCTGGGCTCATGATGGTGGGGGACCGACTGGTGAGCAGGTATTCGGTACACATGAGGGTGGGGAAATCACTTTGGTGGGGGTCACGCGTGAGGGGGGGATTAACGGCGCGTGTGGGAGGATCAGAGTGGTGGGGTGTGTCGGTGGCAGTGACGGTTTGCTTAGAGGTTATCTGGGGTTGGTGGGTTTGTCTGTCATGAGGGGGTGAGTCAAGTGTGGGGTTTTGAAGTTTATTAGGGGTGTGAATTGTGGGGGGGTGGAAGGGAGCTACTGACGGAAAACTGTCACAAGGGAAATTTTGTTGGTGGGGGAATAGCTGAGTATTTCTGGGGGAAGGGGGGGAACATGGTTGGGTCCCTAGGTCGTCACGCGTGAGGGGAGGATTAACGGCGCGTGTGGGAGGATCAGAGTGGTGGGGTGTGTCGGTGGCAGTGACGGTTTGTTTAGAGGTTATATGGGATTGGTGGGTTTGTCTGTCATGAGGGGGTGAGTCAAGTGTGGGGTTTTGAAGTTTATTAGGGGTGTGAATTGTGGGTGGGTGGAAGAGAGCTACTGACGGAAAACTGTCACAAGGGAAATTTTGTTGGTGGGGAAATAGCTGAGCATTTCTGGGGGAAGGGGGGGGAACATAGTTGGGTCCCTAGGTCATCACGCGTGAGGGGAGGATTAACGGTGCGTGTGGGAGGGTCAGGGTGGTGAGAGGTGAGCGAGTTAGGAAACAGGATTTGTTGGGGGGACTGCGGCGGGTTGGTGGGGGAAGAGTTAGGTGTAGAACAGGGTTATTGGTAGAGGACTGATGTATTGATTTGGGGTTAACAGGACGAATTTGGGGAATTTTCTTGGTGTCAGTCTCGGTCTGGTTAACCCCTTCAGACTCATATGACGCAGAGGTTGCCAGATTAGCAATAAGAAGTAGAATTCACTCTCTCTTATTATTACCTCTCCAAAATTAGTTTTCTGCCCACAGCTAACTCAAGACAACTGCAGAGGTTGAAGTAACTAAACTATACTGTAGGTTTCTAAATACCCCTGATGGTAACAAAGGCTTTAAAGTATCCCTAATAGGCTCAAAATCGCGTCATATGTCGGGGAGGGTTAAAGGTTATGTGGGACTGGGGAGGATTAGTGGGGGCAGAGTTAGGCATAGGACATGGGTTATTGAGGGAGGAGTGATGTACTGATTTGGGGTTGTTAACAGGACGAATTTTGGGAATTTTCTTGGTGGCAGTCACGGTCTGGTTAGCGGTTATCTGGGGTTGGTGGGTTTGTTTGACATGCATAGAAAAAGGATGGGGTTTATGGGGTAACACAATTGATGGAAGATGATCGTTGGTGGATGGCTGGGCAGGGGAACATTTAGGGATGGTCAGAGAGGATAGAGGCAAGGAAGAGTGCACTGGGGTTGGACTTTCACCGGAAGTAATTTTGGAAGGATGCACGGAGTTTTGGATAGGGGCTGAAGGGTTGGATAGGGGATTCATCGAACTGCGTAGGCATTCTTCTCTGATGGAGAGCATATGTTCTTCGAATAAGCCATACGGGTCGAGATGGGCGGTGATGTGGGGTGGGAGGATGTTTAACCCGTTGAGCCCCGGCTAGTTATAATATTTTGTTCACCCCAGTCCCAAGCCATTTTCACTTCTTTTTTTTGTTTGCTAAAATGGAAGACAAGGATGAGAAATGAAAAAAAAAAAAAAAAAAATCACTTATGACATTTTTTTTTTTTGGGGGGGGGGGGCCCCCGGTGGGGTTGGGGGGGGGCGAGCCTCAAAAACATTTGTTGAGCCAAAATGGAAGAGAATGGTGAGAAATGAAGACAAAAATAAAAAAAAACTCATTTCGGTCATTTGGGGGGCGGGGTTTCAATAGTTTGTCTCCCCCGCATGACCACCCGCCCGGGAGCACTAGGGTAAAAACTGAGTATGGCATTGTACGGCATACATCCTAAGGAGTATCTCACATAAATCTCAAGCCTCTAGCTCCCATACGACCGGAGTAATGAAGGTTCAAAGTGGCGGTGAACTAGGGGTGTAAACTATCCCCACTAAGCCCACCACCACCAGCCGCGCGGCTGTCTCGGCCCGCTCACACCTACTGGCCCAGCTCCCACACACACTACGGTACCTCCCCCTCCTATTCTCCCGCCATTTCCTACCTTACGAGCCACGTAAGTGTTTTTTATATGTCGGACGCATGTGATGCGTCGCTGGGAGTTGGTGATCAAAGACTGCCGACGCAACACGTGCGACGCTGGGTCTCACCGGGTTAACAATGCGGTGAATAAGAGTTCATTTTGTTGGTCATAATCTTCATAGCTATACGTGGTCCTCACGTATCTGTAGAGTTGTATGAGGGTCACATTTATATCCCCTTCATACTTGATCTCGTCGACTTTTATTATTTTGGGGGCGACGGAGGAACCCAAAAGTGGACCTAAGGTCCGGATCACGAAGGATCGAAACTGGTTCCAGGTAAACTCTGGCGTATTCTGTGTCACAGTTTGGCGAATAAATTCTTTAAAGGTAGGCTTATCAATAAGTTGGGAAACGGCTTCTCTCAACTGTATAATATGCGAAATTGCAACGGCAATTTTCTCGCGGTCATTATGAAGTACCACATCGTACACTGGCTTTATTATGTCTAAGTAACTGGTGATATCATACGTGTTTACATCATACTTGGGAATGTGTGCGAGTGGCTGAAGATTTCGCGATGTTGCCATGCTTCTACTGTTCCAAACTTGCAGTGAAATGCAACCTTTTATCCGAATCAAGAACCACCGCTGCCGCCAATGTTATTCCCTGTTTTTCTACAGGTTTAACTTGGGTAATGTGAGTTCTAATTGACTGGGTATATAAGGCTGCATGCACAATGCAAGATATGAAGAATAGAGAACACAAAGAAACACATGGTAGCAAGTTACATGATCACGTTTCTTGATATACCACTGCAGAATACTTGTGTAAGACAATATAATAGAATTGAACAACACTAGCATAAGTGGATCTGGATGGAGCCTAGTCTCCCACTTCCAACGTTCAGGTATTAATCTTCTGATCACTGGCTTTGATTTTACAGGTTTATATACCGAAGACCATCAATGTTACTTATAGAATCATATTCACTTTTAGATTTCTTACTGGTAGCTCTGGTGCACAAGTAGTAGTTCACAGACTAGATTAGACACGCGTATATTCGAGCACGGGAATTCTAGTAACCTCAGGGGGTACTGATCTAAGATTTCTATTCTTGTCTCAGAAATACATAGAACGCAAAATCAGTGGGCGAACCTTCAGATATTACTAGGGTTTCCTTCTAGGTAATAATATCTGGGCATATGGTTGATTATGAGAGTTAGTATCGCCTGTTAAATAACGAACACTGATACGCTTAGCACTTCCTAATTGAATGGTTATATGAATTATACTGGGGCAAAGAGATAGCCACTTCGTAGAAATATTAATTAGTGAATCTCTAAACAGCACAGTAATATGTAGTACTGCTAAAGGGAATCTTAGGTAGCATCTGATGGGTCTGGTCCTGGTTATCTTGCGTCCATGATGTTGGGGGCTGACGACTGGTTCCGCGGCCGTCCAGGGGTCCCATATGTGTGAAGTTCTTAAATACGTGGGCAGGTCCTTCTATCCAAATCTGCCACGGAGTCTGCCGGCTCTGGGATCTCACTCCGGAACAACACAAGGGCAGAGCTAGAAGTTAACTGCAGGGTAGTGACCCCTGGTTGGTGTCTAGCTTTCAACTCATTTGACTGGGGCGGGAGCTAGATTTATAGGCTCGGTTCTGGACCCTGTAGACAGTAGGGATCTTGAGTCTTATGGACTTATTTGAGCTCTCAATAGATATGGAGACTAGCTAAGATGGTATTTACTGTTATGGCACATGGCTATAGGAAAGCCTTTATATTTTCATATAACTGAGCCTTAGTAAGAGGTACTATTTTGGCTATACTGGAAGTATTTAGGGGAGAGAGACTGGATCTACTTTGCGAGGAGGATGGGGACAGCTGTGATAGGAGCGTCTCTCTAGATTGTTCAATCTTCATTCTATGGTATAGCTGAGGTGCTAATTTAGTGATCAGAGCATGCAAGAAAGGTAAATGGTTTATTGTGAGTTAATAGAGGTTAGTAAAGGTGTTAGTCATGCATGGTTAGTTCATTGATAGGAAGAATTCCTGTGCTACCTGGCAATGACTCGGAAGTCAAAACAGGGGCCAGGTATACCTCCGCGGGGGTGGGGGTCTCCCTCCTCGGGTGGGCAAAAAGGGGGAGCTGGGCGCCCTCTCTCTGTGATAGTCGTCCGGCGGCTGTAGCTAGGGGCTTGCCATATCACCAGTGTTTGTAATAACCCTCTGTGTATGAGACAGATGTGGGTGTCCTTAATACCAAAACCGAAGGTGCCTTAGCTAGCTGGTTTTACTCGGCTGGTTGTTAATTGTAGGGTTTGCTGGAGGTGGTGGAGACTGGGTTGCTAACTCTGCCACATTTATCTGGAAGTATGGCAATAGAAGTTAGTTACTGGCGGGGCGGCTAGCCTCGCACCGACGACCATTGGGTGCAGGGTTGTGAATGGGTTGTAAGAGAATAGATGGCATGCAAGGGGCTAGTAAAGTTCTAATGTTGTTCTGGCCTACTAAGTGTAGGTAGGCTGGATAGGAGTATATATATAAAAGGTTGGAGAGCGTTAGCAACGGACAATTCAAGGATCTTCAAGAGGTATGAGAGAGAGGCTAGGTCGGACAAGAGTCGAGAAGCGCGGGTGTCTTAATGAGAGGGGGGGGAGAGTTCAAGGGCTACAGGGAAATTTTGCCCCTAAGGTCCCTGGGCGTGGGGGTGGCATTAGGCTACAATTGATATGGAAGTTTGAAAAGGCAGTAGAATACGTTAGCCAAATGCTACCGGGGAATGCAACTATGGGGTGGTATATGAGTCTGGAAAAGATAGAGTTATGTGATCAGTCCGAGGGGTTATGGATCCTATTAGTTGGCCCTGGGAACTGCGTTTTCTATTAAATATAAATATACCAACAACAGCGGCAGTTCGTAGGGGTACTTAGTTATTGTTTCGGGGTACTTATGACAGATACTGGTAACCAGGTTATCTTATACAATCTCTGGTTGGGGTAAGAGGTGTAAGACACGAAGTAAAATTGGCGTAGTGTGGACTGTGGATACGAAGGAGGCAAGGGGAAGACGTATGACAATTGTGGAAAGTAAATGGAAAAAGGTGAACACAATGGCAGATAAAAATACTTTACCTAAGGATTGCATACATCGATGAACGATGACATTATAGTCGTCGTCCTAATAAGGTGATAAAACCTGGTTGATCTGTACTTGGCACAATACGACGCAAGGACAGTGCCACTATGTCGCATCAATGCTGGTGGCAGTTAATATTATAGACTTAGTTACTAGAGGAACAATGCAAGGGGCGACTGAGCACGGGTTACATATATCTATACTCGTCATGGAAAATGATATACGAGGTCTAGGGACAAGCGTGGGTGTTTTAACTTCTAAGATATATAACATCTACTTCTCGGATGTAAGAACATACATAGATATAATTATGGCTGTCTGATGTGTTGGCATTGGCTCAACGTCGGGACAGGGCATGGGTGTTTTTAATATGAATGTATATTCCTGTTCATCATCTTTGTAGTTAGGAGTGTAGGACACGAGGGGGTTAGTGTACGTGAGGTGTGGAAAATGGTCAGTTTAGAAAAGGTAAATGGGTGCAGCCTGGAGCTGCTTAGCCCTGCGGGCTTGGGCCTGTCTGAAATGGCTGGCTCGGTCAGCTGGTCCTTTCGTTCTGTGGACCTTTCCTTTGGTGTTTCTGTGTGGTGTTCGTTCGTGGCTTCTGTGGTGGGCTTCTCGTTCTGGGGCATTTTACTAACGAAGAAGTTCCTGAGGTTGGCGGGGCGTCTCCGTCGACTGCGGGGCATGGGTGCTCTCCCCTGAAATCTACGATGTCCCCATCCTCCCTGTGAAACCTCTCCACCTGGGGTCCTTTCCGCCCGGATAGGGTGACATAAGCTTCACAGCTTCACTACCCTATATCCTCAACAAGAAGTACTGTATATGTCCCTCACTCAGCTGTACACCTTTCACCCTTACTACCGTTCGTGAGTCCTCGTACATCTTCATTATCACATGCACCAGCCACTCCTCAACGCCAAGTTTTCTCCTAGGCTACTGCACAACTTCTCTGGCCACCTTATCAAAGGCCTTCTCCCGGTCTGCAAACACAACATCAGATCCCTATCTTTTAAGTACATACAGTACATACAGTATCTTTCCCTTATCATACCTTCTAAGACTCTCACAGACCTTCATGACTTAGTCAAGCATTTTCAGGACCCTTATAGCAGGTCCCAGGGGAGCCCAACTCTGAAATCACCAGATAGTGCCTCCAGAACCATACAAAACAAGAGGAAAGGGCTTCATTAACACAGAGCCCTGGTGGACTCCGACGCGAACTGAAAACTCATCACTCAGTACCGGTACATCTTTCACCCTCACTGCCGTTTGTGAGTCCTCATACATCTTCATTATCACACAAATACCTTCATGACTTGGATTGTGCCGTGTCTTAGCATGAAACCAAACTGCATATCGTCAATATCATACCTTCAAAGACTTTCTCACAGACCTTCATGACTTGATCAAGTATTTTCAGGCCCCTATAATTTTCCCTATCCAATGAGTCCCCTTTGCTCGTATACAGTATATAATATACTTTTGTGCCATTCATCAGAGATTACTTCCTCTCTGATGATGAAGTTAATTAGCTCATTGAACACACCTACTCCTTTCTCACCTGAGGCCTTAATCATCTCGGCTAGAATGCCAGAGCATCCTGCAGCTTTTCTGTCCTTCATTAAGTTATTGCACTGCTTACAAAAGCTGGTACAATCACAGGGAGGGGGGAGTATTGGCTTTTCGTTGCTAAGCTTCTCTATTCCATTCAAATTCCATGTTGAATAATCTTTCGTAGTGTATCACAAACTTATTTTACAATGGAAAATAATGCATGCTGGGTAGGCCTATCAGTATTTTGTGAAATAACTTAAATTAGGTTAGGCTATAGTATACTTCATTAGGTTATTAGGCCTATGAGAAACCAGGCCTAGGCCTAGCTTAATTTTATTTCACTGCTCAACATATTTTTTGTTTTTTTTGGCTTTTGAGCTCTGCATAGGGCTATATTCAGGTAGGCTTGGGTTTTAGTAAAATTGCATTGGGCTATGCTACATATTTTTACTTCTATTGGAAAGCACAGGCCTACACAATAGTACACATGTTAAAGAATTTAACCTAGCCTACCACAATTTAGCCTAGACTGAAAGAACAAACAAAAATAGGTTAGGCTAATTGCAGCTAAATAATTTAGCCTAGCCTCACCAATTTAGCCTAGACTGAAAAAACAAAACAAAAATAGGCTAATTGCAGTTTTGGTAAGAGTTGTAGTTGTGGGCATACCAAAAGCTTTGTTTATATAGCCTAGTCGCACGCTCGCAGTTAGGCCTACATTCGCTTCTAATTTAACTGCTGGGGTAAACTTGGTAAAGCCACCCTCAATCCGCCGGCCGGTAACAAAACAATTTACCTAACGCCTGGCCGTGAGATACAATAATGGGTTGAAGGGGCTTTATCCCCCTATGACTTATTGTCATCATCATCTATATCACCAGCAGGGGCAAATAACCACAGTCAAATTAGACGCGAATGTAACTGCGAGCGTGCGACTACGTAAATAAAGGGGACGATAGACCCGCTAACACAACTCTTAACGCATTTTTTCCTTATGTATTAGATTTTTTTATATTTATGACCTCAACAGTTGAAAGATGACAATTTTATGGTTTATTTTAGGCTATACAAAAACATTTGCTTTGTAACTTAGATACTCATATTTATGCTTATAATTGCAGTACGAGTGGGTTTTTTCTTTTTATATGTAGGCCTAGGCTAAATAAATGTTAGTTTTTGTTTTATAGGCTAAACTAGGCTGAATTTATGCTAATAAATATTAATTGGAGGGAGCAAATCTGTCAAGGAATAGCCTAGATGTGGAAATTTACAGCCAATTTGCTCTAGCCCTTTTTGAGAAACAGAGGTTAGAGATCGTTGGATACAATAATATGTTGAGGGGGTCAATCGCCCCCCATGACATATTGTCATCATCATATATATTGCCAGCAGGGGGCAAATAGCCTAGGCCTAGCCTAACTACAACAAAAATCGCCGTCAAAATAGACGCGAACTTATATTAACTACGGCGATCGACCATTGCCCGCACCGGCCGTCCCCCGGTTATAGTTGAGGTCCTGAGGAACCGTATGACTTTGACGAGCTCTTCCCTCCGCTGTCTCCGCATCCCATGTATCGTCGTACGGTACCCCTTCCCCTCCACATCCTACATCTGGTCGTTCTACATATGCCTCCTAAGCCTCGCCTCGTCCCGTCACTGAGCATGTGGATGGGCGTCCCTTTCTGGCTTCAAAGATGGATTCCTTCCGACAGCTCCTACTGGATTGTCTGGGGTTGGTTGATAAGGGCACCTCGCTTCAAGACATTGCTCTGGCCCTAGTACCGTGGTTTGTAAGTCTCTGGTTCACCACCTGATGACCTGCTATTGGGTTGTTGCCTTTACAGTGTTACGGTTCTACGAATGACCTAGAATGAAAGTGACACGGTGGTGAATTTTAACCTTAACTATAAACTAATTTAATTGACATAGGATCTCCGCGACCGCGAACTTATATTAACTACGGCGATCGACCATTGCCCGCACCGGCCGTCCCCCGGTTATTGTTGAGGTCCTGAGGAACCGTATGACTTTGACAAGCTCTTCCCTCCGCAGTCTCCGCATCCCATGTATCGTCGTACGGTACCTCTTCCCCTCCACATCCTACATCTGGTCGTCCTACATATGCCTCCTAAGCCTCGCCTCGTCCCGTCACTGAGCATGTGGATGGGCGTCCCTTTCTGTCTTCAAAGATGGATTCCTTCTGACAGCTCCTACTGGATTGTCTGGGGTTGGTTGATAAGGGCACCTCGCTTCAAGACATTGCTCTGGCCCTAGTACCGTGGTTTGTAGGTCTATGGTTCACCACCTGATGACCTGCTATTGGGTTGTTGCCTTTACAGTGTTACGGTTCTACGAATGACCTAGAATGAAAGTGATACGGTGGTGAATTTTAACCTTAACTATAAACTAATTTAATAGTGACATAGGATCTCCGCGACTACGGTAGGGCCAGAGTGGGCGAGTATTCGCCTGAGGTTGCCCCAAGACAAGACAAGACAAAATTCTAGTGCTGGTTTTACTCAGATTTTGTGAGTTTTAATTTAGCCTAGCCTAGGCCTAAGAGTTCAGAAAATTTGCAAAATGCACCCCATACTAGCCTACCCATAGCCTAATAGGCCTAGTGATTCTTTTTTGGCAGACTACCCACAAATTTTCATATAGCCTAGGCCTAGGCTAGCCTAAGTTCTGGAATGCATGTTGGAATAGCCTTCCTATAAACTGTAGGCTAGGCTACTTCCTTTTAATTTAAGTTTGATTCTTTGGAAAAATCTATTAGGCCTAGACCAGGGCAGGAAAGTAACATTTAAAATGACGTGTAAAAAGTCGCCCATAAACGGCGGGCCGCTATGTTATTGTAATTTGGGAGCTTATTTCGTCTGTTGATTGACTTTGTCCTTAATTTGGATCCTATGAATTAGCACAGATGATGATGACTTACCGTACATCATAATACGTGACGGGCCGACGTGGGGGAGCAGAGCCGCAGAAACCCCCTCAACATATTTGGTGTCCCACAGTAACTTTTAATGGGATGGATGTAGTTACCGGGTGTACGGTCGTCATGTTTACATAGGGCGATCGTCGCGGTTAACTTCGCGTCTATTATGACGTCGATTTTTTTCGGCATATTTCATTTTATTCACTTCGTTTGATATTTAGGCTATAATCTAGCTTTGGCACGACAATAACCCTAACCTAGTCTTTCTTAAAGATTCTTCTAATCTTCCAGTAGCCTATAGCCTAATTTAGGTCATTTTTAAAGGCACACAATTAAATGGTTGGTATTTTAAATGACACTACTGCAGCATTATGAGAAACAATTTATTAGAGATAATAGGCAACAATAGATTCGCCATATTTTTCTCCATAAGCTATAGTCCGCATGGAGGATTTTCGTTATCGACAAATTGAAAAAATTCCCACTTCACAGACAAAATAGACAAATACACCAAAAATTGGGGTGTGGGGGCAACAGTCCCCACCCATAATAGCCTACTATAATAGGTTAGGTAAGGTTGTTAGGTTAGACTAGGCTAATGTCCTTTCAAAGGGGTATAGGCCTATTAAACACTAGGCTAGCCTATACCTGGTCAAGGGTAAGTCCTGCTGTAGTCAACTTGAATGCTACCTTAAATTGTATTATTAGAGTAGGCATAGCCTATAGAAAAAATAGCCTAGCCTACTTATTTAGTGTAGCCTATAATATAGGCCTAGCCGGGTAGAATGTGGAGTTCGGGCGTACCGCCACCATTGTTTAGACTGCACAGAGCGGCGATGGAAGCTTGCCATCATGTTCCCGTCTATTTTGACTGCCATTGGATACAATAATATGTTGAGGGGAGGGCTTTGCGGCAATTTTTTTGGTTGTTTGCCCCCTACTGGCAATATATATGATGATGACAACACGTCATGGGGGCAAAGCCCCCATATTATTGTATCCAATGGCATTCAAAATAGACGGGAACATTATCGCAAGTGTCCGACGCCGACACAGCCGCCGTAATGTTTACATATGTCGATCACCGTGGTTAAAGGCTGGTTCACACATAGCCGAGTCGGTGCGCGAGTCCAACACGAGTCACACTCGTCGATTATCGCCGTCGCTGGAGGCTGAGTCGGCCGCGAGTAGCAATTGTTCCCGAGTCAAGGAGAGTGTAGCACGAGTTAACTCGATTCAATACGAGTCAACACGTGTTCATGCAAGAGTCTGTACGAGTAACTGAGAGTCAAAACGAGTGTAACATGAACCCAACACGAGTGTCAACAATTTGAAAAATAATGGCCACATTCCAGGGCACATAAGCAAAGAGTATGGACGAGTCAACGCGATTGTTACACGGATCAACACAATTTTTATATGGATCAACACGAAAGACAACGCGTTGACTCTCGTTGGATCTCTGTTGCACACGTGTTGACTCGTGTTACATCCGTGTAAACTCTCGTTGATTCTTCCTACATTTTTGAAATAACGGTATTTCAAATGACACTTGCTTTTTCGTGTTACACTCGTGTTTTTTTCTCAGTGGATCGTGTTTACTCTTGTTTACTCGTGTTTTCACTTGTGTTTGAATCGTGTAAACTCTGGCATCATGGGGGCACCAAATTTTGGCACTCACATTCGTGCTTTCTACTCTTGTTGATACGTGTTGCATGTGTGTTACATACGTGTTGTTGCGTGTAGACACGTGTTGCTTCGTCAACGTCGAAATGATGACGAAAAGCGACGAATCACCAAAGAGTGTTACACGGGTTTACACGAGTCAACACGAGTTAACACGAATAACGAAGAGTTATTCAGAGTCAAACACGAGTTAACACGTATGTACACGAGTCTACACATATTTAGGCCACACTCATGGGTACTCGCCACGGGACCCAAAAATGTCATGCATGCATGAAATTTTTGGACCCCGTGGCGAGTACCCACGAGTGTGTCGAGTATACACAAGCGTAGCACGAGTCTATACGAGTGTTGAGGAGTATCGACGAGTCATTGCTGAATAGCAAAATTTCATCACTCGTGTTGGACTCGCGCACCGACTCGGCTATGTGTGAACCAGCCTTTAGTTCGCGTCTATTTTGAAGGCGTTTTTTTCGGTTATTTGCCTCCTGCTGGCAATATATATGATGATGACAATATGTCATGGGGGGATGACCCCCCTCAACCTATTATTGTATCCAAAAGCAGTCAAATAGATGGGAACATGATGGCCAGCATCCGCCGCCGCTCCGCGTAGTGTAAACAAGGCTGGCGGTACACCCGAACTCTACATTCTACCCCACTAATTTTCCAACTAGCATAACCGATGATTATCAATGATCAATCCCAGTCAGAAACGTCCATGCTTCCCTCCCATAAGTCAATGTCGGGATTACCACACTGTCATGCAAGGACTTCTTTACTTCCATGCTGATCACCCTATTTCTTCTTACTGCTTTCAGAGTTCCTACAACGCTCTTCCCCTGTTACACTTTCTCCCACACTTCTTCATCCATAGGCCTACTCACATCTTTACTCAACACACTGCCCAAATACTTAAATGAGCTGACATTCTTCATAGCTGTTCAACCTCACTTCACACTCTATGGTTGCACCCCTTTCAATGACCATAATATAGCTCTTCCTAGCATTTACCTCCAGATTCCGTTTTTCACACACTGTTCCAAACATATTTACCTGACCCTGCAACTCCCATTCACTATCGCTCATCAGAACTGTGTTGTCAGCAACAGTTGTACCGGTACTGTACTGTTGAGGCAACTTCCACTCGTTTCTTTCCCTTATCAGCGGTACACCAACATCCGCTGCTCTTCCTTGTATTTCTTTCATGACTCCATCCATATACTGTACTGGTATATTGAACAACCATCGGGACATCACATACACCCTTGCTTTAACCCAACATTCAGATTAAAGAACTCGCTCTGTTAATTATCCACATATACTGACACCTTTGCACCCTCAAACATGCTCTTAATTGCTTTCAGCAACTTGCCATCTACTCCGTATATTTTCAGTACCGGTACCGGTACTTTCCACATACCTTCTCTATCAATTCTGTCATAGTCCTTCTCCAACTCCATAAATGCAGCATACAACTTTTGTCGCTTCTCCAGATATTTCTCCACAACACATTTCCGGGCAAAAATCTGAGCTACACATCCTCTTCCCTTCCTAAGATGACTACAGTATGCTAACCGTTTCCCCAGCAATACTGACTGAAAATGCCCAAATATATTGCATGTCCTCTTCAGATTTATCTAAAATATGTAAAATTACACCAAATACCACTACAGTAGCACTGAAATCAATAAAACTCACTAACAGGATAAATAAATGGAAGAAATACTCCAAAAGATTAATATGTTAACCCTTTAGCCAGCAATACTGTCTGAAAATGCCTAAATAGATTGCATGTGCTCTTCAGATTGATACATACATACGTACATAACATTTTAAGACTGAGTGCTCCACACAGATGTGCAGTTTCAGTCTCTTTTCCTAATGGTGGCGTTCCAGGCAACCCTGTTAAGGGATGCTTTACTTGTCAAGTTTTTGGATTTGAGATCGGCACGTATAGTCCGATCCCAGGTCTTACTCGGTCCACCCCTTGGTGCAGCTCCCTCCACAATCGCAGACCTGCATCTTTTCACCCAATTTTGTTCATCCATTCTCTCCACATGTCCATACCATCCCAGTTTACTTGTACGCATCTCCTCGCTAATACTCTTTATACCTAAACGTCTCTTCAGCTCATCATTTGTTATTCTGTTAACATCCTTTATCTGAAATATGTAAAATTACACCAATTACCAACTACATTACCAACAAATTTAATAAAGTACACTAACAGGATAAAGAAAATATAAGAAATAGCCCTAAAGATGAATTTATCTATCTATCTATTGACGGACGCCTTGATCCCCGAAGGATTGGCCACGAACGAAACACCCCTATTCACCTCTGTCCCCAGTCAGTCGACGCCCCTCCTCCCATCCAGCACCGCTTTCACGCATATACTTCTTAACTCCATCCTTCCACCTCTCTCTCGGTTTATTTCTCCCTCTGTCCTTCCACCTCACTCGTACACACTCTTAGTCATTCTCTCGCTTCCCATACGTTCCACATGGCCGAACCATCTCAAGATGTTCTTTTTCGCACTTTCCAGTACATTCACACCACACCTCTCTCGTACTTCCTCATTCGTCTGTCTATCCCTCCATGTAACTCTGCACACACTTCTCAAGTAACTCATTTCCATCCCTTTCACTCTTGGTTTGAATCTCTCCAACAACGTCCATGCTTCGCTTCCGTAAGTCAGTGTCGGGATTACCACACTGTCATGCAATGACTTCTTCAGTTCCATGCTGACCACCCTATTTCATGTTACTGCTTTCAGCATTCCTACAACCCTCTTCCCCTGTTGCACCCTCTCCCACACTTCTTCATCCATACTCCCATCTTTACTCTGTACACTGCCAAGATACTTAAATGAGCTGACAATCTCCATAGCCTGACCGTTCAACTTCACCTCACACTCTGTGGCTTCACCCCTTTCGAAGACCATAACCTTGCTCTTCCCCGCATTTACCTTCAGATTACATTTTTCACACACTGTTCCAAAAATATTTACCAGACCCTGCAACTCCCATTCATATCATCAGCAAACAGCAGTACACAAACATCCACTGCTCTTCCTTGTATTTCTTTTATGACTCCATCCATATACTGTATATATAGAACAACCATCTGGACATCACACACCCTTGCTTTACCAAACATTCAGATCAAAGAACTCCCTCTGTTCATTCTTCACACGTACTGATACCTTTGCACTCTCATACATACTCTTCACTGCTTTCAGCAACTTGCCATCTACTCCATATATTCTCAGTACAGTACTTTCCACATACCTTCTCTATCAACTCTGTCATTCCACTCGTTGCCTTCCCTTATTAGTGGTACATCAACATCCACTGCTCATCCTTGCATTTCTTTTATGACTCCATCCATATACAGTTCAGTATATATTGAACAACCACGGGGACATCACACACCCTTTCTTTAACCCAAAATTCAGATCAAAGAACTCGCTCTGTTCATTTTCAACACATACTGACACCTTTGCACCCTCATACATGCTTTTCACTGCATTCAGCAACTTGCTATCTACTCCGTATATTCCAAGTACTTTCTACATACCGGTACCTTCTCTATCAACTCTGTCATAGGCCTTCTCCAAGTCCATGAAGCCAGCATACAACTTTTGTCCCTTCTCAAGATATTTCTCCACAACATATTTCAGGGCAAAGATCTGAGCTACACATCCTATTCCATTTCTATGATGAATACTGTATGTTAACCGTTTCCCCAGCAATACTAACTGAAAATGCCCAAATATATTGCATGTGCCCTTCTGATTTATCTAAAATATGTAAAATTATACCAAATACCAACTACATTAGCACAAAACTCAATCAATCACAGAAACAGGATAAAAACATAGAATAAATACCCCAAAAGATGAATACGTTAACCCTTTTCCCAGCAATACTTACTGAACATGCACAAATAAATTGCATGTGCTCTCCAGATTTAGCTGAAATATGTGAAATTACCAAATACTAACTACACTAGCACAAAAATCAATCAAGCACTTTAACAGGATAAATAAAATGGAAGAAATAGCCCAAAAATGAATTTATCTATAGCCTACCGATATATATTGCCGGACACCTTGATCCCCGAAGGGGTGACCATGAACGAAACTCCTGCGTATTTCAAGCTCGCTTGAGTTATCACTCGGTCGTCTTTTAGAGCTTTTTGGCCCGGGGTAATTACCACACCATCGTGTCATAAGGAGTTTGAGGGGGTTAAATTGCTAGATACATAGAGGAAGAGGAATGCCAAGTAAAGCTAAACAAAAATATATAAGATATTTTTAACATCTATCTATCATCTATTGCCTGACGACGTGATCCCCGAAGGGGTGGCCAAGAACGAACCGCCCCCATACACCTCTGTCCCCAGTCAGTCAACGCCCCTCCCCCCAACCAGCACCGCCTTCGTTCATGTACTTCCTCACTCCATCCTTCCACCTCTCATTCGGTCTATCTCTCCCTCTCTGTACCTCCACCTCGCTCTCATACACCCTCTTAGTCATTCTCTCGCTTTCCATACGTTCCATATGGCCGAACCATCTCAAGTTGTTCCTTTTCACACTTTCCAGCACATCTACCTCCACACCACACCTCCTTCTTACTTCCTCATTAGTCTGTCTATCCCTCCATGTAACTCCGCACGCACTCCTTAAGTAATTCATTTCCACTGCTCTCACTCTTGGTCTGAGTCTCTCAGTCAACGTCCATGCTTCGCTTCCGTAAGTCAGTGTCGGGATTACCACACTGTCATGCAAGGACTTCTTCACTTCCATACTGACCACCCTATTTCTTGTTACTGCTTTTAGCGTTCCTACAACCCTCTTCCCCTGTTGTACCCTCTCCCGCACTTCTTCATCCATAGTCCCATCTTTACTCAACACACTGCCCAGATACTTAAAAGAGTTGCCGATCTCCATAGCCTGACCGTTCAGCTTCACCTCACACTCTGTGACTTCACCCCTTTCGAAGACCATAACCTTGCTCTTCCCCGCATTTACCTTCAAATTCCGTTTTTCGCACACTGTTCTAAACTCATTTACCAGACCCTGCAACTCCCATTCATTATCACTCATCAGAACTGTATCATCCGCAAACAGCAGTATAGGTAGCTTCCACTCAATTCCCTCCCTTTTCAGCGATACACCAACATCCACTGCTCTTGATAGTATTTCTTTTATGACTCCATCCATATATACAGTAAACAACCACGGGGACATCACACACCCCTGTTTCAAACCAACATTCAGGTCAAAGAACTCGCTCTGCTCACTCTCCACACATACGAATAGCGGCTCGCTTGGTGTAGTGACTAGCGTCTCGGACTTCCACCCAGAAGGCCCGGGTTCGCGCCCACGCTCGGCGCATTAAAGATTTTTCACAAGCACTGAGTCGTTACCATCCCTCATGGGCAAAGGGATGGGGTAGTAGTACAGGACCCCAATGGAAATACGCCTAATCGGCCTTATTGAGCTATCGTTAGCTAGCTCAGCATGCGCTAGCTTTAAGAACTATTATTATTATTATTATTATACTGCCGCCTTTACACCCTCATGCATGCTCTTCACTGCTTTCAGCAACTTGCCCTCTACTCCGTATATTCTAAGTACTTTCCACAAACCTTCTCTATCCACTCTGTCATAGGCCTTCTCCAAGTCCATAAAGGCAATATACACCTTTTGTTTCTTCTCCAGATAATTCTCCACAACACAATTCAGGGTAAAAATCTGATCTACACATCCTATTCCCTTCCTAAAAACCTCCCTGTTCGTCGCCTATCCATTTCTCCGTTCTCACTCTCACTCTCTCACTACCGGTACCCTACTGTATACCTTCTCTACTACGCTTAGAAGACATATTCCTCGGTGGTTACCACACACTCCTCTTTCCCCTTTGCCCTTATATAGGGGGACTATTATGCCAGTCTTCCAGTCATCGGGTGCACTCCCCTTCTCCCATGCTAGTTTGCACATTTTCCATACCCATTCTATCACTATCTCACCACCATACCTCAACATTTCCCCACACACTCCATCTGTTCCTGGTGCTTTCCCCAACTTCACTCTTTTCATGGCTTCCCACACTTCTGACCTCCTGATCCCCACCTCCTCCTCCACTACTTCTCTTCTTCTCCCTCCCATACCATATCCAGCTATGTTTGCTGGCTCTTCATTCCTTACATTTAGCAACTCACTGAAGTACTCCCTCCATCTTTCGACTCTCTCTTGCTTCTCGGCTAGCATTCTCCCATTCTTATCTTTCACACCCTTACTGTTTCCCTTGCTACCTTCCCTAACTTTCTTGTCTTCTTCCCAGAACAGTTTCTTACTCTCCCTCCATTTTACACTCAGGTGCTCGTTTCTGTCTCTCGGAATCTTCATTCCCTCTACTACCCAACCACTCTCTATATGCTTTCTTCTTTTCTTCCACAGCTATTCTTACCTCTTCTGTCCACCATGCTGTACCTTTCACTCCCCTCCCTCTTCTCCTCACTCCACACACCTCCTCACATGCTGCACAGATCTCATCCTTAAACACCTTGCTCATCTCCTCCACTTCCTCCATAACTTCCAGGTCGAACCCACCTAGTCGTCTTTCCACTGCTCCCCTGTACTCCTCCCTGACTTCCTCCTCCTGCAACCTCTCCACCCTCCTCACCATTCCACCCTCCTCTCGCCTCCCTCCAGCTCTCCTCACCCACTTCTTTTGTATCCTAACCTTAGCTACCACTACATAATGATCAGACAGACCCCCTCCAATACCCCTATACACCCTAGCATTCATCACAGATTTCTTCATTCGTTCATCCACACATACATAATCAATCAATGACTTTCGTTCCACCACTGTCTTATCCTTCATCGTCAACATCCGTTTCCACGTGTACCTGTGGATCATTCTGTGTCGGAAGAAGGTGTTGGCTATCCACAGCCTCCTCCCCACACATACGTCCACAAGTGCACTACCATTCCCATTCACCTCTGATGGTACCCCCCACCCTCCCACCACTCCCTCAACTTTCCTATCACCCACCTTACCATTCATATCCCCAATCAGAAATATTCTTTCGTTCTTGTCAAACTTCTCCAGGCACGCCTCCACATTCATCCAGAACTCCTCTTTCTTTCTTTCAAGTATATCCTCTGTCGGGGCATACACGCATACAATCAATACAATATTTTTAACATGAGGTTGCTTATAATAGTTTGTACCTCTGCAGTTTCTCCATGGCTAACGAAAAATGTCACATTCCGAAGAAGCCCCAACCAAAAAGGCCAAGCTGCTGTACTGAACAAATGCCACACCCTTATGGTGACCCTATCAAATAATCAAAACAACCACACTTTTTAACCTAATTCCCGCGGGGCCCCTCATATGACGGAGACGATTTTCCGGCTATTTTGTTGCCTGTGAGCCAGGCCATCTTTTGCAAGCAGCATGGATGGACGTCAGCCGGAGCCTACAGGCCCCGCCACGACACTGAGGTTTGTGTGAGAGAGAGTTCACTTATGTGCAGCGTCACACATAGCGAAAACAGAAAATAATTGGTAATTATTAGCGATTTCGCCTAGGCCTATCGGATTTGGTAATTTTTAGCAATTTTGCCCTTCGTTTGCAAGATCCTTACAAGAAACCAGACGTCGTACAGGGATGATTCAGGAGTAATTTGAAAGCTATTACCGTACTTTCACGAATACATAATTGTATTACGCTCTGGCTTTTGCTTATGCATGAAAATGAGCAGGGAATGAAAGCAATTTCGGGCAATTATGCCTACTCGTACAGGAGTCCTTGGAGCGGCTTCGGTCGCGCCGGGAATTTCCGCACCTCACACCACACACACACATCACACAGTTTTTCCTACACCGAGAAATGACTCTCCGGCTGTCATTTCTCGAAGACTTCTTCTAGCCGGAGACATTGAGAGCAACCCAGGACCCACCTACACATACATATGTCCAACTTGCTCAAAACCCATCGCTTCGAGTCGCCACACTAATGGTTCAGTTCTCTGCAATTCATGCAGGAACTGGACCCACTTCACCTGCACAACACTTGCCTCCAAGAAACACTACACGAACACCTGGACCTGTTCCTCATGCCCCTCCCTCTCCCAGTCAAATCCCTCGCCTAAAACCCGTCCACCTCTCCTCCCCAACCCACCTAACCTTCCCATATCATCCACCCCCCCCCCCCTAAAACCTGTCCACCTCTCCTCCCTAACCCACCTAATCTTCCCATACCATCCACATCCTCAACTCAACATACCACACCCCATCCTAATCCATTCCAACCCCCATCTGCTCCCCAATCCCCACCCCCACCTCACCCATCCCAACCCCCAGCCCCTCCCTTACCCCCACCCCCACCCCCTCCCTCACCCCCACCCCATCCTCGTGCAGCAGCACCCAACATACATCGTGCACATAACATTAACATTCTCCAATTGAACATAGATGGCATCAACACAAAGAAACTCTCACACTTCATCAAACAACACAACATACACATTGCCATCTTACAAGAAACAAAACTCCGCACAACACAAAAAACACCCACATTTCATGATTTCACCACCATCAGACAAGACCGGGCTGTCGGCGGAGGCGGTGGACTCATCACCCTGGTACACAAAGAAATATCATACATAGTTACCAGTGTACAAACCAAATCCCTCCTCCCCCCAAATGATAACACAACAGAAATACAATCAATTAAAATATGCACCGGCATCAACTCCAACATAACCATCATAAACACATACATCCCCTACAGTACCAAATTAATACAGACCACACTTACAACACATCACAAACACCCCACACATTATCCTGGGTGGTGACTTCAACGCCAAGACGTCGCCTGATTTGTCGACAACCCCGACACAGACAGAGGGCTGGTACTACAAAACCAAACTGTTAACCTCATCATCCTTAACGACATCCATCAACATACCCATATTCCTCACCAAGCCCTCTATAACCCATCATCTCCAGACATCACCTTTTGCTCCCCAGAACTCGCCCCCACAACATCCTGGAGGGTGGTCAGAACCTTAGGCTCTGACCACCTCCCGATCATTATCACCACCAAAACCAGACTCACCCCAGCTAACCACAAACACACATACACCAATTATAAAAGACCTAACTGGGAAGCATTCACAAATGAGACAGAACAACACTTCACAACTCTAACCAGTACACCCATCACTAACATCAACAATGCTGTACACATACTCAATAAAACTATCCAAAACACTGACAAGAAACACATTCCAAGAGGTAACAGAAAAAGACACAACCCCAACTTCACACCAGAAATTCAAAACCTCATCAGACAACGCAACATACTGAAACACTCCCCAGCACCCCACACACAAGACATCACACAACAAATCCAAGCACTCAACACCCAAACTAACAACAAAATACAAGAACAACAAAAACTAAATTGGAATAACTTCCTACAAACACTTGATCACAAAACAAACCCCAAAAAACTCTACAAAACACTAAACAGCATCACACTTTCCAACAGCAGCACAACACAATCACATGCTGCAATCACAACAACAGACTCTACTCCTTCATGTAAACAACAAGCAAACACTCTCATCAATCACTTCTCACATGTCAGTCACCTAAAACCTCACAAAGACGACCGACGTGTCATCCGACGTAAGAGACAATTCCCCACAGACCCTGACTATACACCCTTCACCAATCACCAGACAAAGCATATCATCAACAATCTCAAGCACTCACCCGCTTGTGGCCTAGACAACATAAGCAACATACACCTCAGACACCTGGGACCACAAGGCATACAAGCACTCACTAACATATCAAACTACAGTTATTCACACAACACAATACCAGACATTTGGAAGCATGGTCTCATCACCACATTCCCCAAACCCAACAAAGACCCCACGCTACCCTCCTCGCACCGCCCCATCACACTCCTTTGCTCCCCCTCCAAAGTCATGGAACGCCTAGTGTTACAACTAATTACACCCGACCTACCCCTAGCTCCAACACAACATGGCTTTAGGCCACTGCACTCCACAAACACTCTTCTCACAGACCTTACACAAAGAGCTTTTGACAGCATCAACTCAGCTAGACCACCACACAGATCACTATTAGCCACACTTGACATTAGTAAAGCCTTCGATGCCATCCCCCGCCACAACCTAACAAACAAAATCTACAACACAAACATGCACAACAACACAAAAAGGTGGCTGGCCAACTTCCTAGCAGGCAGATGTGCACACGTATCTTTTGCCGGTCAGTCATCTAAAATCAGAAACTTTCCAAACGGAGTCCCACAAGGATCCGTCCTATCGCCCGCACTCTTCAATCTGTACATGCACGATTTAACTACACCCAATACGCCCCAAATAAACTTAGCCTCCTATGCAGATGACATAACACTCACATGCACACACCATGACCCAAAAAGAGCAACAGATCTCCTTCAACCCTATCTCAACACACTACATGGCTGGTGCACTACAAACAGATTTAATCTACCCCCAGCCAAATCCACCGCAACCCTGGTCACAAGCTGGACAGGAGAACACAAATACATCCCTCAACTCACCATAAACAACACACCACTAACACATACACACACACACAAAATCCTAGGAGTAACATATGATACTCATATGACATTCAAACAGCACACCACAAACATTAAAAACAAATGACACCCAGACTTAACGCCCTCAGGTCACTTGCTCACACAAAATTTGGACACAACAAAGAAACTACCACCACAGTATATAAACAATACATAAGATCAGTGATCATGAGAGGCACTCAATTCTTGGCAGTAGCCTCCACGAACCAAGACCACCCACTAAACTACATGGCAACACACCCACAGACACCAAGAAATATCAAAACAACACCCAGCACACGGTATCACACACAATTACTGTCCTCTCTCCCACCACGAACCACCTTCCAGAAGCACATCCATACTCATATCTCTCGCCGATCCATCCACTCACTCACAGACAACACGCAGCTGCAAGCACGACCTCCCGAAATCCATCCTTCCGAATCCTCCCTTCCTCGCGAGGACAGAGTCCACCTGGCCAGGCTGAGATGCGGACACCATCCAGCTCTCCTGAACTATCAGAAGAGACTGGATGACTCCGTTGTCGATGCCTGCCCGGGATGTAACACAGCACCCCATACCATTAAACACATAATAGAAGACTGCATTTCACACAACCACTTACGCCAACAACACAATCTACACTCAATGAGAGCTCTGTGGGAAAGCCCGATCGTGGCCATGGCCTTCCTCATGGACTTGGGGCTGTTTGGCCAGGCAGCTTAGGGAACAACAACAACAACAACAACTCGTACAGGATTAATAGCTTTAACCAAAATGGTCACACTCCTTAATGGTCTAAGTGGCCATAGCCAAAATGGCTACACTATATTCCTTCTGTACTTTCTCCATGCCCGATGAGATACATGATATTTTGATATATGTGGCACAGACCTTGTATCCAACACAATATCCTGCGTGCAAGCCCGCTCGAACCCCGCACAACGTTGCTTGCAACTTTAATTATTATTATTATTATTATTTATTATTATTTATTATT
>CM064496.1:17980633-18088133 GCA_032716605.1 Paralithodes platypus | reverse complement strand
TCCTGTCTCCTAACGTAGCCTCCCCCTCGCTGATCTCCTTGGGTAACAGCGGGGGCAGCGAGGTGCGCTACATGGCGTTTGTTCCGCCTGAACATCGCCAAATCATGCACGATGAGATTGCTGCGGCAATCGATGAGGAGCTTCCACAGAGGCTTCCTCCTGCCCCACTTCATCCACCCACAGCACCTTCTCCATCACCCTCATCACATCCACCATCACCCACACGCCCTGACTCCACCACACCACCTTCTCCATCACCCTCATCACATCCACCATCACCCCCACCCCCTTCGTCTTCCGCAGAAGACGACCCCCCACCCCCTCCCCCTCCCCGCCGAAAATCTGGGCCCATAAAGGGCCGAGGTGGTAGGCCCAGGGGCCGCAGAGGTTACATACGTCGTCCAGGTGGACGACGTGGTGCTCTCCCAGCACGTGCACCTCCACGCCCCCCCACCGTGTATGCTGAGGATCACGAGTGGACGTCAGACCCGTTCACACCCAACGTTGATCCTTTCACTGGAACCCCTGGCTTGCGGGTTCCAGCACCAGTGACACCACTGCAGTTCTTCCAGCTCTTTTTTACAAGAGAACTGCTCAGGTTCCTGGTGAATGAGACCAACGCGTATGCCTTATTCGTTGGTTCTCTGTGGACATCATTCAGTGAGGAGGACATGGCCAAATTCCTTTGCCTGTACTTCCTCATGGATGTGAACAAACTCCCCACTGTGCGTCACTACTGGTTAAATGATGGAGTCCATAATTATCCAACGTTTCGCACGACCATGCAGGTCACCAAGTTCCAAGCCTTGCTGAGCAATTTCCACACGTTCAACAGCAAGGCAGTCATCAAGCAGACCAAAGACAGGCTAGTGAAGATCCGCACGGTGATGCGCTACCTGCTTGCTGGCTTCAAGCTTGCCTACGTCCCGGAGAGGAAGGTGTCCATCGACGAAGGCTGCCTAGGGTGGCAGGGTCGCCTTTCATTCAAGTGCTACAACCCGATGAAGCCGAAGAAGTACGCCATCAAGCTGTACATCCTGGCAGAGTCCACGACTGGTTGCGTGTATGACTTTCAAGTCTACACTGGTATTGGTCAAACTCTCCAGAAAACGGTTGAGGGTTTAACGGAGTCCCTGCAAGGCATGGGTTACAAGTTGTTCATGGACAACTTTTACAACTCAGTTGACCTGTGCCACCACATGCTCACACACCACCAAATCTATGTGTGTGGCACCCTGAGGCTTGCACGAGGGGCTCCGAAGCGGTTGCGCGACATTGCCCATGCATCGACACTGGAAGACGATGCAATTGAGGCGATGAACAACGGCATAACCCTAGTGATGCTTTGGAAAGACAAACGGATTGTCAAAATGGTGTCCACCTTCCACGACCAGAGCACCACTCCAAAGCAGTCCTTTGTCAAGAAGAAGGTACAAGGCAGGTGGCAGCGGACTCGGAAGAACATCATGAAGCCCGTTTGTGTTGACGACTACAACCGCCACATGGGGGGGGTGGATCATTTCGATCAGATGATCCAGTACTACCCCATCCAGCGAAGGACGGTCAAATGGACGAAGAAGATCGTATTCTACTTCATCCAAATGGCCCTCTTCAATGCCTTCGTACTCTTCAAGAAGTGCAACCCCCGCAGGAAGATGACTATGCTGGCGTTCCAGGAAAGCGTAGTCTGTTCCTTGTTGCACTTCAACCCTGCAGAGTGGCCTTTGTCGGGGAGACGCATCCGGCGTGCACAGGATTTGCCAGAAGGTCAGTACGAGCCATGCACCCGTCTCAGGCGAGGCAGGCGGCGTCGGCGGCAATCCTCCGGAAGCTCAGCTGGGTCGCCCCCACCGGACGACAATCCAGACTCCCCAGCCGCTCCTGCTGATGATCCTGGCACTCCTCCTGGTGCTCCTGCTGCTGGTGGAGGCATTGGGGGAGCACTCTTTCATAACCCCCCCCCCTTCACCAGGTCCAGATGCTGCTGCTGCTGCTGTTGCCGTCGGGGGAGCACTCGCTGAGAATGCACCCCCAGGCGGCACCAGTATCGGACTCGGGCGATGCTACTGATGATGAGGAGGAAGTGGATGACCTACCACTTGACCCCCCCGCACCAGTAGTACCGGGTGCAGCTGCTGCTACTGGTGGCGCTCGAGCAGCACCCGTCATGGATGCCGACTGGGTTCCACTAGTAATGGACGTTCAAGCTAGGGCTCAGGCACCAAGAGGCCGTCGGAGAGGTCCTCTTCGAGGACGGGGTTCCAAGCCACGTCCTGTTGTACTGGACCATGACCGGTACAACAGGAACTTCGCACACGTTCTCGAGAGGATCCCCAACGGAAAGCGAAGGCGGTGCCATCTGTGTTACAAGACAGACCAAATTCGCAAGGACACGAGCTATCATTGCATGTCTTGCCGCGTTTGCCTCTGCATCGATGTCAATGGTTGCTTCAACAAGTACCATCAACTCGATCCAGATGTCCTATAGCCAGGATCTTTGCACGATTCATTTATTCATTTATGCATTCTCCTATTCACCTTCATTATTCCTTTCCAATCACTATCACCCATTCATTCATTCAGTCTTTATGCATTCTTCCATTCACCTTCATCACCCTTTCATTCATTCATTCAATCATTCCATAATTCATTCATTCATTCAATCATCACTTCAGAGGTTCGGGGCCCACCTTCATTCATCCACCTTCATTCACCCATCATCATCATCATCATCATCAATAATTCACCTTCATCACCCTTTCATTCATCTTCATCACCCTTTCATTCAGTCATTCAATCATTCAATAATTCACTCATTCATTCAATCATCACTTCAGAGGTTCGGGGCCCACCTTCATTCACCCACCTTCATTCACCCATCATCATCATCATCATCATCAATAATTCACCTTCATCACCCTTTCATTCATCTTCATCACCCATTCATTCAGTCATTCAATCATTCAATAATTCATTCATTCATTCAATCATCACTTCCGAGGTTCGGGGCCCACCTTCATTCACCCACCTTCATTCACCCATCATCATCATCATCATCATCATCATAAAAAAAAAGTAAAAAATCTATTTCTACTACAATTTGCACTACAGTGCAAATTCACCTACCTTCATTCACCCATCATAAAAAAAAAAAAAAAAAAAAATACAACAACAACAACACACAATTCAATTTCTACTACAATTTGCACTACAGTGGATATAGGCCTCCTGGGGAAACCACTCTAAAACAATAACGAGTCCAGTGCAGTACCTCTTTGGGTGGCTTGGAAATTTGCACATATTTCTCTGGTTTGACACCATATATATATATATATATATATATATATATATATATATATACAGGGTGTTCCAGAAATATGTGCCGAAAATCAGGGGATGTATTCCTGACACATAATTGAATGTAAATCACTAAATGACCATATAAGCAAATATCAATAGTTGTCGAGTTACAGCACCTCAGGTTTTGAATGTGTTTTACTCCGGGATTTGCTTGTAAATGAAACATTTACCAAGGACAACGTGATTTATTAACAAAATAAAACAGTATTTCCAGTATGACAATAAAATTATAGTAAATGTTCAAAATTCCTTGTAAATGAAACATTTACCAAGGACTACGTGATGTATTAACAAAATAAAACAGTATTTCCAGTATGACAATAACATTTACAGTAAATGTTCAAAATTCCGTGTAAATTAAACATTTACCAAGGACAACGTGATGTATTAACAAAATACCTAAGCAAAACCTTGGTCGTTTATGGTATGTTACCGCGTACAGGGTGATAACACTATCTCTCTCTCTCTCTCTTTCTATCTTTCTCTCTTTCTCTCTCTCTCTCTCTCTCTCTCTCTCTCTCTCTCCAGTATCTGATACTGCACACACGAACGTATCATTACGATTCTTATTACTAACTTAGGTACAGGTTATCACATACTGTACATTCTACAGCTGTCGGCACATTTCTGACAAACATGTCATCTTTGCTGTGTGCTGTATTACTTTACGGTCGTTAAGTAATTTCGCATCTGTCTCAGACATTTTGTACAATCCCTGGATTTAAACACATTCCTGGCAGACCTCGGAGGTGCTGTAACTCGAAAACTATTGAGAATTGCCAATATGGTAATTTCGTAATTTACATTCAATTATGTGTCAGGAATACATCCCCTGATTTTCGGCACATATTTCTGGAACACCCTGTATATATATATATATATATATATATATATATATATATATATATATATATACATGCTATATATAATATATATATAAATATATCCACATACATTACCATTACCATTTACCATTCTTTATATTTTGTTTGACACCTTGTATATATATATATATATATATATATATATATATATATATATATATATATATATATATATATATATACATTACTTTATTTTATTTACGTGTACAATTGAATTATTTCTGAATTTATTACCTGAAGATAACCTGGCTTTCTTATTTTGTTTTTTCAGTGTCAACCCAGGAGCCATTTCCCATCTCGTTGGAAAGGGTTGCGACACAATTCAATTTCTACTACAATTTGCACTACAGTGGATATAGGCCTCCTGGGGAAACCACTCTAAAAAAATATAGAGTCCAGTGTAGTACCTCTTTGGGTGGCTTGGAAATTTGCACATATTTCTCTGGTTTGACACCATATATATATATATATATATATATATATATATATATATATATATATATATATATATATATACACACAATCACACATTGATTTTACCATTATTTATTGTGACACCTTGTAAAAATATATATATATATATATATATATATATATATATTTATATATATATAAATATATCCACACACATACATTACCATTACCATTCATTATATTTTGTTTGACACCTTGTATATATATATATATATATATATATATATATATATATATATATATATATATATATATATATATATACATTACTTTATTTTATTTACGTTACAATAGAATTATTTCTGAATTTATTACCTTAAGATAACCTGGCTTTTTTATTTTGTTTTTTCAGTGTCAACCCAGGAGCCATTTCCCTTCTCGGTGGAAAGGGTTGTGGCCCTACCAGGTAAGTAAAATTGACAACCTTCATGACTGACATGTCTTCTATGAACATTATAAAATTATTGGCAACGAAAATGATATAAAAGTGTTGTATATTGTGGCAAAGATATACAACTGTATAAACATTCTCATATATTTTCATAACAATGACAATGCATGGAAACAATTGCGCATAGCTCACGAACCAATTACGCTATATTATTTTTGTTTTCACCATTGGAAAGAGAACACTTTTCCGATTCCGGTGATATATACAGTTATATACGTATCCGACCAAATAACGCAACCACGAGGTGGGGAACAGCTCGGAACCCGGCTAGCATCGCCGGAACAGAGACGGGTGAAGCGTAAATATTCGCATTTTGGCTCTTCATTTCAAATATTCATAGCGCAAAAAGTATTTGTCCTAGGAACTTCTAGTTTGTTTTATACTCATCAGCATTATTTGCCGTATTCAGTCAGCCTAAATTTAAAACCATACACTTCGTAGCAACGAAATAAATCGAAAATGTTATAAACCATATCAATCAAAATCATATATTTTTTTTTTCGGTCACTGCATGGAAACAATTGCGCATAGCTCGCGAACCAATTACGCTATATTATTTTTGTTTTCACCATTGGAAAGAGCACAATTTTCCGATTCCGGTGATATATACAGTTATATACGTATCCGAGCAAATAACGCAACCACGAGGTGGGGAACAGCTCGGAACCCGGCTAGCATCGCCGGAACAGAGATGGGTGAAGCGTAAATATTCGCATTTTGGCTCTTCATTTCAAATATTCATAGCGCAAAAAGTATTTTTCCTAGGAACTTCTAGTTTGTTTTATACTCATCAGCATTATTTGCCGTATTCATACAGCCTAAATTTAAAACCATACACTTCGTAGCAACGAAATAAATCGAAAATGTTATCAACCATATAAATAAAAAAAAAAAAAAAAAATTCGGTCACTGCTTGAGAACTATTGAAGATAAACAATTTCTGTTTTCAGATTTGGAAAGAGGAGAAAAAATACTATTATTTGAGCTAAAAAAAATATATGGTCATCTCTCACAATTTCGAGATATGACGGTGTGAAGACAATTGCATGGGAAATAATTGTATTCCGGACTCATTTACACTTTCATATTTCGATTTATTTAAAAACAAAAATGTTTATCATGTACTATAAATATTCCTCTTTCCATTGACATATGATACATCACAATAAACAGCATTCTGGTGGATGGAAATCGAGAAAAATGTAAGGCTTCGACAACACTCATGAGTCAAATTCAAGACCCAAAATACTTGTCAAGCGCCTCCTCGGACTTACTGGAACATAATATGTCTGAAGGAGTTAACTGTCAAGTTGGGCCGATTGAAAGCCAAGCGATTAATTCTGGAAGGCAACAAAGTGTTCCCTCTCTTGCCGGAGAAGAAATTATGGCCAATTCCTCCATTAATCCACACCTTACTATCGGCCTGGACCAAGCACGAAGTCCTCTACTCAGTCATGTCATGGGTTTCTCCCCCACCTAAGGTAGGGGTAGACACGGACGCCTCGGGGACCCGGGGTTGGGGGTACCAGTCAAGCCTAGGCCACCAGGGACAGGGCATTTAGGTGGCAGACAACCAAGCCCATATCAACAAGCAAGAGCTTTTAGTTCCCCTGTTCTTTCTCCAAACTCACGGCAGGACATTGAAGAACAAATCAATAGCATTCAGAATGGACAATCAAACCGCAGTTTTTTGCATTCAGAAGCAAGGCTCAGCGAGGTCACGAGAGTTGTTGAACGTTTCAGAACAAATTTTTACCCTAGCCAACTCGCTAGGGATTTCCCTGCATCCCACCTACCTCCCCGGCACGGCGAACGTCTGGGCAGACGCTCTCTCTCGCCGGCGGAGCACTCTAGTAGAATGAACAATCAAACAGGCTATCTTCAACAAGATGATTGCAAAGCCGGCCCGTCCACAGGTGGACTTGCTTGCGTCAGCAGAGAACCACAGACTTCCACTCTTTCTGACCCGGCACGGGGTAACCCCGGCCGGGGGACCCGGTGCATTGCTGGTGGACTGGAACAGGTGGACCTCAATCTATCTGTTTCCGCCACCAGACTCTGTGTTAATGTGCAAGGTCATTCACAAACTGAGGGATTACCGGGGCCGGGTAGCGCTGATCGCGCCGCTTTGGCCGGCCCAGGTATGGTACCACCAATTGCAACAGTGGTGCAGGACCCCGGTGTCCCTCCCGGTCTCCGTTTTCCACTTGGAAATGATTGGCAACCTTCGGACCTCGCTCAGTTTTGCCTTATGGATATTTACTATGCCAAATGGTTAAATCAATTTGGACCAAGTGTCACTCAGAAGCTAATGAATCAGTACACACCGTCTACCAGGAGACAATATCAATCACATTGGAAAGCTTTTACAACCTGGATTGTTGAGTCAGGGCAAACGACTGCCTCGGCAGCCTTAATCTTTAAGTACTTAGACTATCTATTTGAGCAGAAGCATTTTTCAGTCATAACGTTAAAAAATCACCTGTCTGCCATTAGGACCCCCTTCCTTGACCTCACCGGCCTTTCCTTGCCGCAGGCGGAGGAGCAAGGTTTTATGAGGGCGTGTTTCAAGCTTCGTTCACCTCCCCGCCAGCTCATGCCCACCTGGTCCCTTGATAAAGCCTTAGAATTGTTTCAATCGCGCAAGTATAATAATGCGTCGGACTTTGACTCACTTTTAACACTTAAAGAGCGGGGCCCGACTTAAGTCTGTATCTAAAAAGCAGCAAGTTAGGAGCAATATTAAGGTTTTTGAAGGGTTAAAATCGAGTGCAAATGGCCGGGAGCGCAGCAGGCCACACGGCCGACACCCAGGGCTTACCGCCGCCCACCCAGGGCTTACCGCCGCCCACTGACTCACGCTCCCTCTGTTCTCGAGAGGCTGGCAGTGTAGCCAGTAGTGAGCGTAGCTGGAAAAAATATGCCGCTATACGCTAAACTCCCATGTTGGTGGTACCACTGCATTAAAACGACGAGTGCTACGTAGTTCGTTCTGGTCTCATTTTGAATCTTGTAGCGCCTAGTTTTTTGCTGAATACATTTCTTTTCGAGCAGATACTTGATTGATCATTCAGGAGGGCCTGAATATGCCCAAAATAGCCCAAAACCCCCCGCTAGACGAGGGTTAAAGAAAGCTGTTTTTCTCATGGCACTTGCCACCGGAAACCGGGTATCTGAGCTGGCGGCGATGAGCAACGAACCAAAGTGTCTCAGGTTTGGGAGACTGCACGACCATGTTCAAATCGCGCTGTCTCCCTCCTGTATTGCTAAGAACGAACATTCGGACCATGTGTTGTTTCGACCGGGACTCGTATAAAACAAGGGCTCTTAATCATTGGACTAGAAAGGCACACAGCCACAACGGTAACACTAGATCCAACCCTCGAACTTATAATGCCGGCGTACAAAAACACCTATACCCTCCAGAGTTAAATCTGCGATAGCGGGGTATCCTATAACTCGGTATAAATGCACTACTACTACAGGCTGATGATCTCTGATACAGCCTGATCACAACAACATACAATTACGTTAATAATGTATACAAGGAAAAAGATAGAGAGCTTAATTAAATAACTGGAATGATTTAATGCAAACAAGAAGAAGGTATAATTAAAGTTACTCTAAACAATAATAAACTATCACTCCTATATTAAAGAAAGTGAATGAAAGTCCTAAAGCATCGAACAGGAATCTTCTGAAGAAAGTCTGATGCTGCTTAAGATGATCGAATCGGATTTTGAACTGTTATATAAAGCAGGAACAAGAAATGGCAAGTGTAGGGACATACAGTGTTAACTGGCACGGGAATAACGATAAATGTGCAATAGTATTATCTCCAACAACAAAAGAAGTACTTCCTCAGGCAACACAAAAGCCTGCTCGGGTTGTGCAACTCAACAACAACCAAGGCTTACAATCAACGTGAATAAAAATGCTGCATACATAACATAAGAGATTATAATTCTAATCGGGTGTCTGCTAGGCGAATAAAGTCTAGCTGGGATGTCGTAGGCTAGGAAACAATGGCTGAGCAAGCGGCTCGTAGCCTAGCGAGATCCTTAAGACTGTACGGCCAAATTACGTTAAATGACGGCGTGCTCTCTTGAGAGATCCAGATCGCTAGTATCTGGTTCTCTCCTGGCGACCCTCTACAAGTCAAAACAAAACGAGTTAGCACAGTGTTGGGTGGCAGAGGCAAAAGCCCTCACTCGCAACACAGTGCTAAACTCACAAGGTACACAGTCAGAAAGACAACCTAGGCTTCCCACGTATCCGTTGCGATTGTACAAGTTCAACAAAACCTGGTACACATCGGAAATCACAACATCAATAGCCTCACCCCAGTCTAGCATTAAATAGCCCAGCAGACAACCAAGGAATAGGTAGGGAGACACCGCGAGTGTGTCGAACCTCTACAGACAAAATGTTAACCCCTCCAAAATGTCTAACTAAACATGAAATATCTGAGAGCTTCAGCATATAATACGATGGCCGATATATGAAATCGTGCAGAACCAAAGGGGAGTTATGATATTAAATAGATTAGAAGCATAAGAGGTAAGAAGTTGAGAGAGAGAGAAAGTGTTCTATAGGTGGAAGTCGGGGACAGGTGGCAAGGGAGGTGTGAAGGGTATGCTGGTCAGGCAAGCTCTGAGCAAGGAAGGCACAAAGGCAACAGGGAGTGCGGGGGGACTACCTCCTGCCGCGGCAGGAGGGCGGCAAGGCGGCTAGCCACTCAGAGGGCCCGGCCGTGGCATGACGTCACCGAGACAACGCGTAACACTACGCGCACACACTCTGCCTCCTGCACTTACTTACTCACACTCTCTAGCTGTATCATTCAGTCTTATACATTAAACTTATAACTGATGATATAAAATACAATGCATTGTCACAGACGGAAATAAAGACCACTTCTATACTGCCTGTGATATGACAATTCACAAGAAAAAAAGTACAACATTGTAGATAGACTGTAGCCCATTTCACTGCCCTGGCGAGCGCTAGTGGCTACTGGGAGGCGATTCTGCCAACGCTGGTAGGCGTCACAGTGTTTTCTGAATTTTCCGTCCCGGCCTTAAAGAGAGGCCTCATTCATCACATTTTATGTCCTGTGCAAGCACTCACAAAGTTTATGAGGGCTGCGCAACCTCGCCAACTAGGTGCTTTATGGGTTAACCGAACAGGTAAGCGTGTTACAAAACGGAAGTTAGCTTCCATGCTTGTCGACGTTATCAGGGAAAGCACTCCCGGTGTGATAGGCAGGGCTCACGACATTAGGAAATGGGCAGTGTCCTTCAGATTTTTGCAAATTTTTTCAATTGATGATATTGCTAAAACCCAACTTTGGGCTTCCAATCATACGTTCCTTACACGCTACCTGTCTGTTGCTCTAGGGAAACCAAAGCGTACCTGTGTAGCTTTACGGCAACGGGTACAGTAGATCATTTTATATTATAAGTTGTGTTGTTTTAAAAAGGGGGGGGGGGGGTGCGGAATAGTCCATATCCCCCTTGTACCCTTGGAGATTGTGATACATCACGAGCTGTGATAGGACTGGTTTTTAAATGCTAAGAAATGTTTCGCATAGTTGCAACTATGTCTGTTTTACCAAAGTGTACACAAATATTACTGTACAATTAGAGTTATCGTTCTACAGGACACATGTGTGTCACTTTTTTCATGCATACGATCGATTGCAACGATCTGACCATGAGCAAGCAGTTTCTTAATGCCACGCACTGCTAGCAAATCTTTTATACCTTTTTATATTTTTTTATTGCATACAATAAATCTTAAACAAAATTTATCCGGATTCTTGTTCCCTAAGGTTAGGATATTTTACGAATGTCCCGCCTCCAGTCTTGATATTCAGGCGAAGTCGTCAATGATGGAGGGGCCCTATTAAATTATAGGTTTGATTCCCAAAGGGAAGTAGAGAAAACCTAATATTTAGTAGGGCCCCGTAATCATTGACGACTCGGGCCCTCCCAACCATCCCTCTTCCCATTCGCTGATTTCTATAGTTTATTCTTGGTATATCAGTGAAGGACGAAGATGGCCGCTAGAGGGCCTGGTGTCGGGGAAACAAAGCATGAGAAATCCACGAATATGAAAGTCATATGATAACAGATATTAAGTTATTTTTTCCTTTTTATTTTTTACAGAGTTTTTTCTGTAGGGTACCCAATCAAAATGACGATCCCATGAGGGAATTAAGCGTGCACTTATGAGGAGTACTCCACGATACTTCTGCGCGGGCTATTCAAAATGATGGCGCAGGATGTTGAATGGAGACTATTATTATTAATAGGCGAAGTCGTCAATGATTACGGGGCCCTACTAAATATTAGGTTTTCTCTACTTCCCTTTGGGAATCAAACCTATAATAAATGTATATATATATATATATATATATATATTTTGATATTAGTGTAGCCAGGGAGGATATTTTCTTTCAGGCAGGTGAGATTAAAATAATAGGCACAGTTTGCATTATTGAGTTTTTTATTGATACTCTCAATTTTTCGTATAGTTTTTCTGGTATTTTCAGGAAGTTGGTAAAGGAGGTTTGCAAATGGTTCCGACGTTTCAATGGGCGCAGCCATCATTATCAAGGAGAAGTGAAGTTAGGAGTCAGGAGTCAGAGTGAAGCTAGGTTGCTTCAAGGTTAGAAGTAGAAGGGTCTAGTGGAGAGCGAAGATTTGAAGGATGAAGAGTTGGAGAGATAAAAGGTGGTGGGCTGACCACCTTGCTATTTTTCATGTTAAGTTGTTGAATTCTGAGCAGCATGCCACGTGGTATTGGTGAGGAAAGGCCGTTGTTGTTGTTAAAGGTGCGCGATGATGGTTAGTCGTAGATGTAGTTTGGTTCATCGAGGTAAGGAGATGGTGTTCTTGTCGGCTTGCTGTTGGTCGTTCCCAGGTCAATGTCTTCTTCTCCTTCCTCCATCCCCTCCACGTCGACGTCTTCTCCTATGGTGGACTCGGAGTATTCAGACGACGTGGAGGCTGCCACCGGATGATCAATGGTGGCTGGTGATGGAGTGGAGGTTGAGGCTGGTCCTGCAGAGTTGACTGGTGGTGGAAAGTCAGAGACTGCAGAACGTGGAGGTGGTGGGGTGCACTTCGAGAGAGACTTCTGAAGCACCAGACGCCTCCTCGGTTGACATCTCTGTCTCACAGCCTGAGATGGAATAAGGCTAGATGGTGGAGATGGTGTTGAGGTTGCTGGCTCCTGGACTCTAGGTGTTCGAGTCTTCTGAAGGCAGAGTGGTCGAGGCAGAAGTTGAGTGTTGGAAGGCTTCTTGGTTGTTCTTCGGGCAAGGAGATCTGGGGGGATGATGATGGTAGGCAGGCCATTGGCAACCAGAAGAGCAGGCAGAAGCACCGAAAGTTGGCCTCGATCGTCCCCAGCAAGAGCAATGGCTGTGTGGACAATGACTGTAATGACGTCAGACTTGAGGCCAGACTTCAATCCGGTGATGGTGGGTTGCTTCTGCCTTCCTTGTGAGAGTTGGGAGCCCCTTACTGGTCTGCCATGGGGTCCTGTTACTCCTGCTGCCTCCTTGCCCTTCCTTCCCTCCTTGATTGTAAACAGCACTTGCTCTCCTTCACCTAGTGACGTTATTGTGACGGTGAGTGAAGTTAGAAGGTGATAACGGTGAGTGAAGTTAGAAGGTGATAAGTCGAGTTTATATAGGCGATACAAGATCAAGAAAGGGATTATTGTGTGCTAGCTGCACGCTGGTTGGCTAACCTAAGACTAGCTCTGGTAGGCTGGCCGGACGCAGGAGTGGGCGGGGCCTCTGCGTCGTTCATCTGCGTGTGTGGAGGGGGCATTCCTGGGGGCATCATGGGGGGCATCGCTGTGGAAGGGCGTGACGAGGGTAGGACCTGGCTGTATTCCGCTTGTGTGTTTAAAGTAGGTTGGTATGTTTGTATATATATAGCTTCAAGAATGAATAGGCGGCGTGAGTCTATTTCTTTATCAAGAATAGAGGTGTGTTTATCTAAGTCGGGTCTGGTGAGTTCCTGATGGTGTGGGGATGTGTGGTAGTGGTCCTTGATAGCTCCGGCTTGAAGGTGGAAGGTAAGGCGACGTGACAGACGAGTCCTTGTCAAACCGACATAAGTGTGAGGTCCACAGTCCTCACTGTTACAGGTGTGTCGGTATATGACATGGTCCTCTTGTGACGGTTTCTTAGCGGTAGCCGGGCTGTTGCGAATGACTAGTTGTGATGTTTTCCTCGATTTGTAGTATATGGTGAGTTTAAGGTGTTGGTCAGGGTTCGTAGTTTTAACGTTGTTGCTGATAATGTCTCTCATTATGTTTTCGTCTGTTTTGTGATCTGAGGACATGTGGTTTTTATAGTAAATTTTTATGTATTCAGTGTTTGTATTAGTAGGCATGTCGTTTTTGTACCATGTTTCAAGGTGTTTGTTGATGGTGTGGGCGATGTCCGAGTTACTGTACCCATTGTTTACAAGCACCTGGGTGAGCCTCTCGAGTTCCTTGTGAGTGTCTCGCCAGGAGGTGCAGTGTGATAGGGCTCTCCTGACGTAGGCGGAGATGGTGGATCGTAAATATCGCTGGGGGCATTCACTTTCGCCGTTGAGACATAATCCGTTGTTGGTGGGTTTGGTGTAGACAGTGGTGGTAAAGCCTGAGGTGTTGTTGTTGTTTACGAGGACATCAAGGAAGGGGAGATGACCGTTAGAGGACTCCTCGAAGGTGAAGTTTAGACTGGAAGAGGCGATGAATCGTTGTTGAAGGTCACGTAGCTCCTGTGGGTCCTTCACACGCACGAAGATGTCGTCCACATATCTGCAGTAGACGGAGGGGCGGTTGGTAGTCAGGAGCTCTTCTTCGATGGTGCCCATGTAAAAATTTGCAAAGAGGACTCCTAGGGGACTGCCCATTGCCACACCATCAATCTGCTGATACATGTCACCTCGCGGGCAGGTGAAGGGCGCATCTTTGGTGCATATTTCCAGCAACGTCTTCAGGGCTGTTTCTGGGAGGTCTAAGGGCGTGTTGTCTGGGCAGTGGTAGACTCGATGTAGGATGAGCTCAATGGTGCGGTCCACAGGCACGTTGGTAAAGAGACTTTCTACATCTAGGGAGGCGATGATATGGTCGTCAGTAGAGGAGGCATCTCTTAAAATCTCCAGGAAGTCAGCTGACGAGGAAAGACTGTACTGGCTGGGGGTGTAGGGGGTTAGAAGTTTGTTCAAAGTCTTGGCAATTTGGTAGGTGGCGGTAGGGATCTGGGAGATGATGGGGCGAAGGGGGTTACCTGGTTTGTGGGTTTTGACTGTGCCGTAAGCGTGCCTAGGGGAGAAGTCACCGATGAGTTTTTTAAGGTGGATCCCTCCTGTCTTTGCGTTAATGGCGGTGATGGTGGTGTTGGTTTTCCGCTTTATTTCTTCGGTGGGGTTACGGGTGATTTTCCGGAATTTTGTAGAGTCGCTTAGGATGTGGTCCATCTTCTGCAGGTATTCATCTTTGTCGTGGATGACCAGGCTGGCAGCTTTATCGGCTCGTCTGATTATGATATTATTATTTTCACGAAGTTGTTTAGCCGCTAAGATGTAGTTTTTGTTGATTAATCCGCTGTTGTGGGAACCACGTGTTTTAGCGGCTTCGGCTAGTAAGGTCGGTTGTAGGTTGGGTGAGGTTGTGAGTTTCCCATCCTTCTCCAGTTTTTGGATGTCGTCCAGGAGAATCTCGATCTCTAGTCGTTTTCGGTGTGGTCGGGGTTTAGAGGTGTAGTGGCAATTGAGTCCTTTGTTGAGGAGTTCTTCTTGGTCGGGGGTCAGGTCCGTGTTGGTGAGGTTGACGTACCCTTTGAGGGGTCTGGGGAGTTTGATGTTGCCGGCATACATCAAACTCCCCAGACCCCTCAAAGGGTACATCAACCTCACCAACACGGACCTGACCCCCGACCAAGAAGAATTCCTCAACAAAGGACTCAATTGCCACTACACTTCTAAACCCCGACCACACCGAAAACGACTAGAGATCGAGATTCTCCTGGACGACATCCAAAAACTGGAGAAGGATGGGAAACTCACAACCTCACCCAACCTACAACCGACCTTACTAGCCGAAGCCTCTAAAACACGTGGTTCCCACAACAGCGGATTAATCAACAAAAACCACATCTTAGCGGCTAAACAACTTCGTGAAAATAATAATATCATAATCAGACGAGCCGATAAAGCTGCCAGCCTGGTCATCCACGACAAAGATGAATACCTGCAGAAGATGGACCACATCCTAAGCGACTCTACAAAATTCCGGAAAATCACCCGTAACCCCACCGAAGAAATAAAGCGGAAAACCAACACCACCATTAACGCAAAGACAGGAGGGATCCACCTTAAAAAACTCATCAGTGACTTCTCCCCTGGGTACGCTTACGGCACAGTCAAAACCCACAAACCAGGTAACCCCCTTGCCCCATCATCTCCCAGATCCCTACCGCCACCTACCAAATTGCCAAGACTTTGAACAAACTTCTAACCCCCTACACCCCCAGCCAGTACAGTCTTTCCTCGTCAGCTGACTTCCTGGAGATTTTAAGAGATGCCTCCTCTACTGACGACCATATCATCGCCTCCCTAGATGTAGAAAGTCTCTTTACCAACGTGCCTGTGGACCGCACCATTGAGCTCATCCTACATCGAGTCTACCACTGCCCAGACAACACGCCCTTAGACCTCCCAGAAACAGCCCTGAAGACGTTGCTGGAAATATGCACCAACGAGGCGCCCTTCACCTGCCCGCGAGGTGACATGTATCAGCAGATTGATGGTGTGGCAATGGGCAGTCCCCTAGGAGTCCTCTTTGCAAATTTTTACATGGGCACCATCGAAGAAGAGCTCCTGACTACCAACCGCCCCTCCGTCTACTGCAGATATGTGGACGACATCTTCGTGCGTGTGAAGGACCCACAGGAGCTACGTGACCTTCAACAACGATTCATCGCCTCTTCCAGTCTAAACTTCACCTTCGAGGAGTCCTCTAACGGTCATCTCCCCTTCCTTGATGTCCTCGTAAACAACAACAACACCTCAGGCTTTACCACCACTGTCTACACCAAACCCACCAACAACGGATTATGTCTCAACGGCCAAAGTGAATGCCCCCAGCGATATTTACGATCCACCATCGCCGCCTACGTCAGGAGAGCCCTATCACACTGCACCTCCTGGCGAGACACTCACAAGGAACTCGAGAGGCTCACCCAGGTGCTTGTAAACAATGGGTACAGTAACTCGGACATCGCCCACACCATCAACAAACACCTTGAAACATGGTACAAAAACGACATGCCTACTAATACAAACACTGAATACATAAAAATTTACTATAAAAACCACATGTCCTCAGATCACAAAACAGACGAAAACATAATGAGAGACATTATCAGCAACAACGTTAAAACTACGAACCCTGACCAACACCTTAAACTCACCATATACTACAAATCGAGGAAAACATCACAACTAGTCATTCGCAACAGCCCGGCTACCGCTAAGAAACCGTCACAAGAGGACCATGTCATATACCGACACACCTGTAACAGTGAGGACTGTGGACCTCACACTTATGTCGGTTTGACAAGGACTCGTCTGTCACGTCGCCTTACCTTCCACCTTCAAGCCGGAGCTATCAAGGACCACTACCACACATCCCCACACCATCAGGAACTCACCAGACCCGACTTAGATAAACACACCTCTATTCTTGATAAAGAAAGAGACTCACGCCGCCTATTCATTCTTGAAGCTATATATATACAAACATACCAACCTACTTTAAACACACAAGAGGAATACAGCCAGATCCTACCCTCGGCACGCCCTTCCACAGCGAGGCCCCCCATGATGCCCCCAGGAATGCCCCCTCCACACACGCAGATGAACGACGCAGAGGCCCCGCCCAATCCTGCGTCCGGCCAGCCTACCAGAGCTAGTCTTAGGTTAGCCAACCAGCGTGCAGCTAGCACACAATAATCCCTTTCTTGATCTTGTATCGCCTATATAAACTCGACTTATCACCTTCTAACTTCACTTCTCCTTGATAATGATGGCTGCGCCCATTGAAACGTCGGAATCATTTGCAAACCTCCTTTACCAACTTCCTGAAAATACCAGAAAAACTATACGAAAAATTGAGAGTATCAATAAAAAACTCAATAATGCAAACTGTGCCTATTATTTTAATCTCACCTGCCTGAAAGAAAATATATATATATATATATATATATATATACGGTATACAGTATATACCGTATATATATACAGGGTGTTCCAGTAATGCTTTTCATAAATTATATGGTGGACTCATCAGACAAAAATAAGAATACATTACTCTATGAACATGAACATAAGAACATAAGAACATAAGAAAATGGGAGTCTGCAGAAAGCCGATTGGCCCAAGCAAGGCAGATCCCTGTCCCACACAACCCCAATCACAAAGCCCAATTACAGGCTCAACACACCAACACCCTGAGGATCATCCTACCAAAACGGTTAGAGATTAACGCAGGATTACGGGGGTCTGCAGAGCGCTGATTGGCCCAACCCTGCTGATCCCCCTTCACACCCAACCCTTCTCGTTCATATGCTTATCCAATTTTATCTTAAAGCTCCCTATCGTTTATAATCCCACTATAGCACCTGGTAGTCCATTCCACCCATCTACAACTCTGTTACCAAACCAATATTTGCCTATATGTTTTCTGAAACGAAATTTATCTAATTTGAAACCATTGGTACGAGTTCTTTCGCTATCACTGAGCTTTAGTACATTTGTCATGTCCCCTTTGTTAATCCCACTAACCCACTTGAACACCTCTATCATATCTCCTCTAACTCTGCGTCTCTCTAACGAATGTAAGCCTAATTTCTTCAACCTTTCTTTATACGGAAGATTTCTAATATTATGGATCATTTTTGTCATTCTACGTTGTACTCTCTCCAATGAATCTATGTCCATTCTGTAATAAGGACACCAAAATTGAACAGCATAATCCATATGGGTCCTCACTAATGACAAGTAAAGTTTTAAGATAACATCAGCAGTTCTGTTACTCACACTCCTAGAGATGAACCCGAGAATCCTGTTTGCCTTGTTTTGAACGCTTATACACTGTTGTCTAGGCTTCAAATCATTGCTAACAAACACACCTAGATCTTTCTCACAATTCGAGTTTTCTAATTCCACATTAGCTAGTTTATATTTAACATTTGTATGCATCTTCCCTATCTTTAATACCTTGCATTTGTCAATGTTAAACTTCATCTGCCAATTTACTGACCATTCGTGTAAGGTATCTAGATCCCTTTGGAGGCACTCTATATCTCTATCTGAATCAATTGTTCTCCCCATTTTGGTATCGTCTGCAAATTTACTTATCCTACTAGTTATACCTAAATCTAGGTCATTTATGTATATAACAAACAACAGAGGACCTAATACAGATCCCTGGGGGACACCACTTTTGACTGCTCCCCATTCTGACTTCGTACCATTTATGCTGACTCTCTGCTTCCTACCAATTAGCCATGACCTAATCCATCCCAACAACGCCCCACCTATTCCATGCGCCTCAACCTTTCTCATCAATCTCTCATGGGGGACTCTGTCGAAAGCTTTACTGAAATATAAATATATTATATCATATGACTTGTCATTATCTACTGCTTCATATACCTCTGAGAAAAAACTAAGCAAATTAGTAAGGCAAGAACGTCCCTGAGTGAATCCATGCTGAGAAGAATTTATTAAATTAAATGTATCTAAGTGGTTTCTAATTTTACTAGCAATAATTGACTCTAGTAGCTTTCCTATGATTGATGTAAGACTAATGGGACGGTAATTGGATGCTATTGATTTGTCACCTTTTTTGAAGATCGGAACTACGTTTGCAAGCTTCCAAGCTTCTGGAACTATACCTGTCTCCAATGACTTGTTAAATAAAAATGTTAATGGGTAACTTAACTCATCCCTACATTCTTTTAATACTCTAGCATATACCTCATCAGGACCAGGCGATTTATGAGGTTTCAGTCTGTCAATTTCCTTAAGCACATAATTTCTACTTATAGTAACCGTACTTAACCTATTTTCTATACTATCGCTATATACCTTACGGACTTCTGGAAACTGTGCCAAATTTTCATTAGTGAAAACGGAAAGAAATTGACTATTTAATGTACTGCACATTTCTAAATCATTTTCTGTCATTTCTCCTATCGAAGTTTTAAGGGGACCAATTACATCTCTAACCTTGGATTTATATAGTTGGTAAAAAGCTTTAGGATTATTTTTTGAGTCATTGGCAACCTTGATTTCATAATTTCTTTTTTCTTTCCTAATATCCTTTTTTACCTGTCTTGATAGATTCTGATAGTAAGCAAGTAGGTGAATTTCGCCTTTCCTAATTTTTCTATATATTCCTCTCTTTTGTCCTAGAAGATCTAATAGTCTATTATTCATCCATTTGGGTTGGTTCTGTGTTGATCTAAATTTTCTTTTGGGGATGTATTTATTTTGTGCATTGAATACTGACTTGATAAAATTATCGTATGTATCTACCAAGGTTGACGTCTCTTCCTGACTTAAGATGACAGGTGCCTGAGAAGGGGTACACTCATTTGGACACCTGGATCGACTTAATTTTTTGACCATAGGGTCGGCTAATAGGGCTCTTCTTAACCCACCATAATTGGCTTTTCTAAAGTCAGGTATTAATGTTGTATTCTCTCTGGTATTACCTTTCCATTGTATATTAAAATACACAGAATTGTGGTCACTATTTCCTAGGTGGTCCCCTATCTCTACATTATTTACCATATGTTCATTGTTACTGAAAACTAAATCGAGAATATTATTACCTCTAGTCGGCGTATCTATGAATTGAAATAAAAAACTATCTTGTACTACCTCTATAAACTCCTCAGAATCAGAGTCTCCTATTTGATGCTGCCAATCTATATTCGGAAAATTAAAATCCCCCATAATGCACACATTGCTAAACCTTGATGCCATTTTAATTTCCTCCCATAATGACGTTCCGTAATTTCTACTCATATTTGGCGGTCTATACATAACTCCAATAACTATGGTCTCACTACCTTCGTTAACCTCTACCCAAACACTTTAATTATCGTTATTTAGTCTAATACCTGATTTAATACAGCTTTTTAATGTACTCCTGACAAACACTGCTATACCGCCACCCCTCTTACTTGTTCGGTCATATTTAAACAAACTATATCCTGGTATATCAAATTCTGCTAAAAAATGCCTGGTTTCTGTTTTAATCCACGTTTCAGTTAGCGCTATTATGTCTATATTTTCTTTGCTAACAAGGGCTCTAAGTTCGTTCATTTTGTTACATAGACTCCTACAGTTTGTGTAATATACTCTCAATTTACTTCTTTTCTTTATACCTAATTTACCTTTATTTCTAACGACATTTCCATCTTCCGTTGCACCATCACAACTATCATTTGCAATATAGTCATCATTTTTAGCATGAGACAGAATATCCTTATCGCTTTCGCCTGACGCTAAAATTGTTCCATTAAACCTCTCATTTACACTCTCAATATTTCTGTTCAAAACCCCACAACCACCCTATCTAAAGAACTAGCTAATGTAGAAACCCCTAACCGTGAAAGATGAACCCCATCCCTTGCGTACATCCCATCTCTCCCATAGAAACTATCCCAGTTATCAATGAATGGTATTGCTTTTTCTTTGCAATATTTCTCCAAACGGCAATTGACACCAATCGCCCTGGATGTCCATTCCTTGGGAACTCCTCTTCTGGGCAGGATACAATGTACTACAGGGATCCCTCCCTTCATCCTAACTTTATCTAACACATCCCGATACTGCTGCAGCAGTTCCTCACTTCTACCCTTACCAACATCGTTACTCCCGGCACTGAGACAGAAAATGGGGTTATCTCCACTATCTTCCAAGATGTGGTCCATCTTCTCTAAAACCCTCCCAACTCCATGGCCAGGCAGACACACAACCTTCCTAAGTTTAGTGCGGGTAGCCCTAACTAAATGTCTTACCATGGAGTCGCCCACAATCGACACAGACTTACCTTCTCGGGACACAGACTTACCTTTCCCTCGGGAGGATCCAGCAGCTGCAGTTGGAGAACCCCTGGTGGTGGCAGAAGCTCCCTTGGTGGTGGTGGTGGTGGTGGGGGTAGTGGTGGTGGTAGGTAGCACAGCGTCAGAGGTTGGAGCTGAGTCGGCGGCAGGCACTTCGGTTATCCCTCCCTTATCCTGACTATCTTTTCCCTCACATTCGTCTCGCAAAGGAGAGAATGTATTTGTCACACTCATACCTATTCTACTATCCTGCTTCTTGAGTGTGACTTTCCCACCCGTATTTTTAACAACCTCAAGGTTGTTAAAGGTTGAGTATTTATAATAACGGAGTTATTACACAATTTAAGTTAACGATAGATACAATGCCATTCAGTCCAAGGGGTAATGTTGCCATTTTAGTGGATTATATCCATTTGGCATTCGCTATCGCTTGCTAGCCTCAAGATAGTGAGCAGTAGCGGTTTGTATCCAATCGGCATTCTCTCTTCAGGCTAGCGAGCGGTAGCGAGCTGATGTTTTCGGTAGGATAATCAAATCTGGCGAAGCCGGACATATTTTTCTACTGAAAAGTCAGATCGCTACTGCTCACTATCTTGAGGCTAGCAAGCGATAGCGAAGGCCAAATGGATATAATCCACTAAAATGGCAACATTACCCCTTGGACTGAATGGCATTGTATCTATCGTTAACTTAAATCGTGTAATAACTCCGTTATTATAAATACTCAACCTCATGTTCATAGAGTAATTTATTCTTATTTTTGTCTGATGAGTCCACCATATAATTTATGAAAAGCATTACTGGAACACCCTGTATATATATATATATATATTTGTTTTCTTCAATGTGAGTGAGGGAGACACAAGGCAGAACTGACTGTAGCGAGTGACAGGGCCAAAATTATGGGACATTCGAGCCAAAATGCCTGGACATGCGTTGTTTGAAGCAATTTATGTCATAGGAGGAGGGAAAGACTGGTTCTGGGAGATATTTCCAGAGCTCTGCTGTTGAATAGATGAAAGACTGAGAGTAACGTTGCACTCTTCGGTTGGAGAGTTGCACAGAGTAGGGATGGGATTGTGTTGCAAGACGGGTACCATGTATCCTACGTAGAGGAGATTGGTATACATTGGGAGAGCTCCAAGGAGCACTTATTATTGTAGTAGCGATAGAATAGTGAGAGAGATGCAACATTGCGGCGAAGAGAGAGAGTTTGCAAAGAGTTGGTGAGTGGGCGGGAATTAATGATACGAAAGGCTTTCCTTTCTACTTTTTCTAGAAGTACGGTGTGAGAGGATCCTTCCCACACATGTGAACAATACTCAATACAAGGATGCACTGTGCCCCTGTACAGAGCAAGATGCTGTGCTGGGGTAAAGAACCCCTTGAGGCGGTTGAGCACACTCAGGTTCTGGGATGCTGCCTTAGCAAGACTGGTAATATGGTCCTTCCAATTGAGAGCAGAAGAAATAGAGACACCAAGAATATTGAGAGAAGATGAAGGATTTATTTGTGTATTGTTGAAGAATAAGGGATAGTCCTCTGGGAGTTCCGGATGAGTAGATAGATGGAGAAAATTACTTTTGGAAGCATTAAAGGTAACAAGGTTTTCTCTGCCCCAATTGGAAATAGTAGTTAGATCAGAAGATAAGTGTTCTATGACTTCATTACGTTTGTCTTTGAGGGATTGCTGCTATATACTGTATATATATATATATTTTTTTTTTTTTTATTTCACCGTACATATTGTTTGCTGTTTTGAATGGTTTGCTTCGAGTGATCTCGATTGTGTGAGTTATTTTATCTTCTTGCATAGTGTGAAGTAGAATGAGCTGTTTGCAGTACCTGAGGAAATGTTGATCCTGTGGTGTAGTTTTGCTTATGTAACAGTTTTTTTCTTTATATAATCCCAATTCGAGCAAACAACTATACTATCCTGTTTATTATTCCTAGGGGGTCGAGGAGAAATGGATATAAATTAAATTATTAGACCTGGGAAGATGAATTGGCCTAGGCTATAAAAATGATACCGGGTCGGCGTTTGACTTACTTGTAAACATGTATATGTAGGTTATCTGTGGTAGTCCCAGTAATATCTATGAAGTACTTCTAGTATTAAAGGAACTTAGCTGTGATGCAAAGAGTGTAGCTTAGGTGATGGACATGTCGGTAGGTGAATATCAGTGAAGTTCTGTTGTTATGTGGCAGCAACTGGTGGTTTGTTGTGAGCGGGACGAAGTCTCTGTGTGAAGTGTACTGAGATTCCCTTTTATCGTAGCAATATAAATATATTTAAGGGTTCTATATCGTCCCCCGTGATTAAATAATAAGGGAAAATAAACTAAGATATAATTGGTGCAACCACAGTAATACTTATCCACAAAGATAAATAAAGTAATGCGTATAAACAAAAAGGAACCAGCTGTCGTGAACCCGGGAAATTCAAACTACGGTATATATACCAGCTAGGATTCACGACATACTCCGCCACCAGTTATATACAAAGTATTTACAATTGTCCCGTCCCGATCATGGATCGCCACAACTGGGAGGAACCCAAAGCAGCCCGACGTGATGGCCTCTGAGGGGTATCACCTCGGTCCGCTCCTGTAGCAGGAAGGATATTATCAGAGTTCGGCTTGCTGTCGCCATCCACTACCTCTAAATCTATCTCTAGTGGGTATAGCTTAACCACCGGTCTGGTGGTCAAACCGGCTCCTGTTTTTACCTGAACTACCCTACATTCGTGGTCAGGACCACGAAGAAGTTTCATTATCCGACCTATACGCCAAAAAAGTCGGGGGCCGTCATCATGTACTAGAACGATGTCCCAAACTTGCGGCGATGCTATCCCTCTTTTTACCATTAAGTGACGATGTTGCTCCCTGAGTGATATTAAATAATTAGTGCTCCACCTTTTCCACAGGCCATGTGAGAGGTTTATAACATATTGGAAGCGTTGGTTGACGGAATCGTTGTTACGCCACGTCGTGTCCTTGAGATCTTCATCCGTGACTTCCCGCCTTGGAAAGCTTCTGATCCGCCTCCCATGAACCAGTTGTGAAGGAGTGATGGGTAGAGGGTCTTCAAGGTCACTGTAGATGTAGCCAAGCGGGCGATCATTGACTGTGGCCTCGAGCTCCAGTAATACCGTATTCAGTTCCTCTGTGGTAACCAATGCTCGACCCAGTACCTTCTTCAAGCCAGCCTTTAGGATGCCAATGACCCGTTCCCATATGGCACCGAACCATGGCGCCCTGGCCGGTATAAACCGCCACTCGCACTTGAATTCCGCTAGAGTACCTTTTAACCTTGCATCATCCATCAACTCCCTTAATGTACTGGCTCCGTTAACAAATGTGGTGGCATTATCACTCATCATAATCTCAGGGTAACCCCTCCTGCTACTAAACCTACGGAACACATGCAAAAATGATTCGCAGGAGAGGTTAGACACCGTCTCTACATGGACCGCTCTAGTAACTGCACAGGTGAATTAGACTACATATAGTTTACTTACAGTACCCCCCTTCTCTTTTACTGGCAAGGCTCCTGTGTAGTCAACCCCCGTTACCTGGAAAGGACTCACTTCCTGAACCCTAAACTCCGGCAATGGAGGGGCCTGTACGGCATGGTATGATGTACCTTGCAATCTCTTGCAGATGATACATCCCCTTAAGGCTTTCTTTACTACCTGTCTAATCTTGGGGATCCACCATCTTTGCCTTATGTAATTTACAACATAACTAACACCACTATGGTTACACAGTTTGTGGCAGTAATTACTAAGGAGTGTGGCTATACGATATTTATTAGGGATAAGGATAGGGTACTTGGCGCTATCATGTAAAGCTGACAAGTGTAGCCTACCTCTACAGCGTATCATGCCTCCCTCCATATAGAGGCCTAACTGCTTCACTATATTGCTTGGTGTGCCCTGTCCTTTTGACAAATAGTGGTGTTCTCCAGAGTAAGCTTCTCTCTGAGCTACCTTAATCATGGCTTACTCTACTGCTCTTAATTCCGGTATCGTCAGGTATGCCGGTTTTGCCTGATAGTTCCCTTGTGTCTTCTCTTTAAGAGTCCTAATAAACCTAAGGACCCATGCCATTACATGCCATGACTTCATATATGAGCCATACCGGTCCCAATTCAATATGGCAGTAGGGGCAACCGGTACCGGCAATGACAGGGTTCCATCTTGACTCATGTTCCAACCCACTATGGTGTCCCCTCTTATTGAGCTCCCTATTGGGCCATGATAAGGCCATAGCAATTGGTGAGGTAGCCATGTGGGCCCTCCCCACCAACGCGAAGAAGCAACTAAGGACACATATGAAATCCCTCTGGTGACTAGATCACTGGGGTTGTCCTCTGTGGACACATAACGAAAATGAGCGCCGGGGACTAATGACTTAATCTCATCAACTCTATTTTGAACATATATAGGCAATATCTTTTTACTAGACAACCAGCATAGGGTTATCTGGCTGTCCGACCAGAGGTATACATTCTCTATAATCAGCTCGTCCGCGTAGGCCTCACATATATAACATGCGAGACGAGCTGCGAGAAGAACAGCAGTCAACTCCATCTTAGGTATGGTGAGGGACTTAATAGGCGCCACCTTAGCTTTGGCCATTACTAACCTACTCACCTCATCACCAACCGCATAGGCCACTACACCATATGCTACTGAGCTAGCGTCACTAAATAGGTGCAACGTAACCCTCTTAGAATTACTGACCTGACGGGGAAACATGATACCTGTACTATCTATCATATCGTCATAAATACCCTGCCAGTTAGCTCTCATGTCATCTGGAATGGGTACATCCCACCCACACTCTAATCTCCAATAGTCCTGTACAAACCTCTGCGCCCGGATGGTTACCGGTAGCAACACTCCTAGAGGATCAAAAACACTCGCGGTTAAACTTAGAGCCTCGCGTTTTGTAACCAATGCAGGGCTACTTCCGCGGCAATTAACCTGTAACATATCCTTATCAGTTAGCTACCCAACGCCAAGTACCCTAACCCCGTCTTGTTTGGCGGAAGCTATACCCTTCAGGTGCAACAGTTCCCGCAAACTCTCATTATTTGTGACCCACTCACGTAAAGACAGGTTAGCGCTGGAAAATATTCTACGGGCATCCCAACATTGTTGTTGCAAATCACTTACATCATCACCAGTCCCCTGTAAGTTATCAATATACAACCCCGTTTTTAGCTTATTAACTACTTCACTGTTCTCCTGTATCATAGACAGGTGTTTTTGAATGGTAGCATTAAGGAAGAACTGGGAACAGGTGGCCCCGAACAGAACTGCACGGAACCGGTAGACAATGTAAGGATTGCAACATCCAAGGGATCAACGGGCCACAGAAACCTAGTAGCATCCCTATCCTTCTCACTCAACCCCACCATGAGAAATGCTTTCTCAATATCACTCACCCAGGCAAATTGATGGCATCTAAAGCGCAGAAGCACCTGGGTGAGGTCAGCCACTAGCGATGGACTTGTATGGAGACAGTCATTCAGACTGAACGCCTTCTCGTCCATCCTAGCCGAACAGTCAAACACTATCCGTACAGGCGTAGTAACACTATCCTGGGTAATACCATGGTGAGCTAAGTAGTGAATGGGATGACCAGCTTGATTCCTGTTTTCTACCCTTTCAATAAACCCCCTTTCTATCTGATTATCCAGAACCTTTGTATACTGTTGACAGTAGTTGGGATCCTTTATAAACTTACGCTGCAAGCCTCTCATTCTGCCCAGGGCTAACTTAAAGTTATCAGGTAATTTATCTATGTTATCTCTCCACGGCAGTTCCACTATATACTGTCCCTGTGCTTCGGAATACTGTACCGTTTCAGAAAATCTATTTAAGACTTTCTCCCCACCCTTACCAGTCTCATTAGGACTTATACCAATATGGTCCAAGTCCCATAGAGCTGTCAGATCCTTTAATTCTGGAGAATTCCTGCCAATATCTTCCTGTATCTCCACTAAAGGGTCTACTGCTAACTTAAGAACAGTGACTAACTCTACATGGGTCTCTTCTATATCTGACTGAAAAGTGCCACTCAGTGCATAACCATAAATTGTGGGTAACATAACTATACTTCCTTCCCTGACATAGCCTGAATGTACAGAGTGCTAATAAAAGTCCGCCCCCAATCAGTAACCCTATCATATCTTCATCAGTGATACCTGGATCGGCTAATTTGTAACCCCGAGCCTTGATAGCATTTACCTCCATCTCTAATCCTCTCCCTGGTTTGTATACTGGTAACTCCTCCACCACAACGGCCCTCAATTTACGCACCCTTCTTCTGTGATGATAGGTTAACTCTACTATTTCATACTCAGTACTACCAAGTGAGCCAGTAAATCCCTGGAGCCTTAGCTGTTCCTTACTGACCCTAACGTAATGAAGCTGAGATAAAGCAGAGCGCAAGATGAAGGTACGCTGCGAACATTGGTCCAACAAAGCTCTTACTTTACTGGTATGACCATTTCTGTCAGTCAAGGGAATCTGAATGGTAGGCAACAACACTGCATTACGGCCCGAAGACACAGCCATGGTCACTGTTGGTTCAGGGGCCACTGGTTGTCCAGTTTGTTCAAGGCGTGGCGTCGGACACAAATAATTAAAATGTTTCTGTTGGCAGAATCCGCATGGCCTAATTTTAGGGTTAGTACACCCCTGTCTGCCATGTTCTGACGACAGGCACCCGACGCACAATTTCAACTGCCTTGCTCTATTGGCCTTGGCGGGACTGTTCTTGTATTTTGCACACTTTCCCAAAACATTTCCTGTCTTTAAACACAACTTACATCCATACTTCTGCTTGGTATCGGGTTTCTGATACACTGCATATGCTGCTGTGGCGGTCGCCCCAAACTGTTCTATTGGATTATGTCTACTTTCTAGATTGCACACTTCAGTCTTAAACACACGAACATATTCATCCACATCCAGCCAGTTGTCTTTTAATTCACGCTTAATCACTTCAGAGAGTGCACTAGGAAGTTTATTATGCAACAGTACTGCACACATTTCACTTACTGTTACATCCATAGTGCGTAATGATACTAATGCACACTCAAATGACGTGGAAAAATCTTTCAGAGCACTGACCTCCTGGCTAGGATGCGGGAGATTACACAGTTTCGCTATGTGAGCTGCTTTGATGCGATCCTTTTGACCATAACTGTTTTTCAGTATAGTGACCGCTGGTTCATAACTTGCAGCGACCAAACTAAATCCACTAACAATTTGTAGAGCCTCACCACTAAGTTGTCCCTTTAGATACGTAAATTTCTGAATGTCAGTTAAGTCTGTTTGGGAGTGAACACTACAATCAAAGAGCTCCCAGAAACCCACCCACTGTGTTGGATCCCCATCAAAAACTGGCAACTTCAGGGAGGGTAGCTTAATACCCTTCTGTTTCCTACTTGCTGCACCATCATGAGATCTACCAGTAGTGGTTGTCTGTAGAGCACTATCTAACTCAGCTAACTGACCGTTTACTTGATTAACATACTGCATATCTTTCACCATCTCATCCTCTAACTGATCATCTGAATATAAGCTATACAACTCTACGTTATACGACTTGATATCAGCTAGGGCCTCTTCTAAAGTTATTTTCACACCCTTTACATCATGCAGTGTAGCAGCATGTTCAATAAATTCAGACAGATTAGAGGTAAGCTTAGTAATCCCTCCCTTCTTGGCGGCCCTGAACCGCCGCAATGACTTTATTTTCTCCTCCATTCTTAAAAAGTTTACGGTAACTAAAGCTTAAGGAACAACAATACTAATCGTTACTGTAGGTTAACATATTCTAATCTATTCTAAGCCTAGGCTAACATAGTTACATTGATGACGACAGCAACCAAGCAAATTGAAGAATGCAGATCGCGTGCCCCCTGTGAGTTTACAAATGATCAAAGAAAAGGAAAATTACCCTATGTCATATTACTCTACTTTACAATATTTACTTTACTAGGCTAGGCTATATTAAATTTTAACAAATTACAAAGAAAAAGAAAGAAGGATCAAGACTCCTCTGAAGGAGGAACAGCCGCAGCCGTCGTCCTAGTCTTTAGATCTAGCCTATTGCGTCGACTGCTCCTCCTCGGCCCCGTCCTTCTCCTCAAAGAAGGCACGCGCTCTGTCCAATAGCCTATCTAACACCTTCCGGCTCCCTGGCACATCTAACCCAGGCTGAGGTCTGCCTGACACTGTCCACCCTTGCCCCTGGTCTATAGAACTGCTTAACAAAAATAAGCAGGACACTGCACTGGACCGTCCAGCGGAAAATCCCGAACATATGCGCCCCTCAACATTTGTCCACTGGATCGCCCAGCTCTACACAAAGGCAGACAAGTGAGGCCTAATACCCCCCCAATTCTTATCAATATATAACAGATGGCCCAGTATCCTGGTCACACGGCACCAATTATATCCTGTTTATTATTCCTAGGAGGTAGAGGAGAAACGGATATAAATTAAATTATTAGACCTGGGAAGATGAATTGGCCTAGGCTATAAAAATGATACCGGGTCGGCGTTTGACTTACTTGTAAACATGTATATGTAGGTTATCTGTGGTAGTCCCAGTAATATCTATGAAGTACTTCTAGTATTAAAGGAACTTAGCTGTGATGCAAAGAGTGTAACTTAGGTGATGGACATGTCGGTAGGAGAATATCAGTGAAGTTCTGTTGTTATGTGGCAGCAACTGGTGGTTTGTTGTGAGCGGGATGAAGTCTCTGTGTGAAGTGTACTGAGATTCCCTTTTATCGTAGCAATATAAATATATTTAAGGGTTCTATATCGTCCCCCGTGATTAAATAATAAGGGAAAATAAACTAAGATATAATTGGTGCAACCAGAGTAATATTTATCCACAAAGATAAATAAAGTAATGCGTATAAACAAAAAGGAACCAGCTGTCGTGAACCCGGGAAATTCAAACTACGATATATATACCAGCTAGGATTCACGACATATACATTGACATTGCTTACGAATATTATCAAGTATTCTTAAGGCACCATTTCGGTTATGATTTCTAGTCATCGTTATTAAACCAGAAATAATCCACTTCACCAGTTGCAAGTTTGAATGAAGCAGTGGAGTGTATTATTGGTGCAGAATTTATCTCACCTCACTTTATGAGCATGTCATTATATTCGTTCATTTTCGGTTGCAGTTCTGTTGATTTATGAGTTGAGGCAGGTATACAAACATAGATATTTTGTTACAGTATTCCTTCACTTCACTTGGTAGAGCTCCTAACCTATCAAGGAATGTGGTCATATTTTCTTCATCTTTTACATCCTGTCCACCCCCATATATTATATTATGCAGCTTTCTGGGCCCCAACTTAATTTTACTTTCACCCAACACATCATGAGGTAAAGTGTTGTGTAAGGCAGTGTTCTTACCGAGCATTCTTTAGCTAAGTAAAAAATGTCAACTCTACTTATATTACTATCCCCAAGTAAAAGGGTACCGCTTAGTTAATTTAAGTTTGATCTTTGTTCAGTACTATTAGCTAACTGGGTTTGCAATTCTCGTGTTCATGGTTCTGCGGCTGTTAATCTCATTTTTAATAATATTACTTCACTTTCCTTTACTTCATACCTTAGTTTTAGTTTATGAACACGATCCTCCGTTGCTTTATTAAATTTGTTTGCGTCTTTTCCATAGATTCTTTATTATGAATATCCTCAACCTGGTTAATACTCCTTGAGTTATCTCTTTTTGTGGTACTGCAGGTCGAATAACGTCCCCATCACCTTTGACAGGGTTGGTGGCGGATTCTGAGAATAAAATGCAACGGGTAGTCAAAAAGTTTGGTGTGGTTTGTGGGAGGAGGAAGCTGAAGGTGAACGTCAATAAAAGTAAAGTAATGGTGTGTAATAGGGGTGATCGTAGGGTGAATCTATATGTGAGGCTGGATGGGGAAATACACACAACACAAGTTGAGTGTTTTAAATATCTAGGAGGAACAATAAGCAGGAATGAAGGTGTGGAAATGTAGGTAAAACAGAGAGTATGTGAAGGAAGGAAAGTTTACAGAGCAATGGGAAGTATATGGAAGGTGAGAAATCTCAGGATGAAAGTTAAAAGTGAAATGTATCAAGGAATTGTTGTGCCAACAGTGATCTACAGTATGGGACTGAGACATGGGCTCTGAAGGCAAAGGAGAACCGAAAGCTGAATGTGATGAAGATGAACTGCTTGAGGAGTATGTGTGGAGTTATTCATAGAGGCAGATTGACAAATGAAGAGATACGTAGGAGAGTGGTGCAGCAAGAATATTTGTCGACCAAAGTGGACAGAAGGGTGCTGAGCTGGTATGGTTATGTTGAACGAATGGAAGATGAAAGGCTTACGAAGATAATATGTGAGTCAGATACAAGGGGAGATAGAGGTGTAGGAAGACCCCCATTGAGATGAAGAGACTGTGTAAGACAAGCTTTAGGGTGATAGAGGAATGATTATAGATCAGGCAAGGGAAGTGGTAATAAACAGGAATGAATGGAGAATGCTTGTGAATAGATGAGTGAAAACGAGGTCGTTGAGGAGAAGGGGTCAGGCGCCAGTTGAACTAGATAATAGTCCGTCAGGCGCCTGGCCTGGGGAGCCGGAAAATATGAAGGTTTTGCCTGGAAGTGTGGTGGGCGGGCTTGCTGTTTCAGCTTGCTGCATGGCTGCCTGCTTAAACCGGAAGCTGGTCGGGGGCCGGGGGAGTGCTGGAGGGATCTTGGTGATCCCTGGTCTCTGGGTGTTCTCTTTGGTGACCTAGATGTGTGTGAATTTGGGTTTTGTTTTTGTGTGTTCATTGTTTTCTGTTGTGTTGTGTTGTCCCTGTTCGGGCTCTGTTTAAGCAAACGCATAAACAACAGCATTCATTGAATCGGACTACCAGACAACAATGTGATCGACTTATAGAAATAAGGATAGGATCATAACATAGTATGGAGCAGCATAACTTCAGATAAGAAGGAACAAAATACAATATGCCACTTCGAGGTCAATAGAATATTTTTATAACATAGAATTTCCTATCACACGGTAAAAATAGTCATTCGATTCATACTTTGTTTATTTTCATAGTGTTAATAGATAAATATGAATCCATAAACTTTTCCGTTAACTTCTGACTATTATAGGCCCTTCTTAAGCTTCATACAATACAATAAAGCAACTGGAACAATAAATAAGAGATCATCGTCTTGAAGAGGGTTATTCAGTATTATAATATTCGTGTTAAGAGAGATCCTTTTGAAACCAAATGTAATAGGCTGGCGATAACTGGGAACACACAAGTAGATATAGTTTGCAAGAGTTTATGATCTTAATAAACATTGACCGATAATTAGGAAATGCATATTACTGGAGGGGTTATCCTATTATGCATTGCGTACCTTTGAGCACAAATCAAGTGATTATATCGGTATACGTTTTAAGAATCCCCGTGTTAATTCTCTCTCTCTCTCTCTCTCTCTCTCTCACGGTATGGAATACTCCTTGTCGCTGATGGTAGGGTGCTCAACAGACTAATATCAACAGGTCAGCTTCACTCCAACCACTAACATGACTTTGATCACCGTATTAAGAGTTCTGTATATAATTACCTCTACCTGCTACATTAGCGTTTTTAAACCATAGCAATATGTATTATTATACAATAAGAAACCCTTTGGTAAAATGGGGAGCAATGATTCAATCTGCATGCTTATATCATTCACAATACCTATTCTTAACCCGGGAACGGCGCTGAGACTCTTAAGAAGTTTTGGTGGTGAAAGGTGACAGGACTCTTAACCCTTAAAGAGCGGCGCTCGACTTAAGTTGTGCACCAATTTGCAGCAAGTTAGGAGCATTATTAAGGCTTTTAAAGGGTTAAAATCGAGTGCAAATGGCCGGGAGCGGAGCGGGCCAGACAGCCGACTCCCAGGGTTTACCGCCGCCCATTAACTCATGTTCCCTGTGTTCTCGAGAGGCCGGCAGTGTAGCCAGTAGTGAGCATAGCTAGGAAAAATATACCGATATATGCTAAACTTTCATGTTCGTGGCACCACTGCAAGAGAACCACGAGTGTTACGTAGCTCGTTCTGGTCTCATTTTGAAGCTTTTAGTGCCTAGTTTTTTGCTAAATATTTTTGTTTTCATGCAGATGCTTGATTTATCATGCAGGAGGGCCTGAATATGCCCAAATGAGCCCAAAACACCCCGCTAGAGAAGGGTTAAGATCCAAGACCTAAAAAAACACTTTTAAAATACCGCAGTAGCACTCAAAACAAAGGAATATGTGATTAAGTGAGATAATTCCCCTCCATACCCCTATCACTCCTCCGCATGTGTCAAAATCCCCTCCTTCCCCCCCCCCTCTTCAATTATCACCTATTTTGCCTCTTATTCCCATGTTTATCGGTTTATTTATCACGCCAATATCTCCAACCCGGTTCCAAGGTCGTCTACTGCGCATATAGAGAGCGTGGGAAGAGAAAAAAAGACTGAGGGCTCAGTCTACCTTCAGGCCTCAGAGACAAAGAATATACTTCGCGTTCGCCTCTCACCTCATGACTTGAGGGTCGGCAATAATTCGTCTTTTTCACCCCCAAATACTATTCCCACTTGTTTTATTGCTGCTACATGTTAATATCTTCATATTAAACGTAAAATAGGCGCATATGAATAAGTAATAACGATATTTATGGTAAAATTACAATTTTAGGCGGGAATGAAGCCAAATATCCTCGCTTTGGCGGTAGGGTTTGAACTACCAATAGCGCGCTGCTCTCGGGTTAATTATTAACAATACTAGCACCCCAAACATACAATAGGAATACCTTCTTCCAACCCTTGCTCCTCCCGGCTCCACATTTACACCCCCAGGATTCCAGAGAATAGAAGGGGAAAACATATCCTTGATAACACCATCCAGTGTAGGGATGCAACTAGCGCGGTTTTATTATGGTGATGATAATGTCGGTGTTTTAGGCTTGTATTATTCGGAATTCATTTAAAAGACATCTTCTAAGTCTATATGCATGTTCTGTAGTATGCTACATATAATATATGAAACATAAACATCTAACACATTAAATATTAAATGTCGCTTGGTTGCAGCCCTACAAAGGATAATTTATTTAGTCGAACTTATAAAGTTTAATCCTTATACGGCTAATCAGACGACAATTATTCGTTGTTAATGCAACTACAATATTTCAATACTCGACTTCCGAAGGACCTCTAGGAATTAAAAGATTCATAACAATATTAGTTAACTATTTAACTGGATGGCTAGTCCTAATATTTATTGCGGGACTGTATTATCTTTCAATATTCGTTTGGACAAATTCACGCAATCATACCCCAATCAACTTCGCTCCATTGCTCAATATGTGAAGTAAAATCAACTGAGTTACTTCTGCCTCTTCTTGTTCTTAAAAAAAATAGCAGCCGTTCTGTTGTTTTTCACATTCTTTTGTGGATATATATTTATATGAGAGAGAGGGAGAAACGCCACATAGAAAACATAAAACAATTAGGTACCGGTATCGTAAGTTATCTTATGTTCAATATCACCTTATAGGAATATATTGAAAAGCTTACAAGAATAAACCCTCCACTAAATAACACTTGCTTATTAATACCTAATTACTCTCTCACAGCCTATGTCTATAATTATATACTATATATACTGTATATATTATCAGTTACCGCCAAAATATGACTAAGTTTCAGAAAGACCTTTAGTAAAAGGAGAAATCAAACAGAAAGTCAATGAACCTCTTCAGTATGATTACCACTTATTTATAGTTCAGTTACTTCTATAGTACTGCATTCGGTTTAGGCGCCTATTATTCAGAGATTAAAGGAATATAATAAAGTTCCAAATTTACCTGTTAACAATATAACTAATTCCTAATAGGCCTATGTACTAACAGTAAATTTCTACTGGTTCCAAGGAAAAACAATACGGTGGCTGCATTGTAGGAAATATGATATATACAATTCATGTAGTAACTGTAGAGTATGCTAAGTATTCTAATGAATGTAATGACATAGAAGTTCCCTAGTGTGTGTGTGTGCTTTGGGGGTGGCGTCATCTGATGTTGGTGTGCTACAATATAATATAACAATCCTATCCTCAAGGCCGGTTCACACGGACAATTTTTTGTCCTCAGTCCCTTGAGGGCTGACAATTGGGAGGAAAATCTCGCCGGGGTGTCATATTTCACTGGGGAATTCAGGAAACTAAATGGTTGATTTTTTGGACATTCACAATCCTCTGTTCACTGCGTATATATCCGATACAATGACTTGGCCGCCTTTTTGGCCACCTTTCGTATCACACGAAAATCAAAAGACGTTGAGTAATGCGTGTTTGTTTACATTCATACCATTCCACTTCAAGAAACAAAAACTATTAAGCAGGTCATATACGAAGAAGATATATGATACTATTCTGAGATGATAAGAAGAAAGAAGAGGTAAAGATAATAATTACAGAAATATGAAAAGAAGGATACAAGTCGGTCAACTCATTCACTTGATAATAACAAAACAAATAGGGAGGCAATCTCACTAACCTAACATCAACCAGTCGTGTATACCGGTACCACTATATCCCAAGCACCAACAGATGCATTAGGTTTATCTTAAGTTTATTCTTAAGTATGTCTGCCATAACAAAACGCATACGATCTTGTGAGTTGGTACAATATCCAGTTAATATTTTACTATAGCTTGCCATCGTCCGTTTTCTTTTAATTGCTCCCATCATGATGACTTTGCTTTTTGTTCTTGTCTGATTATATTTTGTTAGATTAACCCTTAATTAGCGGCTCACCACATAAGTCGAGTTAAATAAAGCTGGACTATGTGGCGGCGCTCGACATAGGTCGAGTGGCAATTTCAGCACGTAATGTTGCTGAGAGAGAGAGACAAGTGGTGGCAGGAGACTAGCGAGCGTATGACTGCTCCAGACCACCGCGGCGAACCTACTGACACGAATCTCAGCTCCCTCCTCCCTCTCTCACTCGCTACATACTGAATTATATGGGGAAAGTACCGAATTACATGCTTTTTGCACTCGCGTTGCACGGTTATTGCAAGAAAACTAGCCATCATAAAAGGATCGTTATGGTGTCATTCGAAAGCTCTGTTTATGCCCTTTCAGGGATAGGTACTTGTTTTACGTTCTGGGTCTTATTTAGGCATGAAAATGATCACGTAAACAGCCCTATTTTGGTTAAAAACACCCCGCTGGGCGGTACATATAAATAAACCGCATAGGCCGCTCGTAAGGTGTTAACATAACTTAACTAACCTAATATAATTATATATAAAAAAAATAAAAAAAATAAAATATAAAATACTTCGGATCCGAGGAGGATCGAACGCTTGCTTTCCTGTTCACGTGATCTAGCCCGTACTGACTGAGCTACGAACGACATATCAAATATGGTGTGAAGGCTATCTTTAAACACGGTTGGGCTGCGGGACTGACCATTGAAGAAGGCGTGGGGTGGAACAACTAGAGCTACCTCGTGTATTCATCTCACCCCTGCTCATTATAACCATCACCCTGCACACCTGAGACCCTCTACACACATGAGTGGTCCAAATATGCACTCATATCACTATGTAAATTGATACATGTGCTTTCTGCTTGGCAATTCTCCGTCCACAATCCCTACCTTTGACTTGGCTCTCCCGTGTGAACACTTTTTGAGTTTCGCCGGGAATTTTACAGCAACTCTCCCCGTCCTGGAAGGACGGGGGAGAGAATTAGAGAAAAAAAATTGTTCGTGTGAACCGGCCTTGAATCATCCTTCCCACAAAAGCCACGCACAACACCTTACCCGAGAAATGTTCGCCAATGCCTGAACTAATGTTGTTGTTCATAAGACTGATTGAAACACCTGTTGCTATCTATCAGCAAATGTGATCCGGTATGGACTAAATAGTTTATTAAGATCAATATGTTCCTGCCAGTTCAATCACTTCCAATATGGTAGACCATTTACACCTATCAAAACCCTGAATAATAGAAGCACCGTATTGGACCAAACCACACCTCCAGACGTACGATAAACAGTAAGAAAAAACTATGTATAGTCTGTAATATTGGTTTCAACAATAGGAGTTCACTTTTACAATGCAACAGTTGTAATGAAATTGTTCATAACCGATGTACTTACGTTAACAGTAGAAACGAAGTTGAATGTGTTAAATGTAGGAACTCAGCTGTACAACATCGCGCACCCATTTGTTTTATTTGTGAATCTATCATAACACACGTCAGAAGATCCAAAACTGTGTAAAGTGTAAACATGTAGCTCACATGAAGTGCATCTCTAAGAAGACCAACAGTGAAGAACGGGAATTCCTATGCAACATGTGTGCCTTGCATTCATTACCGAATATTAATGTAAATGAACCAAGTGGTGTACGAGAGCGAGGTGGAGGGACAGAGGGGGAGAGGTAGACCGAATATGAGGTGGAAGGATGGAGTGAGGAACTACATGAACGAAGGCGGTGCTGGTTGGGGGGAGGGGCGTCGACTGACTGGGGACAGAGGTGCATGGGGGCGGTTCGTTCGTGGCCACCCCTTCGGGGATCACGGCGTCAGGCAATAGATAGATAGATAGATAGAACCAAGTATTAACAATTCAGAATCCAGCCAGGACACATTCAAAATCAAAGATGAATACAGAGTGTTCACCAACAAAGGGCTCCATCTTATCCATATTAACCCTTAAAGAGCAGCGCCCGGCTATAGCCGGGCGCCAATTAGCAGCAAGTTAGGAGCATTATTATGGCTTTTTACCCTTGTCTAGCGGGGGGGGGGTTTGGGCTTATTTGGGCATATTCAGGCCTTCCTGCATGATAAATCAAGTATCTGCATGAAAAAAAAAATATTTAGCAAACAACTAGGCGCTAAAAGATTCAAAATGAGACCAGAACGAGCTACGTAGCACTCGTGGTTCTCATACAGTGATACCAGTAACATGGGAGTTTAGCGTATAGCGGCATATTTCTCCCACCTATGCTCACTACTGGCTACACTGCTGGCCTCTCGAGAACACAGGGAACATGAGTTAATGGGCGGCGGTAAACCCTGGGAGTCGGCTGTCTGGCCCGCTGCGCTCCCGGCCATTTGCACTCGATTTTAAGCCTTTAAAAGCCTTAATAATGCTCCTAACTTGCTGCAAATTGGAACCGGACAGTCCGACCCCGATCTTTAAGGGTTAAAGGGTTAAAATCGAGTGCAAATGGCCGGGAGTACAGCGGGCCACACGTCCGCCTCCCAGGGACTACAGCAGCCCACTGACTCACCCTCCCTGTGTTCTCGAGAGGCCGGCAGTGTAGCCAGTAGTGAGCATAGCTGGAAAAAATATACCGCTAGGCCGGCAGTGTAGCCAGTAGTGAGCATAGCTGGAAAAAATATACCGCTATACGCTAAACTCCCATGTTACTGGTACCACTGTATGAGAACCACGAGTGCTACGTAGCTCGTTCTGGTCTCATTTTGAAGCTTTTAGCGCCTAGTTTTTTGCTGACTACATTTATTTTCATGCAGATACTTGATTGATCATTCAGGAGGGCCTGAATATGCCCAAATAAGCCCAAAAAAACCCGCTAGACAAGGGTTAACGCCAGATCAATGTACCATAAATTGTCAGAAATAAACTTGTTAGCTAATAAGGCCAAAGCTTCAATAATTGCAATCACAGAAACCTGGCTGGATTCAAGTATAAACGATGGTGAAATAAACATTCAAGGTTTCAACATGGTTAGGAATGACCGCAATGGGCAAGGGGGAGGAGTATGTCTGTATGTAAAAAACAACCTCACACACACAACTAGGACCGACCTCCATGTAGAAAATCACGAAGCTCTGTGGATCGACCTACACCTGCCGAGGACAAGACCCATCACAATTGGGGTGTGCTATAGGCCACCAGACGACACACAATTCTTGACCAAATTTGAACAAACTTTGTCAATCCTCGGAATGAATCCATTATACTAGAGGATTTTAACCTGTGTTACAAACAACGAAATAATAGGCTTGTACGAGAATATAGGCACATACTGACAATGCACAATCACAAACAACTCATCACAACCCCCACACGTATCTCTGAGAACACTGCCACAATATTAGACCACATAAACTGTAACAGAGAGGACAAAATATCCCAATCAGGGGTTATACAGACTGGGATAAGTGATCACTTCGTCACATATTGCGCACGGAAAACCACACAAATTACCCTAGAGAATCACAAGCTTATCAAAACAAGGTCACTCAGAAACTACAACAAAGAATCATTTCTGGACATTTTATGGAATACAGACTGGTCTCCAGTGTTTGGAAGTACAAACGTTAATGACGCAGGGGTTGGCTTCAGAACCATCATCACAAACATCCTAGACGAAATAGCTCCTCTGAAAGACATACGAATTAAAGCAAGGTCAGACCCATGGATCAACAATGACATACTACACCATCTGGAACACAGAGACAATCAGTTAAAAAGGATAGTGAAACATAGACAGGATCAAGGTTTGAAACATGAGTCCAACAGGGCCAGGAATAAACAAGTAGAAAAATCAAATCAGCGAAAACTAATTATTTCCATAATAAGGCAGAGGAATATCAGAATAACCCAAAGAAACTATGGAGGCACCTAGAAACAACAGGCTACAGCAACAAGGCAAGGGATTCGTCTAACACTAATATTGCTCTCAACATTAATGATCAGGTTTGCCACGATAAACGACAAATTTCAACCTACTTCAACACCTTCTTCACCTCCATAGCAAACACACTTGCACAGAACCTACCGCAACCTCTCAATAAATACACGACAACAACGGCCACCTTTCGAAATTTCTACAGAGATAAAGGCATACACCCGAAAACATTTGGATTGCAAAATGTTACACCAAAATACACTTTTGACGAGCTCTCTAACCTAAATGTACATAAAAGCACAGGACCAGACAAAATTCCTGCTAAATTTCTACGAGATGGAGCCATTGGTATAGCAGGTCCCCTAACCCACATCATCAACCTGTCAATTAACACCAACACTGTACCTGCTGAACTGAAGGAAGCTATTGTAACCCCTCTATTCAAGAAAGGAAATAAACTAGAAGTTGGCAACTACAGACCAGTTAGCATATTATGTATTGTATCTAAAATCCTTGAAAGAGCGGTATACACCCAAATTGAACACTACCTCAAAGAAAATGATCTAATTTATAAGTTTCAACCGGGTTTCAGATGCATGTGCTCGACTGACTCCTGTCTTATCCACTTAACAGATCACATTCGTAAAGAAATTTCTAAAGGTAACTACACCGGTATGGTTCTTCTTGATCTACAAAAAGCGTTTGACACAGTAGATCATGATATCCTATGTAATAAACTACTAGCAATGGGCATTGGGTCTGTGAACTGGTTTAAATCTTATCTTAGTGGTAGAACACAAAGAGTCAAAATTTATGATAATATATCTGATCCTATGCCAATTAACTGTGGGGTCCCGCAGGGAAGCATCCTTGGTCCCTTATTCTTTCTCTGTTATGTGAACGACATGGAACTGAGCGTCTCGTGTAAATTATTACTGTATGCTGACGACAGCGTGCTTCTGGTTTCAGGAAAAGACCCAATAAGTATTGCCGCTTCACTTTCCGAAGAACTAGAATCATGTAGCGAATGGCTAGTGGAAAATAGACTATCTCTTCACCTGGGCAAGACGGAAGCCATCTTATGTGGGACAAAACGCAAACTGAAAGACATTGTGGGCTTCTCGGTCAACTGTAATGATATTCCTATAACAACAGTGTCACAAGTTAAATATCTCGGACTAAAACTGGACTCGAGTTTGTCAGGTGAAACAATTTTGAAATCTATCCTGTGTAAGTGTAGAGCATGTATAAAATACCTGTATAGACAGGTGGAATGCTTGCCAGCGGTGACCAAAAAGACCCTTTGCCAAGCGCTTGTTCAATGTCATTTTGACTATTCTGTGTCATCCTGGTACTCTGCATCATCTAAATCAGCACAGCACAAACTTCAGGTCACTCAAAATAAAATGGTTAGGTTCATGCTGAACCTAGGGCCCAGATCACATGTTGGCCAGGAACAACTTCAGTCACTAGGTATGCTCAATGTCTCTGACAGGGCCAAACAAATCAGGCTCACTAATACCTTCAAAATGTTCTATGACAGAGCTCCAGAGTATCTTAAGACTGATTTTGTTAAAGCAAATGAGAGGAGTGGACATAATACAAGAAACAGGATGTTTAATTTTAAGATCCGGAGAATCCAAGGACAGGGTAAACAAACATTCTTCTTCACTGCCATCAAAGACTGGAACGACCTAACCCAGTCAGTCCGTGAAAAGAGAACACTGTATTCCTTCAGACGTAGCCTGAAGGAACACCTGAACCGACAGCTGCGAGAAGGGAGCACCAAGCTTATGTCTACTACTAAATAATTATGACATAAGAGATAGGCAAACCAAACTGAAATGATTACTGATTACGGATTACTGATATTTACCATAGGATGTAAGGTATCTTAAAATAACACCCTAGAAATACTTTCTCTAAAGTATCTATTTCTTTTATCCTCCCCTTTTCCCCAGCTAACCTTATCCCACAAGTACCCCAATGGAAATACGCCTAACGGCCTTATTGGGCTATCCTTAGTTGGAATTATGCAAAGCTGGTACATGTCATATTTGTAACATACTATGTGGTACCAACTCTGTAAATTGCTAACTGAATAAATATTATTATTATTATTATTATTATTACCTATCTTTCTCCCTACCAACCTACCTATCAATGAATTGACCTAAATGTCTCCCTCATCTCTCACTTTCAACCTTTAGTGGTTACTGTTGTGGGGCGCCATTATTGCTCCCGTGGTCCACTCCACTGTTGCGCCGTCACTGTTCTCCCCATCTGCCCTCATCTTTGCCAGCTAGTCAATGATGCTGTTGCTAACAGCACTCTCTCTCTCTCTCCAATCTTCCTATTTATACCATACTAACCTACCTAAATTGTTTCTGAATTATCTAATAACTAACCAAATAACCAACCAATCTACATATTTGCCAATCAACCAACTACCCAACGTACCTACCTGCCTACTAAATTACCTATCAATCTTTTAACCAAGCTACCTACCTACCAACCAATCAACTAGCACACTAACCACCCTACCTACCTACCTACCTAACCACCTTCAACGACAAGTTATTGGTTTGGCATGACAGCAATCCCGACACAAAGAGAGGGCTGGTGATTAACAACCAAACAGGTAACTTCTTCATCCTAAATACCAATATTCCCCACCAAGCCCTCTACCTTCCCTCATCACCAGACATCATCTTTTGCTCACCCAACCTTGCCCCCACAACATCCTGCAGGGTGGTCAAAACTTTAAGTTCTGACCACCTCCCGATCATCATCAGACAGAACAGCACCTCAAAACTCTGAATATTACACCTATCACAAACATCAGCGATGCCGTACACACCTTCAATACAATTATTCAAAACGCAGACAAAAAAATACATCCCTAGAGGTAACAGAAAGCAACACTACCCCAACTTTACACCAGAAATTACAGGCCTAATCAGACAATGCAACACACTAAAACAATCCCCAACACCTCACACACAGGACACAAAACAAAAAATACGTGCAGAAGACACTCAAATTAACAACAAAATACTAGAACAGCAAACACTAATTAGGAATATTTTCCTCCAAACACTTGATCACAATATAAAAACTAGCAAATTCTACAAAACTCAGAACTGCATAACAATCTCCAACAGCAACACTTCACAATCACATGCTGCCAACACAACAACAGAATCCATACATTCAAACAAACAACAAGCAAACATTCTCATTAATCACTTCTCACGAGTAAACCACCTTAAACTCCACCATGACAACCACCTAGACATCCAACGAAAGTGGCAACTCCCCACAGATGTCGAAACTCTACAGTATTTAAGAATCCAATTATTACAGTTTAGTTACCCTTAAAGTATACGTTTTCTGTTACATCAGGTTACTTCATATTATACATTTTATGTTATGTAACTTTCCATTTTATACATAAAGGCCCCGTCACACATTCACAATTTGAAGCACGACATGACACAAATCGAATATTGTGGCAATGTCGGTGAATTCCAGCGCTCTCACGAGACCTTCTCATACTGATTATGATCATATACCTACGCAAACCAAAAATACCTCGTAGAATATACGAGTCATCCTGATTAACACAGGATTAGGTGGCGATTAGAGTCCGAACCACACAACAGTCACACCTACTTACAACGTAGCCAGTACATATTGTGATCTTTACGCACAGATACCTTACAGGTCTTGTGATAAGACCGCTCCCTTAAGCCACACTGCATAAACATATTATTCTTGGTTACCATTGTTATATTTTCTTTAGCTCTGGGACTTATAGTTGTAAATACGATCTCATTTAAAACTCAGAATAAAGTAAGTCCTTCTAAAACTGCATAAAATTGTCTAACTTCATCCATAATAAAAGGTATATGTCAGGGTGTGTGTGTGTCTCTCCTACTTAGAGGGCGGGAGCTAGGAATTCTCCTCCCATTGTAAAATTTACCTACTAGACGAGACAGAGAAAGGAATAAGGGAACACGAAAGTGGTTCCGAACCCTAAGAATTGAAACGTTAAATGTTGTCTGCATTAGAGCTGACTGGCCCACACATGGCAGGTGCCTATCACCCCCATCCCATCTCGTCCATATGCCTATCTAAATTTATCTTAAAGCTCTCTATCTTTTTTTTTATCCCGCTATAGCACTCGGTAGCATATTCCGCATAATTTACAACTCTGTTACCAAACCAATATTTGCCTATATCTTTTTCAGATTTTGTTTTATCTAATTTGAATAGTACTGCGACTACATTCATGCCATTTTGGAGAAATATTACCATTAAGCATGGTGCACACATACGCGAGTGTGAGCTAAAGTCACCACGAATACGGCAAAATCTTGACTCGCTCACCTAATCGCGATGAAAATCGATGACTCGTAGTGACTCTTTCGACTCGTGTTTGACTCGCAGCCAGTCGCAGTGGGTTGGCCATGTCTGGCGTAATTTCACCCATGCAAGAAATTTGGACTGCGAGTCAGACAACTCTCAGTGACTCTCGGTGACCCGTGGTGACTCATATCTACTCGCATCTACTCGTATATACTCTTAATTACTCTCGTTGACTCGTAAATGACTCTAGCATGACTCGCGGACAATTCCAAGTGTGCGAATGACTACAACTGGACGTGCGTCACAACGAGTCACCGTGAGTGGGATACCTACCAATTGGTGGATGAAACGAGTAGAACACAAGTAAAATACGAGTCACCACGAGTTGTAGGCGAGCAACAACGAGTTGGGACGAATGCAATGGGAGTCACTGTGAGTGATATATAAAATGACGGTTATATTCAAATATGTAAAGCGAGTCACCGCGAGTGACCATGATATAAGTACGAAATGCATGCAAGTCACTGCGGGTTACGGCGAGTTGACGAATCACCGAGAGTAAATGCGAATCAACGAGAGTCACCGCTATTGCTCTCCAAGCGTCAAGTGTACTGCGAGTGGTGGCAACACTGCATGATGACTTGGCAGCCGCGCAACAAGCAGATGCTTGTCCCTACCGCCCCCAAGCCGCTATAAAGGCCACCCTCGCTCGTCATTCCGTCCCAGTCTGCCCTCCACCGACCACAGACCACCACCTTTCTGCAACAAGTGCCTCACGCCTGCCACCATGCCCCTACCTGCTGCCACACGCAAGATTAATCGGCCTAGGAAAACCCCCCAACCTAGGCAGGTCCACAGGGCTGAGGTGAAGGAGGTGCAACAGGCCCTTATTCTGTCTGAATACGAAATAATACCGGATAGCCATGTATCAGCCTCGTGATCCCCGACCCGCCGCCATATCACACAAGCTGACGAGAACATAGACGCCGGGCTAGATCAGGACATGGAAGAGCCGAGGCAGTGAACACAACTGATGACAACGAGGACTCCCCCACAGCTAGCGACAACACCCAGGAAACCCAAGACATCCTCCTCGACAACCATAACCCAGACGAGATACCCGCCACCCAGATCACCGATGTCAACCAGAAAAACATGCTGCCACCCACGAGGCCCTTGGGAGCTACCAAGAATCGTAAGCTCACAAGGGTCCTCTTTGACGACGAGATGGAGGCTGACCTGGTTGATTAGGTGAGGGACCACCCCTTCATCTTCATGAAGCACCTCAAGGACTTCAAGGATTAGGCCAAGAAGACCAGGCTCTTCGAGGAGAAGGCGAAATCCCTCACCCCTCCTGTTACAGGTAAGCAAAACGTTGTTATTGTTGTTGTTATTCCCCAGACTGCCTGGCCGAACAGCCCCAAGGCCCCGAGCAAGGCCAAGGCCATAACCGAGCACCCCCACAGAACCCTCCCTGCCTACCACAATAAAGCCTGGGTGACCGAAGCCACTCCATGGCGGGGAGCTGAGGAGGGTGCGGAAACGCCCGGGAAACCAAAGCCCCACCCAGGGCCCTGTACCTCTCAGCAATTATGAAGAGAAAGTTGAGGGGCAAAGGAAAAATGTGACGCTTTGGCTTCCAATCTTGGTAGATTGGGAGGTCAATCCACAGAAGAGACGCCGTCACTTGAGATCTAGAAAATATATAAGTAAGAGGAACAGTCAGAGTAAGCTATGGGTATGGCAGAGATTGCTCAGTTCTCACTCTGATAGACCAGCCCATCACCACATGACTAGAACCCAATCCTCTCAGCATCAGCTAGGAAAGGCCCTAGAAAGCCGCCTTTGGCGGGGGGATAGCGCCCCTATTTCAACCCCTTTCGGGATTGTTCATAATAAGATGGTGTTAAGATTGTGTATGTGTTGACCATGGTTCGAGTCCACAGGTATCACCGGGTTACCTCCCTTATTTAAATTCCAAGTGTATGTTGACTTTCAATTATATACTGTTGAAAGTTTACAAGTAGAGCAATATCATTATTTACTGTTGTTGAGTGTTCAAATGCTGTCTATCTTACCGTGGTTCGAGTCCACGTGTATGACACGGTTACCTGGCTTTATTATCATTGATAGTGTTTGCTCTCTCCGTATTATAATATTATTTGGATATTGTACACAACGTTTGATATATTCTTTGTGTACATGGATAATGTAGTCATACTTATAGTGCCGTATATTTTAACAATCATTAATTATGCTCTTTTTGTCCTACCAATCTCTCATAGGCCATGAGTTTCTGCTGGTAAGATGACCAAGGACAAAGGCGGGGCAGGGACACCTGGCACGGTCGAGGGCAAGCCCCTGTCTGAGCGTGACCAGCGGATCTTGACCAAGTTAGAGTTCATCAGGGACCACATAGTGCGGACCAAAACCTGTGTTACAGCCACAGTAAGATGTCATATATTACGTAATATTGTCCAGTCTTGATATATCGCCTTAGTACATGCATTGAACTCAGTTTTTGACGTAAATATATTCCATTTAATTGTATATGTTGTGTTAGCTTTCTCAATATTTCTGAGTAATTCCTATATGAAATGTAATATTGATTATTGAAAAATTATGATCTCTGTTAGTACTGATATACAGTACATAGTCGTGTTCATACAATCCCATCTTCAATTTATATAAATATTTCAATACATATATCTATATAGGGTATGATGAAGTCAAAAAGTTTGGGTTGCAAAGAAACATTAATGTATTGTATAATTGTAAATATTGAATAGTCATCAGTAAATCACATACATGAGTAATAATTCATACATAATTTAGTATCTCCCAATGTATTAAATATGAAGACATCATAAAAACTGTATTAATCATGTAAAACACGTAAATTTCTATGATAAACAACATATCAAATGAACAATTATATATTCATAAATACATTGATATCTTAATTAATAACATAAGACCATATAATAGACCATGCTTAAATGTTTCAATAGTAAATCACATTAATGACAAAAATATTACCAATAAACCAAAATATACACACACGTATATTAATCACTTTGAAATATGTCACAATATCATACTCATTTTCATAAGAATAAAGTACCCCAACAAGTTTCATAACATACAGATAGAACACTTAACATTAACCCAAGAACGGCAAGCGTCCTCATATGAGTTTGAACCCTACGAGGGCGAGCAACCTCATATGAGCCAAGGACTAAAAAAGCTTTTCAAAAAATACCACTGGCACTCAAAACAATGGAATGTGTGATTAAGTGAGATAATTCCCCTCCATACCTCCTATCACTCCTCAAAATGTGTCAACGCCACCCCCCCCCCCCCTCCATTACCACTTATTTTTCCTCTTATTCCCTTGTTTATCGGTTTATTTTCCGCGGAAATATCTCCCACCCGGTTTCAAGGTCATCTGAGACACATATAGAGATCGTGGCATGAGAGAGACTTCACTAGCGAGACATCAGTCTGGCTTCAGGCCTTGAGAGGGGAGGGTGTATGGCTCGCGCGCCTCCCACCTCATGACTGGACGGTCCGGCAATAATTATCTTTTTCACCCCCCCAAATACCATTCCCACTTGTTTTATTGTTGTTACATGTTAATATCTTCATATTAAACAAAATAGGTGCATATGAATAAGTAATAACAATAGTTATCGTAAAATGACGAAGCTCGTCGGGATTTACCCACAATACCTTCGCCCAGCGGGACGTTTTAAATACCATAGGCTCGCCGCGCTCAGGTTAATATAGACAGACATATATTCACCTCTCCAATTATTTATATATCAACATATCATAGACTATCTCGTAATAATGCATAACACCTTAACCCTTAGGCGCACCAATAGTTTCCAATCAAGTTTTTTCCCACTCCCTAAGTATATCTCAGCTCACTCAGAGCCAGTTTTGTGCCCGGCGATAATTTGTTTCTGTGACGTTTTTATCCACCAAAAAATCTTTGTATTTGGATAAAGGAGGTACCATCGGCTTCGTTATTGATTGAACTTGAAGATAAGCAAATAAAACAAATAGAATAAATACAAAACAAATACATTGGGGCACTCCGAAATAAGAATTGTAAAACAAAAATCGAAATACCTTATTTCCAACTCGCGCTAGCTCAAAATTTTGCTCACAACATTTTTGATTTGCATACATATATGGAAGCAAAATGTTATGAGGATTCCACTGGTAATTTCAGAATTACTATAAACCAAATAGTTACTGAAATACACGAATAAATGTGAAAGTATCGAAAACAGACTGAGCTGTACTCTGCCCTCTTCCCATGCCAGCCGTGAGTAAACCGTTAAAGTGACTTAACCCTTGTCTGGCGGTGCCGGACTTAAGTCGGTCTAGAGAAGAAAGAACTATGTGGCGGGGACCGACTTCAGGCGGTGTGCAATTTTGAGCAATATTTGGCTCTGAGAGAGAGACAAGCGGTGGGAGGAGCGTAGGTCGGCTCTGACCGTTCGGCACGGCTCCCGCGCCAGCACGGGGCCCACCTCCACACACACCTACACTCACTGCCTCGCTACACAGGGAATTATGTAAGGAAATTACCGTATTTTAGGTATTTTTCCTTCGTCTTGCACGATCGTTGCAAGAGAACGCGTGGTCGTAGAAGGATGGTTCTGGTGTCATTGGAAAGCTTAATTATCGTCCTTTCAGGGATACATAATTGTATTACGCTCTGGCTCTTCTGTATGCATGAAAAAGAGCACGGAAACAAGGTCGTTTAGTGTAAAACCAGCCGCTTGGCGGGTAGCAGAAGTTACTGACAGGCCTGCTCGTAAGCCGTTAATACTGAGTATCTATACCAAAAATGACGCACGTCAGACGAAAACTTAATTTTTGGCGAATATTTTTAAGTTTAATGACGCTAAACGAGTCATCGTGCGCTTAGGGGGTAAATACCCTAATGACGCACATAGAGTCATCGTGCGCCTAAGGGTAAATATATATTTCATGTCAAACATATATCACAATGAAAAGTCATATGCATATACATAATATTATCTTCATATCATCGATTCATGAACACAAAATATTTCATATAGCCCCTTATAATCCACCAATACCCCTGCAGTTCCCCGCACCACCTGCCCAGACTCCTCCTGCCGCCTTGCGCGCAGAGGAACCTCGGCCATCCACCTCAACCGCGCCATCTCCGGAAGAACCGATGGTAGTGGATGTGGAGAGTGGCACCGAGGATGACCCGCCTGTGCCACCTACCGCCGCCCCGTCCCGGGGATCATCAGTGAGGAGTCGTCGCAAATATATATATTCAGAGGGTTAAACATAATGAATAAGTTTTGTAGTAGAGTGGACTTCACATCTGTTGGTAAAGTTAAATAATATATGTTATTTGTTGACCTGTTAGTGGTTTCATAGTGTGCAGTACATAATTATAATCTGATAAAAAGTAATCACGTTATCAGTATATTTAAATATATCTGAGAGGGAAACATTAATAAGAAGAATCTAGTAAAATACTCCAACTATTCGGAACCTGGACACTCCCAAACCTCAACACACAAACCACAACAATGAACCCAGAAACTAGCCAACTCCCCCATAATACAACAAAAGAGGAAGAAAACACTCCCGACCAGCAAGACAATGAGGAAGAGACAGACACAGAATCAAGCAGTGATGAAGAAACACACGATGTAGAACTACCCATTCTTGAGGAACATGAAACAGGCCACTCTTACAAAATAATGATACACACTGATGAACAATTCAAAAACCTAAAGAACAGCCAACTATGGGATAAACTAAGGAAAACTCTCCCCCTCAAAAAGGTTATAGTTGAGGACTTAGACGGTACCCAATGGCCACCAAATGAAGCTATTAACTATTTTCACAAATGCTACACAGACAACACCCTAAATGAAGCATTCTACACAAAAGGAAAACTACTCGTTAACTCCAATCGACCCCAAACCAAAACAAAAACAAGATCATCTATCAAACAAAATTCATGAACACACTAAAAATACTACAACACAACGTCCTACACTGGAGTAATAGAAGACACACTTTAAGCAACATATATAGCACTATAAAACCACACATAATACTCATTAACAGCCACGGTGTCCCTAATAGCGAATCACTAAAAATACAAGGCTACAAAACACACAAAAAAAACATAACTGACAGTCCCATGGACGGTACAGCTATAGCAGTACTAGAAACTATCACACATAAAATACATGATGATTTTATATCTGACCTCCTAGCTATAGAAATAATGACTGACACTGGCCCAATAATAATAGCCACAGTCTATTTACCTCCCAGAAGACCATACTTACCCACCCCAGACTTCTACAGACTATTCAGAAACAACATACCAGTATACCTAATAGGTGACCTAAACGCGAAACACCACACACTGAATAATAGGACCCAAAACACTGTGGGAAGACAATTAGGCACATTAATCACTAACGGTCTAATAAGACACATAGGCCCCCACTTCCCAACCTTCCACGCCCCACACTCATCAACTAACCCCGACATAGCACTATCCAACAATAAAACCTACCACAACATACACTTCACCCCCGGACCACTCACCACTAGCGATCACATCCCCATCATAACCACAATATCCACCCTACCAATAATAATACCTGCCCCTCCAAGACCCAAATTCCAAGCAGCGAACTGGGACTTATTCAAAACCGACATTGATCTAAAACTACAACTAAACACTGACCTAAACAACGGAAAAAAGGAAAACATAGACACCAAAATAAATGAATGGCACACCATAATTGAAGATAATGTGAAAAAACATATCCCCACAACACACCATAAAACTCTAAATAGTCCTAAAATGAGCCAACAAACTAAAATGATACTGAACCAATACAACAGAATTAGACGACATGCACACAATCATGGATGGACATATAACCACTACAGACAATACAAACAGATGCAAGACAGCCTCAAGACAAATATGATACAAGAATACAACGAAATGTGGAGACAACAGTTAACAGAAACAGCCAACTCATACACTGACCCAGAAACGTTCTGGAAAAAAATACGAATGATGCAAGGACATGACACACCTACAACAAACTACACAATAGACCCTCAGGGGAACAAAATATATGACATCAAAGAACAGGCAAAGATACATAAAGAATATTGGGAAAGTATACTCAATGATGGGGGCAACGATCTACCAAGACATGACTACATTAAAGACTTCATTCAGTTAAACAGACACAGAACCATCCCATATGAGGACATAGACATTAACAGACTTGACATTAACAACCCACTGACCAGACCAATAAACACAGAAGACATAAAAACAATCATAACAAAGCTCAAAAAGACATGCCCAGGACAAAGTGGATTAAACAAAACAATCCTTAAAAACCTACCTGACTCAGCCCTAAACACATTAAAAAGTATCCTAAATGCAGCACTTTCCATAGGATATTTCCCCGACAAATGGAAAGAAGCAACAATAAAACTCATCCCCAAACAAAATAAAAACCCACACCATAAAGAAAACCAAAGACCAATATCACTACTAGAAGTGCCAGGGAAAATATTCGAGAGAATCATAAACAAAAGACTAAGAACATATCTAACTACACATAACCTATACAACACCGCACAATATGGTTTCAGGGAAAGAAGAGGCACCACACACGCCCTAGCTCTGGCAACAGAAACAATAGCACACAACATGAGCAACAAAGGACAATGCCATGTCATACTGAGAGACATATCAAAAGCATTTGACAAGGTATGGCACTTAGGGTTGCAATATAAGATACTAAACCTAAATCTCCCAATAATAATAGAAAAGCTACTGAATAATTTCCTAGTAAACCGCTCAGCCCGAATTAAAATAAAGACAACCCTAAGTGACAAAATCAGCATAAGTTGTGGTGTCCCTCAGGGATCAGTACTATCACCAACACTATTCACCATCTACACAAGCGACACCCCTCCCTCACAAACAGGCACAAACATCGCATATGCAGATGATATAACACAGATCGTAGGATACGGAGGGCCATCCAGAGCCATCATGGCTAGAAAGACCCAAAGAGAAGCAGAGATAATAAACAACTATGAGGACATCTGGAAAATTAAAACAAACGTCAATAAATTCACAGTCATCCAACTAGGAGTAAAAAAGAAAACCCAAATACATATAAATAATAACCAAATAGAAGAAAAAAATAATGGAAGACTCCTTGGCCTAACAATTAGCACAAATGGCTACACCAAAAATGTAACAGAGAGGAAAAACCTAGCACAAATAGCCTTGAACAAACTATACCGCTTCTCAGCTCTTAACACCAACATAAAAACACACCTAGTAAAAACACTCATATTACCAATCCTAGACTATCCCCCCGTACCTACACATACATTGAGTAAAACACAACTCAGAAAACTACAAATAATACAAAATAAAGCACTAAGATTTGCCACTAACCAACGTTACCCATATACGATGACAACTATCCAGATACACGAACACACAAACACTCTACCACTTAATATACGCATCCACAAACAGGCAACGAAAATATGGAGCAGACTAGAACACCTACAAGACCCGATATTCGTAAATATAAAAAATAACCATGAATTACAACAAGACCTCAGACAACACACCTGGTTCAAAAGTAGTCTAAAGATAATAAATGAAATAGAGGAACCAGATCCAATATATTAATACAAAAAAAAAAAAAAAAAAAAAAAAAAAAAAAAAAAAAAAAAAAAAAAAAAAAAAAAAAAAAATTCAAACCAAAAAGAAAAATAGTGAACTCAACTATACACAAACAGTAATAATAATAAAAATAATGATAATAATAACAATCACACTTTCGTCCTTAGCTAGCTACCAAACAACAAACATAAAGAAAATACACCACTTGCCCCAACACAAAAACATATGTTTCAAACACACAACATAGCAAGGTGGTCTGCCCACCAACTGTTACTCTCCTACTTTCCTTCATACTTTCCTCCTTTCTCTTCCCTCTCACCCCCCCCCCCTCTCTTTTCCCCCCCTTAGACCCACCTATGGGTCAAAAAAAAAAAAAAAAAAAAAAAAAAAAAAAAAAAAATATATCAGATATAAGTATTAATTGTTATCAGCATATTATTCATCATGTCATAAATAATTCCATGACAATATTTATGAAAAACATTTCCCCTAATGTTGTACTTCTCTTGTTTCTCCAGGTTTCTGAGTGACGGGAGGCCCTACTGAAGGATATATATACAGTATATATATATATATATATATATATATATATATATATATATATATATATATATATATATATATATATATATATATATATGTATATATATATATGTATATATATATATATATATATATATATATATATATATATATATATATATATATATGTTTATATTTATGTGTCTAATCTTCTCTCATACTTTCAATTCCACACACACACGCTCTCTCTCTCTCTGATTGGCCATACTATTCATATGCAAAATGTCGTTAACTCTTGTAAGGCTCACTAGTTTCGATATAGAGATTTTGTGAAATGAGCTGGAACATAAAGCCTTTTTATTCTTTGAATATATAGGATTAGGATACTTTGCACCTTACTTCTTTATTTCAATGTGTTATGGAATGTAGTGTAAATCAATCTAGATATCATATTAAATATTCGATAAATTACATAACTTCAAAAAGGTAAAGACATCTTGAACCAGATACCAGTTTGTCACTATTGATATGCCAGGGTCTTGTAATTCTCGAAAACATTTGCTGGTATCATAGTGGTACTAGACAAATATTTTTATTTTTCATACAATATGTAGCACTAATATATTTCAATTTTTAGTTTTGTATTTTCCATGTTTGAAGTATAAAAGATGCAGTCGTAAAATAGTAAATATTTAGTTTTTTAATTCTGATTGCAAAACTTCCTTAATTGATCGTTGATGGTCCCGGGACACTCATCATTCACATTATGGTGCCAATGTGTTGGTCATAGAATGCATCTTTGGTGGAAAGTGTATTATGGTCTCTGATCAGTTATATTTTCCAGCATCATGCCAAGGTGGATTACAACTTGAGCGACAGTACGGAAGTACGGACCTGTGGTTAGGATTATTTTTTGGTCCCAGCAGTCTTATTTGGTTCCTGGGGGTTGTAATATGATTCTGGTGCCATAGACTCGCACATAGTTGCTGTTTTGTAGTTAATGATTACCCTCTTTGCTTCCACAGCCATCTGTGGGTGACCAGGGCTCACACATGCATATCTGTCGTGCGTGGGTGTATCTCGGCATTTTAAAATATATTAGCAATCTTTTCTGGTGGAGTTTGAGCGGGTCCTCTGCTGAAGTGTGTTCCTCGCCTTGTAATCTTCGAGGGTCGTCTCTGAACTTGGAAGCTGACTATTAGGGGAATGCAGGCACTCCCAAAGTTTTAACACTCTGCTGTAGCTCAGTTGTAAAGTCGCTGGGTGGTATGCGGGATGATGAGAGTTCGATCCCACCCCAGGCAGCAGGTTTTTGTGGCACACTTGCCAACATAATACCCCCCCAATAATGGTGGCAAGCAGTGGTTCGTGGCCAGAATTCTAGATGTAGCAGACTCGCCATGCATGAGCCCGCCATGGGGATGTTCGAGTCTTGCCTTTGAAGAATGTAGTGTTGTGCCAGGACCTGTGCAGATTAGGCCTAGCTACTCGCGAGAGGTTTTGGAGGTGGGAGGTAAAGTATCCTAACCAGGCAGTCCCACATGCGGGTTGGTATGTGGGATCATGTGAGTTTCATCCCACCGCAGGCAGCAGGTTTTTATGGCGCACTTGCCATCTTCCTAACATGCCCCCCCCCCCCCCCCCGGGGTGTATATATTAATTTGTTTTATTACATTTCACATCTATTTTTCAATTATAAATGTATTAAATTATATATTTTGAGAACTTGAAAAAGGAATTAGTTTCTTATCATGCATAGGCCTATGCCAATGTTTGCTAACACTCAAGAAGTTTCTCGTTTCTCTCGGTATGTATACAGTAGGTATTGACAGAGGTTCCATGGGTCTCTACGATCTGCTTTGCGTAAATATTGCCACTCCGGTAAATCCTTACTTCTGTAGTTACATAATAATTTAACAATGGTCATTTCGATACATTTTATTTGACTTCTATATTTATATTTTAATGTTCTTACTTGCATAATTAACATCGTAGCAGCCGAAAAACTGTTGTCAACAAGTATATACATATACACTACATTTATCTTTGTCTCAGATGATGTTGCGTTGATTACGATATTTTAAATCCCATCGCCGTATTTGTGATTTTGTGATGAGCAAGTATTTATTATTTTCCATAATAATTGTTATTTAATCATCAATAGTAAATATATCACCTCCAAAATGCAAAGAACAGATGAAATAGGAAGCAGGATATTTATCATTAATAGTTTAAATATTTTGTTTTGATTTGACCATGATGGTTAAAGACAGAGCTGTACAAGTTAGTGTCCCTTTTAATTGAGTAGTCCTTATATTAGCAATGGATATAACTAATTTTATCGTGTCAAAATATATAGAAATGAAAGGGAACGAGCAAAAACATTGTGGTGTATAATATACTATTTATACTTTTTGCTGCCCAAAACCTGAGCCTTAAACTTCATAACATGTTAAATAATAATAATAATTAGAGGTTTTTTCGACTTTAACTCTGGATTCCAAACAATTGCACCGAATTAATAATCAATTAACTTTCAATAGCAGTCATTACCAGCTGTGCTAATTGGGTGAATAATTTGTGGATAATTCAGCTCTTGTGTACCTTTAATTTGGTCAATGCCATACGTACAGTCAAGGTCAATAGTTATATAGTGTTTATATATAAGAGTCTTTGTGTACCAGAGAGAGAGAGAGAGAGAGACTAAAAAGGGGTATAAAATAAGTCAAGCAACAACAGGTCTAGCGACCCCTCGACGCTGCTTGCCCTCTAAATCACTGCTGCTCAGAGAGTTCAGTAGTAGTTTAACCCCTACTGTACCAGAGGGTATTACTATAATGTACCCTCCAGTACCAGGCATTGTGGCCAAAATGGCTTCAGAGTCAAGAGAGAACACCCTCTCACCCCGGAAATCGGAGGAGTACTGAGCCAGCTCACCTGTGGGAGCTTAGATACAAACTGAGAAGTGTTACCCAGGTCTCAAAGCAGTGTGTACAAGTCATGTTACCAAGTACCGCTCGATGCGGGCATTTCAAGGACCGCATATTACTGACGGAAGTTCTTCGTCGCTGGTACTGACGAGTTACTTTTTTACTGACGGCAAACCACTGTCGCTGGTACAGTAAGGGTTAAAGTGGGTAAGGGACAATTGAAAAGGAAAGTACTGCCCTGGGACTAATGTCCATGGTAGGGTTAGGCGATGTTAGTAGGGTACAATTCGGCTTAGTAACATAACACATCTATAAGTGATCCTTCATGTATCTAGGGAAAAGAGAGTAACATCTTAGTTAATCATTTACAAACGATATTATTTACAAACGCAGTTGGTCGTGGACTTATGACAAAGTGTTTGTCTATGTGATGTTTAAAGGAATGCAGTTTCGAGGAAGCCCATTCCACAAGTTGACAGCTCTATTGAAGAAGAAATTAAAGATTCATGCTAGTTAAAAGATTTAATAATGATATTGCAACCATTTCATCACATGTAATTTGATTGGTCGATCGTAAGGTACATATAACAGGTCATATTGTCGATGCCATTAATGATTTTGAACACTTGAATTAGGTCACCTCTTCATTCTCTAAGACATTCCTCATATGGTTTGTTCTTCAGATTAGGTACCCATGTTGGTAACTCTACATTGAGCTTGTTCCAGTTTGTCTCTATAATTTTTGGTAGTAAGGGCACCAGAATTGAAAGCAATATTCCAGAAAAGGGTGGACTAAGGAATTGTAAAAGAGTGAGGATTACATCTTTGGATTTATGCTCAAATAACCTCCCTATAAAGCCCATTATTTTTTTTGCTTAGCAACTTCTATAATTATATTGTTGACCGAGTTTCAAGTTACTCGACATTGTAACTCGGAAACCTATTTCTATGTCTACACTCTTAAGCTGAATGCCATTCAGTGGATAGTTTGTTTTCTCATTTCAGATTCTGATATAGACTACTTTACATTTATCCGCATTAAAATCATTTGCCAAATGACAGTTTCCCTAGATTATTTTGCATATCTTCTACATGCTCACTTAAGAGTACGGTATTTGCAAATGTTTCAGTCAACAAACGTTGAGATTTAACGTTAAAATCCTCATATATATCATTAATGTAAGCTAGGAAGATATATATATTTTTTTTTTTTTTTTTTTTTTTTTTTTTTTAAGAGACAATGAACGGAGGAAGGAAAAACACAGATAAAACAAAAAGGTCCATGTGCCTAAAGGTATCCTCCATTCATAAAATGTTTGTAACAACTGGATTTAAACATTTGTATATTGTAAGTTTGTGGAAAGCAATTCGAGGAAAGTGAATTCCAAAGAGTAGTAGCTCTGGGGATAAATGAATTCTGATAAGCAGAAGTTCTGCATTGTGGAGGAGAAAGTGTAAATTCATGGGTGCTCTCAGCTGCCCTAGCTCTACGGGGAAAGATGTGGAGAGGCGGCACAATTGAAGCAAGTTCCTCGGAACAATTGCTTTGAAAATATCTGTAGAATAATGCTAGGGATGCAACGTTTCTTCGTATGGATAATGTAGGAAGGTCCTGTGTGATTGCAGGGTTATTGATTAATCTAATAGCTTTATTTTGAATTTTGTCCAACTGCCTCAATGCAACCACTCCACTTCCACCCCACAGCGGTGAACAGTAATCCATCTGAGAACGCACATGACTTTTATATATTACGGCCAACTGCTCGTCAGTGAAGAATTCTCGAACTCTGTACAGGAGTCCCAGTTTTTTAGAGGCATTCTTAGCAATGCCTCTAACATAATGTGTCCAGCTCATGTTAGTAGTTAATGTTACACCGAGAATGTCAATACTAGGGGAAGTGGGAATATTTACATCATTAAAAAATATATGGGAGTCAGTGAGATTCTGTCGGTTAGAAAATTGAATGTACTTGGTTTTCTGTGCATTAAAGGAAACTAGATTCTATTGTCCCCATTCATTAATTCTAGAAAGGTCCTGGTTCAGAGAAATTGCAGTGTTTATTTTTGAATTTATAAGATCGGGTTGGGTGAAAGAATTGGTAAATGTGAAGGAACTGTGGAGTGTTGAGTCATCTGCGTAGGAATGTATTGGATTATGAGTGGTAGATATGAGATCATTGATATGAATGAGGAACAGAGTTGGGGCCAAAACTGATCCCTGGGGAACACCAGCATTTATTGAGTGAAATTGAGAATAAAGGCCATCTACCATTACACATATTTTTCTGTTATGAAGAAGAAATTAGTGGAACTAATGATGCAAGGCCGTAGTGTGACATCTTTGACAATAAGGATTGATGCCAGACTCTATCAAATGCCTTTGATATATCCAGTGCTATTGTATGTGTTTCACCATGTTGGTCTGTAGCTTGGTTGATTTGATGCGTAAGAAGGCAAAGAATGTCTGCAGTTGATCGACATCGTCTAAAACCATATTGCCTATCACAGATTAATTTATTATTCTCAAGATGCTTAATTATGTGATTATTTAATATAATTTCAAAGACTTTACCAAGAGTGGAAGTTATAGCTATTGGTCTGTAGTTTGATGGATCTGAAGAGGCACCTTTTTTAGGAACTGGATGGATGTTTGCTTCTTTCCAGGGTACTGGGAAGCATGAGGTATGCGTACACAGACGGAAAAAATTGCCAATACAGGAGCGAGCACCAAGGAGCAATTCTTAAGTACTATTGGAGGAATTTCATCTGGACCAGGAGCCTTATCTACTGAGAGATTCTGCAAAATAGTTTTGACATGTCTGGTGTGGATCTTAAGTGAGGGAATTTCAGGCGAATTAAAATTAAGTAGAGGGACATCTTGATTGATTTCATCTAAGGTTGAGTTGGTGGAGAAAATATCCGCAAGAAGGTTAGCTTTACCTCGTGGGTCACTTACAAGATTGCCAGTCGGAGATTTTAATGGTGGAATGGATGAAGCAGTAGTGAAGTTGGATTTGAATGAGTTAAGAGTAGACCAAAATATTTTGTTATCATTTGGATTATTTAGAAGTTTATTTGCCTGCTTGTGAAGAAAGTTTGATTTAGTTAGGTTTAATACAGTTTTGGCATGATTTCTGATGTTTCTAAAGTAATTAAAGGCTTCATGTGTTTTTGATCTTGTGTATGCATTGTAGGCTATTGCTTTTTGTTCAGTGACTCTAGCACAATTATGGTCAAACCATTTAGGTGAATTAGATCTTTTACTGTACTTTTGATGAGGAATACAAGTTTCCATTCCAATTTTTACAAAATATTGTATGTGGCTCAAGGTGGAGTGTGCATCATTAGAAAAGAAAGAGGTCCAGGGAATATCAATAAAGAAACCTTGAAGACCCTCCCAGTCTGCCCTATCGTAATGCCATTTAGTCACCAAAACAGGTTCAGAGTGGGAAGGTGTGGTAGGTGATAGACAGGTGGCCTGTATCAGACAGTGATCAGAAGATCCAAGCGGGGACCTCACTGTAACATCATAATTTTCTGAATTGGTTGTTAAAAATAAGTCCAGTAGGTGGGAATTATGATTAGGATTATCTGGTACACGGGTGGGTTGGTTGACTAGTTGAGTGAGATTAAATGAGTCTGCAAATAGCTCACATTCAAGACCAGCATCATCAGTCCTGGCTGAATGAGTGAGCCATTCAACATTATGGACATTAAAATCACCCAACACAGTGATTTCAGAAGAAGCATTTAAGTTGAGGACACTGAGTTGTGAGGACAGAGAATCAAAAAGACTTTGCTCTGGAGGAGTATTTGGGGAACGGTAGATGCAACATATGTATTTAAATTTACCAGCAGAAATTAATTTGTATATAGAATAATCAAAATAGGGACAATTGAAACTAGTAACCTCCTCCAGGGCAATTTCAGATTTTGCGAAGCAACATTTCCTTTAGGTCTGAAATTTTGGAGCAGTTGATAACCTGGAAAATTAAATCTAGACGTGTCAGATGTGGATGTTACTTGAGTCTCTGTCAAAAAAAGGAGAGTAGGGGATTCTGCTTGAAGAAATTGGTGTACAGAATTGATATTAGAGTGAAGTCCCCTTATATTACTAAAGAAAAAGCTGCACCGACGAGCAGCTATGGGACGTTGCAATTCGTTCATTTGGATGCTTTACTGTTTATGAGTAATCTTTGCTTTCTTTCACTGAATACATTGTCTATCCATCTCAACACACATCCTTGTATTCCATACACTCATACTTTTATCAATACATGTGTTTGACGAACTTTGTCAAAGTGTTTTTGAAAGTCAAGATATCAATATATATACCTCCTCATATAGGTTAATGATATTGTGAAAGAAGATTTAGAGGTTTGTTTAGCAGGAACCATTGATATAAAAGCCATTTTGAGTATCTTTAAGTATGTAGGTATCCTCTAGGTGATTTACGAGTCTGTCTCTAAAGAGGGTTTCTAACATTGTACAGATAACGGAGGTTAGGCTAATGGGACGATACATACTAGGTAAAGTTTTGAGACCTTTTTAAATAATGGTGTTACGTTAGCAAGCTGCAAAGTACCAGACTGCAATAATTTATTGAAAAACATTGTTAGTGGTTTGGAAACCTCACATTTAGCTCCCTTTACAACTCTAAGTGGGATGGTTTCGGGTCCTGCGGAATTAGAGTCTTTCCAAACATCGCAACACTTCTCTCTCTGTAATGCTGATATTGCTAGGAGCATTAATATTGTTTATCTGCACTGGCGACGCTGTAAGGATATCACTAAGGTCTGCTGTTATATAAACTGATGCAAAGAAGGTATTGAGGGCATTACTCATCTGCACTTCGTCTTTGGTATAATCTCCATTCTCATCTACTAAAGGGGCCCTCACACAGTCAGGAGTGCGAGCTAGAGTCACTAGGAGTAGGGGACAATTCGGACTCGCGGGCTTATTCGCGGTGGAAATCGATGACTCCTAGTGACTCTAGTGACTCCTGTTAGACTCCCACTCGCTCGTGGTTAAAATTGTTGACTCCTAGTGGCTCTAGCGCCTCCTAGCGGTTCCTGTTAGACTCCCACTAGCTCGCACTCCTGACTGTGTGAGGGCCCCTTAACGGTCCAATTGTTTAAGTAACTTTTGTTTTGTTTCCTGATGTAAGCATATCACTTCTTCGGGTTTGTTTTGCTTTGATTTGCAACATGAAACTTTATGGTCTTTTAATGTGCTTAATTAATGTTTTGGCTTTAGGTTATACATCAATGTTCTTCGTCATTTTCAGAGGATTTTAATCGATCATGAGCTTCTGTTTTGTTTAGCAACCAAGCATTCTGCAATCCCTTTCTCCCACCTAAATATTACGGCTTTTCAATATGGACTGAATGCCAGTTTTTCGATGTTATGCAAACTTTCACCGCTTTTATGTAAGTGATAGCGAAATATTACCGTAATTTATTTGTCGTTATTGATAATCAAATAGTTCCAGTCAGTTTCTTTAAGTATTGTTCTAAGTTTATGAAAGTTTTTGTTGTTTTTTATATTTCGGACTTTCCCATTGCTGCTATTTGGCACATAACTGTTTTTGTTTAATAAAACTGTTGGGTACTGTTACTGCATTCGTCACTAGCATGCAAGCCTTCTACACAACATTAGTGATTGAACAAATTGAAAAAGTAAAATTTTTTGCAAGTTGGCGTACAGGTCATGTCCAGAATGAAAAGTAAGCATATTACCCCACTTATTTACAGGTAAATTAAAGTCGCCAAGAATATCGGTATCTTGAAATATTACTTATTTCTGCAATTTGTTCGTAAATATCTCGGTCAGTTCACAATAATTGTGCTATATGGGTCTGTATATCTTAAGCAAGTGTTTTTTAGGTTCCCTAATAATTTGTTCTAGAGTACATAATACTGTATATTATATCGACATTCACCATTTTGTATTCTACTTTAAGGTGGGATAAATACTATCTACTGTATATTAACCTGACTACTGGTGATCTTCTTTCATATCTTACTAACTCTTGGTCATCCAACTTTCGGGACTTCGGTGAGACTTTTTGTGTTGCACTAGACATATCGAAGGCCTTCGATAGAGTCTGGCACAAATCTTTAATTTCCAAACTGCCCTCCTTTAGTTTCTGTCCCTCCATCTGTGCCATTGTCTCTAATTTCCTTTCCGGCCGTTCCATAGCTACGGTTGTGGACGACCATCGTTCACTTCCTCATCCTATCATCTTCGGTGTTCTTCAGGGTTCTGTCCTATCTCCTAGTCTCTTTCTAATTTTCATAAATGGTCTTCTCAACTGTACATCCAGTCCCATCCATTCATATGCAGACGACTCTACCTTACACCACTCAATTAGTTTTCCAGAACTCCCCAGCCAGCAGTCCCACAAAAGCAAACATAATGAAGCCATAAAACACTTATCATCTGATCTAGCTACTATTTCCAATTGGGGTAGAAAAAACCTTGTTGCATTTAATGCTTCCAAGACTCAATTTATCCATCTTACTACCCGTCAGGATCCTCCAGAGGACTATCCCTTATTCTTCAACAATACAAAAATCAACCCTTTTGCATCTTCTCTCAATGTTCTGTGTTTCTTTTTCTTCTGTTCTCACTTGGAAGGACCATATTACCAGTCTCGCTATGGCAGCCTCCCAGAAACTGGGTGTGCTCAACCACCTCAAGGGGTTCTTTACCCCTGCACAGCTTCTTGCTCTGTACAGGGGCACAGTGCATACTTGTATTGAGTATTGTTCACATGTGTGGGGAGGATCCTCTCACACCGCACTCCTAGACAAAGTAGAAAGGAAAGCCTTTCGTATCATTAACTCCCGTCCTCTCACCAACTCTCTGCAATCTCTCTCTCTTTGCCGCAATGTTGCATCTCTCGCTACTATCTATTCTATCGCTACTACAATAATAAGTGTTCCTCGGAGCTTTCCCAGTGAATACCACCTCCTCTACGTAGGGTACGTAGTATCCGCCTTGCAACACAATCCCACCCCTACTCGGTGCAACTCTCCAACCCAAGAGTGAAACGCTATTCTCAGACTTTCTTCTATTCAACTGCTGAGCTCTGGAACTCTCTCCCAGAATCAGTCTTTCCTTCTTCCTATGACTTAAATTGCTACAAACTCCGTGTGTCCAGGCATTTTAGCTCGAACGTCCCTTGATTTCGGCCCTGTCACTCTTTGAACTATGGGAGAGGCACTCGCTGCAGTCAATTATGCCTTTTGTCTCCCTCATTCACATAGACAAAACAAAAAAATCTGTACTGACAACAAATTTTTAACTTTATTCTAGCTATATTAGATTTTTTTTTCGCTGGAGGCCCTTTGTGAACTTAATAACATTTTCTAATAGCATCCCAAATTAAATTAAAAACACGTCGCAGGTATGAAAGGGGTTTAAACAACAAAACACCTCCATTTTTATTGATTCGGCTTTTCACAAACATTGTACAACCGGGAAGTGTATATTCTGCTAAAAACTTTGTCTGGCGTATTTAACCAAGATTTTGTAATAGCAATTATATCATAATTTTCTGTTAACACAATTTACGTATGCTACAAGCAATTGCATAGAACAGCTGTAGCGAATTAGGGTTACAATTCAATTACTAGGCATTTTCCGAAATTCTGGTTCTTATTAGACCTATAAATCTCTGACTGGCTGCCACCGATCGATCCTGTACAAACATCTTTTACTGCATCATTCAGCAGACAACCGAAATGTGGTGCATCTAGCACAACCAAAATGTGCGGCAGAGAGAGAGAGAGAGAGAGAGAGAGAGAGAGAGAGAGAGAGAGAGAGAGAGAGAGAGAGAGAGAGAGAGAGAGAGAGAGAGAGAGAGAGAGAGAGAGAGAGAGAGAGAGAGAGAGAGAGAGAGAGAGAGAGAGAGAGAGAGAGAGAGAGAATTAGAGGTAAGGGGGGGGTAACCTGCTATTTTTCTCTCTTTCTCTGGGTTATATCCATTCTGCCCCATTTGGCCTACTGTTTTAAGACTTTTATCCCCATCCAGGTGTCGATTTTTTCCTAGCGAGCGACAGCGAGCCAGCATTGTATGAAGAAATCCGGCTTCGCCGGAGAAATATTTCTATCGAAAAAATTAACAAATTTAGCCTGTTGTCAAAAACATTAAAAAATATGTTGGCTGGCTACCGATTGCCAAGAAAAAATCGACACCTGGATGGGGATAAAAGTCTTAAAACAGTAGGCTGAATGGGGCAGAATGGATACAAGCCAGAGAAAGAGAGAAAAATAGCAGGTCCCCCCCCCCCCCGCCTTAAACTAATAGCGAGTGTTCTATGTGTGAATTTGTTTCTTTTGGACTTAGTTAGTTAAGCTCGGTTCACACATACCCGTCCTGCGCTCCCGTCCTTCCCCGACCACCAAAATTTGTTGGACGGCATCAAACGGAGGACCTTGTGTCCTGAGTAGCCACGTGTGGCCATGATGCCCGACCTCTAAACGTCACCGCCCCGGCAGACGGCACAGGGACGGGGAGTGGACGGCGACCTCAACACGTCACCGCCCCGATAGACGGTGCATGGACGGCGACTTGGTGCCACGACCAGTCCCATTGGACGGCGACCTAAGAAGTCTGTTTACGACCTGTCTGCGACGCACTGCGACGGCGCTGTGACGGCACTGCGACCACAATACGATGGACGCAGTGTCGTCGGCAATGGCCACCACCATGAATATATAATGGGGCGTGGCACAGACACACCTCAGTCATCAAAGAGGGTTCGCCGACGTAACTTCTCATGCCGATTGTGCCTCAACATGGATGACCACGCCAATCTGTTGAACCAAGTGCAGCTGTACATGGAGTGCAACGAACAACTGTGCTCCACGCTACTAAATCTCACCCAAGTTATGTTCAAAGTGAAGAGAAGGAAAAAGCGAAGCGTGTGGGTGAAGCCATACCTAATGAGGAGGGACACCTATGGCCACTACCACACCATCATGAGGGAATTGTCAGCAGAGGATCCAGAACTGTACCGGAGCTTCCTGCGGCTCGACGAGGGTCTCTTTGACGAGATATGCGAGCGTGTGTGGCCTTGGCTGGAGAAGAAGATCACCTTCTGGAGGAGGGCTGAGAGTGGCCATAACCTTGCGATTTCTCGCAAGTGGCAACACCTATGCCAGTCTCAGATTCGCTTTCCGTGTAGCCAAGAACACCATCTCCCTACTTGTTCCCGAGACGTGTGAGGCCATCGTTGAAGCCTTTTCTGACGAGGTGTTCCACTTCCCCATGACACCAGAGGAGTGGAAGGCTATTGCACACAAGTTCTCAAGTCGGTGGGACTTCCAACACGCACTAGGAGCGATCGATGGGAAACATATTCGGATCAGGAACCCATCATTCGGTGGATCAAAGTATTATAACTATAAAAAGTTCTACTCTGTTGGCCTACTTGCAGTCGTGGATGCGGACTACAAGTTCATCCATGTGGACATCGGCAGCCCTGGATGCGAGTCAGACGCCGGGTGCTTCACTAAATCGCCACTAAATGAACTCATCAACGCCAACCATGCAAACTTCCCACAACCTGAGCCCCTGTCCGGCGCCCCTCACCAAGATGTACCCTACTACTTTATCGGTGACAACGCCTTCAGCCTTCGTCCGTGGATGATGATTCCGTATCCACAACGGGGTCTGGGCCACGACGAAACGATATTCAACTACCGGCTATCAAGGGCACGAAGAGTGGTGGAGACCGCCTTTGGAATCCTAGCGAACACGTGAGCATGGCAACATATCATGAAATATATTATTGTATGTTATTGATATCTCCTTTGTATTATCTTTATCTCCTTTGTATGATCTTTATCTCCTTTGTATTATCTTTATCTCCTTTGTATTATCTTTATCTCCTTTGTATTATCTATCTTCATCTTTCCCTGTCCTATTTCTGTTGAATGGGGGATGGGCCGGTTTTTCTGCACCAAGTTCATTTTGATCAATAATTGGTATCAGCAATGTCGAAACATGATTTATTTATTTCGAGTGAGAGATACGAATATGTTCCTACACTTACCCACCTTATTGAACATCTGACAGACATTAATACAGAATACAGAGAGACAAATGTACCTCAGATGGAGCACCACATTTCTGACAATGACACTTATGTATTCCTCTACCCACCCAACCCACAGGTTCAGAGTTCTCCACACATCAATCACCCTCGCCCCAGAAAGGATCGAGTCTGTGGTGACGGCTTGCTGCACCCTCCACAACTTCCTCAGGATACGTCGCCCATCGGCCCGTGAGATAGACCAGGAGGACCCTGAAACCCATGTGGTTTCCCGCGGCCCCTGGCGAGATGACAACGTACTGCCTAGTATTCCCGCCCCTACAGCTCGCAACAGAGGCAACCAGGCTGGCAAGACAGTAAGGGAATATTTGACGAAGTACGTAAACTCACCAGCTGGGAGTGTGTCGTGGCAGGAGCAGATGATATAGGTGAGAAACTACATGTTTGTGTTTTTATTTCCTGTTTTGTTTCATTTCTGTTATGTCATTTATGTTGCATACTTTCATCGATGATTTAAAATGACTATACTTGCATTTATGCATTTATGTAATTCAGTAGTATTTATTCACATTATATTTCCATATGAATTATCATTATCTGTCATTCTAAGTTCAGTGTACTCATGTGTATTTTAATTTCTATTGTGTTCTATTTACATTGCGTATTCTTATTACTTTTTAGTTTGTTTAATGTGGGAATATTTTTGCATAAATTTCATTTTTTATGCATTGATAAGATTAAACTTTATTTATACTCTCAGTGCCTGTCATTATAAGTTCAGTTAATTCATGTATTTTTTTAATTTCTTTGGTTTTGCATTGCCTATTGTAATTCTTATGCCTCAATTTTCTTTTAATGTTAAAATATTCATGTGCTACTTTAGTTATGTATTAAGTAGTCATATTTATCTTGATGTATACTATTTACATTTATCTTTGCAGTTTATTCTCTGTTGGCAGTTGTTCTATAATTGTATTTCTTATTATTATTATGATGCCTCTTCATTGATTTATTACTTATCATATACAGGTGCACGTTTCTTATAAGTTCTTATTATTTTTCATAGATCTCGTCATATTACTATATTTATTTAATAACATAAATAGGGACATAGAAAACAAATGTGTTGCACATTAAAAAAAATAATAATAATTTATTACATGGTATGTTTACATATTTTATTTGGTGAAATGCTGGGGAATATGCAGGGTCTGCGGGCTGGCCCCTGGTGATGTGCCCAAGGCATCGAAGAGGCTTGAGGAGACACTAATGTTTTGGAGTGTCGTGTTCTTTGGAGTGGAGCAGTTGCGTTGTGGTGTGGTGGAGGGCAGAAGGTTGACTGTGGCAGGTGTAGGGTACTGACTATACACCACAGGTGGTTGGTTCATATATTGAACCGTCTGCACATGCTGCATGGGCTGTTGAACATGCTGTATGGGGTGCTGCACCTGAATGGGCTGGAGGACCTGGCGAGAAACAGCCGAGAAGGACCTCATGATGTTACTCATGGTATCGTGCTGGGCAGTCTTACCCCGGTATTTCTCCAGCAGGAGCAACATCTCCATTCTGGTGTGGCCCCACACGCTGGGGTCGAGCTTGCTGGACTCAGTTGTTATGGACCCGAAGAACTGCTTCCATGAGTCCTCCTCCCTGGTGCATGGCTGAGGGGTCGCGAACTTGTCCACCATCCTGCGGACACCACTGGCCTGTTCCTGGAGCTGTTTGGGGAAAACCAGGAGTGTGACATTAGTGTTTAATATTGTTATTGCATCGAATACTAATACTAATATTAATAACATGTTTATAGATACTGCAGCCGCCACCTGAAAATGTCAAGAGGAACATATTATCTATCCACTTTCTACCTTTTTAGTCTACCCTATTTATTAGTGGCCCCTCCATCATTGACGAACATGCCTATTACATAAGGCATCCTCTTCAAACACTAATCCGCCGTAGTTTGAATCTACCGCGCAGAGCATTTAAAAACTGAGGAGCCTTCATCATGAGCGCACGCGACCTCACTCATGGCTTCAGTCATTATGAATTGGGTTCTCACTACGAAAAAAACTTCGTAAAAATTAAAAAACAAAAAGAAAATAAGAATAACTATCCAATAAGCTTTCCATCATATCGTGGATGTACTTGTGTGGATTTCTGACCAGACGCTGATCCAGGCGTCATTCCTCCTTCTTTGCTCTGCGCTCAGCCTGCCCGGACGTTCCTTTCAGGCTCCGCTGGTTCCGCATTCGTGGCGTCCCTAGTGAGTTTTTTCTCATTTGTTTACTCTGGGATGTATCGAGTAAGGTTAGGATAGGCGTAGCAGGAGTGTCCTGGGCTGGTTGCCCGCAGTGCAATGTATTTTGGGTCGTATGTATGGGGCATCTATTTCGGATGTACCCTCGTGGTCCTGTTGTGGACACGTGAACTTTTCACAGTTTGGTTTAGTTGGTGATGCAGGCGGCTTTCATTACGCGTTAATTATTGCTGCCTTTTATCCTTCTGATGAGGTAAGCTGTATGTTTGCTGACGTTCCCAGCGTATTTTTCTTCACTTAGTGAAGTTTTTTCTGGGTCCGTGTCAGGCTTCCCGGGGTGGGAAGTTATCGCTTCGGTGGTGTGTTGGCGGTGGTTCCTGTTGTGATATTCCAGTGTGTGTTTATATTTCAACTATTTTCTTGCCGTCTACCTAGGCCTAGCCAGCCGCTCGTAGCTTTGCCACATGTCTAGTGTTATTATTTATTTTATAAATATGCCCTACTGTGTCATGTGTATCCGGGTTTTAGTTGTGTATTGGCTAATTCCTCGGACTATATTTGTTTCCTGGTTTAGTTGTGTATTGGCTAATTCCACGGATTATGTTGTGACCTTGGTTAGTCGTGCGTGTCTCTCCTCGTGTCGTATTGTTCAGATGGTGTCTGTTCAGGGTGGGGTTTGCCTTCCGGCGGGTTTTTCTCGGTTTCACCGTGAAAAAACCTGACCGATGAGCAGTGTTAGGCCACACGTGGTTGTTAACACTGGCTGGTTCCCCGGCGGGGGAGGTGTCTGTGGCTCTCCAGGACTGCGTATCTGTGGGTGCCTGGTTTCAGGCCTCCTTTATTTCCCGGCGGGATGGCTGTACCCATCCTTACATATATATTTAGTTATATATAAAGAAACGATGTTCGTGAGAACACTTGTTTTTTATAGGTTTTTCTACCTGGTTTACGACAAACCACGAGAAAACCTAGCTGTTGTTTAGGCGTTCCTCCCCGGCGATCTTTTACAAAGTACTGGGGTCAGGAACTTGTGGGGTTAACTTTTAGACTTCTCACCCGGCGGGTGCACCTTAGCAGGGTGGGATAAAACGACTTAGGTCTCTTATAGTTAACCAATCCATGTGAGTGATACTCTGTGTATCGCCGCCTTTACTCTTACGGCATTTGAAGGATCAGTGAGGTTTAACCAAATCGATTTCCACACCCGGCGGGTGTCCCTAAGTATAGGAACTAAGGAATTTATAAACAAATTCAATTTCGATTAACCTTAATTGGGTGATACTTTCAGTATCGCCGCCTTCTATTTTTACGACGATCGTTTGGGACAATTCGTTAAAAATCAGATCTCGTATTTTCCTGCCCTGGGCTATTCTACTAAAATATTTCAAGGGCCGGCGTCTTTATGAGGGGGGCTTTGTTACAAAATTGAATCTTGAGACAGTCACCACCTCCTACAGACTATAAGTGCCATACTGGACCATTATATCAGAGGGTATTCTTCATGTTCTTAGCTAAGAAGACTTGTTTAGCCTCTTTATACCCAGCCGCGTGGCGAGATGTGTTAGCTGTGTCTTTGCATCCCGTTACCCGGCGGGTTATTAACACTTGTATGCGAACACTTGGGTTAACCTTATGAGCATTAATTCCTGGAAATTTTCTTTATTTTTCCAGAGCTGAGCTCCGGCGGACCAATACAGACCCGGCGGTAGTTCCTCTCACCAGTCTCTGTCATGGCTAATGTCACCCAGTTTTTGCCCTGTGCATTACCCCTACTTGCGCGGGTATCCCCATTTTTGCACATACCCTTTGCATAAGGTGTGTTAGATGTCTAGACCGTTCAAGGGGTCTCTGGGTTACAAGTAATTGTTCTTTTTGCTCCCAATTAACCAATAAAGTCCTGTGTGACAATGACAAGACCGCGGCGGTAGCGTTGAGAGAGGTCAGACAACAAATGTCGGCCTACACTACCATTGTCGCACATAAGTCACTTCAATGTGACAACGTCCCACTTTGGGATAAGTTGCTGTCAGAGCACCCTCCCCCTAAACGTACCTCTAGAGTAAGGGGTTTTAAGCCGACAGAGACTAGCCAGGATTCTGTATCGTCTGTGGAGACGTTTAAACGCCCGAGAGAGCCTACTCCCCCGGCAGCCACCTCCTCGTCGCAGGCGAGATCGAGGTCAAGGTCTCCCCTCAGACAACGGTCTTCAAGTCGGGCCTCTTCCCCGGCTAGTAAGAAGTGCAAGACTGAAGCTTCCCCCAGGGACCATGGTGGTGATCCGTCCAAACCTAGGTCCAGTTCGCGGTCACACCGTAGCCATAAATCCTCCAAAAAGGATTCCCATAAGAAGTCCTCTCGACATTCTTCTAAGTCTAGTGCATCTCATCGTACCTCTACACCTGACAATGTTTCTGTTACAGCCTCAGAGTATAGTGAAGCGCCTGTCCCTAAACAAGATTTACCTATTGATATTTTAACCCTAGAAATGGAGAGTTCAGGATATTCAATAATTGAGAATGTTTCAGACTCTCAAGAGAGCGTAGGCCAGAGCCTCGGTGTTTGGCGTTTACTCAGCCAGGGTCTGTCCATCCACGTCCGACTCATACGAGTCACACAGTAGCCGATGTCCACAGGGACGCGGCGGCCCCATCCTCTATCCCTGATTTATCTTGGAAACAAGGTGCCCCTGCCTCGGCGGGGTCTTCTCAGGAGGATCGGGAGGGACAAGATGAAGTGTCATTAATTTCAGATAGGGAAGGACAAGGGTCAGGCTCAGGCCTGGACGCCGCCCATGATAATACTAATTCACCTGAAAGTTCTGCACCTAACCAGTTTGTTACAGCACAAGAAATTGATGGGTTACTTACTCATGCTCTATCAAAATTCTTTAATCAACAACGAGAAAACCCCACAATGGACTTGGGGGCTCCCTTGACAGGTTCTGCGGTACGGCCTCTGATAACGTCAATCGATTTATCTAAGATTCCTAACCCTCCTACTTTGTCACCGGCAGGGAGCTCTAAGCCAGCTACGGCGGCATTCACTACGTCAAATGTCAGGGTCATTACGGATGTTAATCCACCCCCTCTAGACAAAGCGCCTCTTAGAAAGGTAGCTATGCCCCTGCTTTATGGGCCAGACGAGTCATGGGTCCCTTTGAACCCCTCTAAGCCAGAGCTTGCCCAGCCTACCTTGTCAGGGGAACTCCCGGTACCAGATGAGTGGTTTATCCAGGGAAATAAGTCTAAGAAATTAAGGGCATTGGATGCCTTGGGTAATGTTTTGGATGTAAATATCAAGGCTATACCTAGTTATTATTATCAGGATTATTTTGTTTATGCATCTAAGCCTGCTTTACCCCCTGCCTCAGCTTCAAAACTTTTTTCAGACTGGTCTAAGCTGGATGGGTTTAATGATATTAAGGCTCTGTTGGCTATTACTCCTGAACTAGATTTACAGACCGTCACAGACGAGACAGCTAATCCAGTGTTGAAGGTGGGACAGTTAGGACCAGGACCTTGGGTGGATTGGGAGGTAGAGGCTCAGAACTTTGCAACCACTTTCACTTCTAAATCTTCCCACCAGATCCCTCAGGATACACATTCATGGTTCTCAATGCCGGTAGGGTCTGCCGGCGGAGTTCCGTCAGCTTTATTTTCCTTTTTAGCTGCCCCTAAGATTAATCTTTGTGAACTAAAGGAACCATTCATTACCCCTACCCCTTCTCACCTAGACAGAGAATTTAGGCTTAGGGGAAAAGCTTTCCGCCTGTTTTCACAGTACATAGTTTCTCAACAGGTGGCTAAGTCTTTACTCAGGTCTACTCAGGCAATCGCAGACGCGGATGCTCGAAGATCAGTTGAATTATCCCGGCGTCTGATTCTTCAGTCGTCAATTCAATCCTTAGGTGACATACGCACAGCCTTACTTGAGGCGGTGCGAGCACGACAGGATCTTAGAATGTCATTAGTTCGCAAGCTGCCTGATCGCATTGCTAACCAGGTGGTTATGTCCCCAGTACTTACACCTTCTTTAATGTCCCCTGATGTATGGCGAACAGTGTTTAACATGGCACAGGCCGTGAAGCACAGTCCCGCACAGGCTAAGAAACCCGCATTTAACTTCCCCAAACCTAAGCCTCCTACTAAAGCTCAGCCAGGGGGTTCTAAGCCGTTTCTTCCGCCTAAGTCCTCCCAATCCCCCCTGGGTCAGTTCAGGCATAGACAGAGAGGGTTTTCAGGACAGAGGGGACGCGGCCAGTATAAGCGGGTCAGGGCCAGTCTTCGGCCCACACCAGCCAGCCGGCGAAGCGGCCAACACCACCAAACCACCATCAAAAAACTAAAGTCTTTCTCACTCCCAGTGCCTACCTTAGAGCCGGAGGAACCGAGGGAAGTACAGCCGGCGAAACCCTTGTCTGCTAACTGGGTCGTTCCGAACGTGTCACCAAGCATGGCCGTTAAAAACATGGGCACGGATGGTGGCACGCAAAGGCATCACTTGGCAGTGGCTCCGGCGACCTCGCTTACGTCAGCCGACAACGGCAAATTGTGTTTCATTAGAGGTGGAGCTGCTGGTCCAGGAGATGATTGCCAAGAATGTCATCATCCCGGTACCCCCAGATTACCCTGTATTCACGTCAAAACTGTTTTTGGTTCCCAAACGGGACAGTGTTCAGATGAGGCCGGTCGTAGACCTGTCGTATCTGAATCTTCACATTTACAACGAGTCTTTCAGAATGTTAACAGTTCATCAAATCAGGCTAACACTTCCGCCGGGTGGCTGGATGTGTTCCCTAGACCTGACAGACGCCTATTGGCACGTGTCGGTCAACAAAAGATTTCAAAGGTTTCTGGCCTTGAGGATCAGGCACCAAAATTTTGTTTTTCAAAGGATGCCGTTCGGTTTGAACCTAGCACCTCGATTATTCACAAAATTAGTCAGGCAAGCCCTGATGCCATTGTTAAAACAGGGAATCAGAGTGTTGTGGTATCTAGACGACTGGCTGGTGGTGGCAGAGACACAACAATTATGCATAAAACATGTCAATATCATTTTAAATCATGTCAAAACTCTAGGCTTCAAGGTAAATCTGGTAAAGTCAAACCTTGTTCCCTCAAGAGTAATTCAGTGGATAGGGCTGGTCTGGGACACCGCCGCTCTCACTCTGAGTCAGAGTGTGGACAATCGCAACAGGTTTCGCAGGAAACTGTTCAGGTTTCTTCACAGTCTGACTACGACACGAAGAGTCTGGGAGTCTCTGGTCGGCTCTCTCAACTGGATTCAGCTAACTGTCAAGTTGGGCCGGTTGAAAGTAAAACGATTAATATTGGAGGGCAACAAATATTTCCCACTCTTACCGGCGGGAAAATTATGGCCCATACCAAAATTAATCCACACCTTACTAGCGGTCTGGGCGAAGAGGGAAACATTGCACTCAATCATGTCATGGACCTCTCCTCCTCCAACGGTATGGGTAGACACGGATGCGTCAGGCACCATAGGGTGGGGATTTCAGTCAAATCAGGGGCACCAGGGTCAGGGACTTTGGTCCCACTTAGAAATCGCTCACATAAATGTCAAAGAGTTACTAGTCCCATTGTATTTCCTTCAGGCTCACGGCTCGGCGTTACGGGGCAAGTCAGTGGCCTTCAGAATGGACAATCTGAATGCAGTTCACTGTATTCAGAAACAAGGGTCAACGAGGTCAAGGAAGTTGCTACTCGTGTCGGAAGAGATTTTTGTCCTAGCCACCAGTCTAGATATTTATCTTCACGCATCTTATCTCCCAGGCGTAGCGAACGTCTGGGCAGACGCTCTGTCCCGGAGACAGAGCACGACAGTAGAATGGGAGCTCAAGCAACCCATTTTCGACCTAATGATTGCGGAGCTCTCCCATCCACAAGTGGATCTTTTTGCGTCCGAGGAGACTCACAAGCTCCCTCTATACCTCACCCGCCGGACGATAACGCCGGCAGGGGGGCCAGACGCCCTAGTGACAGACTGGAACAGATGGAGCTCCATCTATCTGTTTCCACCGCCAGATGCGTCACTAATGTGCCACGTAGTGAACAAACTACGAGTTTATCGAGGCTTAGTCTCGCTAATCGCGCCCCTGTGGCCGGCGCAGGTGTGGTGCCAGCAGTTAATAATGTGGTGCCCGGACCCGGTATCGCTCCCGGTCAGGTACTTCCACTTAGACACGATTGGCAACCTAGAGACCTCGCTGACTTTTGCATTATGGACATTCAGGAGGCCAAGTGGCTAGCACCATACGGTAGGGATGTGACCAATAAATTGCTCAATCAATATACTCAGTCTACTAAGCGACAATATCAATCTCATTGGAAAGCTTTTACTTCTTGGATTGTTAGAACGGAACAAACTGTACCCTCAGTGGCATTGGTTTTTAATTACTTGAACTATCTGTTTGAGCAGAAACGTTTATCTGTGGTTACTCTGAAGAATCACTTAACTGCGATTAGAGTGCCCTTTTTCGACCTTACAGGTCTATCCATACCGGTGGCGGAGGAAACAGGATTTATGAGAGCGTGTTTTAAACTCCGCCCACCTCCCCGTCAGCTCATGCCTACTTGGTCTCTGGACAAAGCTTTGTCTTTACTTCATTCTCGTCTGTATCAAAATACTGCAGACTTTGCTTTAATCTTAAAGAAGGCAGTTTTCCTTTTGGCTTTGGCCACCGGAAACAGAGTGTCTGAGCTGGCGGCGATGAGCAACACACCTAATTGTCTTAGGTTTGGTAGACTTAATGATTCCATTTCCATTGCACCCTCCCCGGCGTTTGTAGCCAAGAATGAGCATAGTGCACACGTGTTTTCTGAATTCACGGTGCCGGCGTTAAAAAGGGGAAAGGTGCATCATAATTTATGTCCAGTGCAAGCTCTAACCAAATATTTAAGAATAGCTCCTCATAACCCCCAAGGTGCTTTATGGGTAGCGAGTACGGGTAAACGCTTACTTAAACGGCGATTAGCCTCTCTTCTGGTAGAAGTCATTAAAGAGAGTAATCCCGGCGTTGTGGGTAGGGCCCACGATTTACGCAAGTGGGCGGCCTCTTTACGTTTCCTGAAAAACTTTTCAGTTGAAGATATTGCGTCCACACAGTTGTGGGCGTCTAATCATACGTTTCTCTCTAGATACTTGTCAGTTGCTCTAGACAAACCTTCCTTACCATGTATAGCTTTAAGGCAGAGGGTCTAGGTGGCCCTGCAGTCACTTATGTTTATTTTCAAGGAAAGGGGGGGGGGGGGTGCAGTCAGTTGACATAGGACACCCTAGACCCCGCCGGAGTATGAGAACTGTGATACAATTTAAGGTGGAAATGTGATATGAAAATTTCTCTGAGAGAATTTGTGCTAGTACAAAGTTTAGTACAAAACAACAGTGTTGTTATAGTAGTTTTAGCTGCGAAAGCAATGTAACATTAGTTCAATGGAGTTCATTAGCAATTGATCTCCACATGTATTTTGGGGTTTATGATGTGCACATATAAACTTATAACTTATTATTTGTCACCACTCGTTGAGTGGGGTGCCTTTTGTAACTACAGATCTGTGTTCAGAATCTTCAGGGTTACCTATTTTTGTCAGGCAGGCTTCTTTGAAGCACGCACCTGCCTGAACCCCCTTTTTCTTGTATATTTCCGGCCTACGCCGTATTAAATACATTTTTCAAAAGTAAGAATACTATGTGGTTGTTTTTATTATCTGCTTTTCTAGAGTTATGATATGATTACGAATGTCCCCCTCCAGTCTTAGATATCAGGCATGTTCGTCAATGATGGAGGGGCCACTAATAAATTATAGGTTTGACTCCTGTAAGGAGATTAGGAAAACCTAATATTTAGTAGTGGCCCCGTAATCATTGACGACTGGGGCCCTCCCGACCGTCCCCTTCCCATTCGTTGATGTATTAAGGATTTTGGTTTACTTGATATGTCAGTGAAGGAGGAATGACGCCTGGATCAGCGTCTGGTCAGAAATCCACACAAGTACATCCACGATATGATGGAAAGCTTATTGGATAGTTATTCTTATTTTCTTTTTGTTTTTATTTTTTACGAAGTTTTTTCGTAGTGAGAACCCAATTCATAATGACTGAAGCCATGAGTGAGGTCGCGTGCGCTCATGATGAAGGCTCCTCAGTTTTTAAATGCTCTGCGCGGTAGATTCAAACTACGGCGGATTAGTGTTTGAAGAGGATGCCTTATGTAATAGGCATGTTCGTCAATGATTACGGGGCCACTACTAAATATTAGGTTTTCCTAATCTCCTTACAGGAGTCAAACCTATAATTTACACTTAAACATTACACTGTAAAAGTTCATTTATTTTACCTGTTTCAGGACAACGAAGCCTGGCCGACCACCATAATAGTTTTATCCATAAACACACACTCCATAATCTGAATATGCTTTAAATATAATATCTGATTTCTACTTACAGTCGCCATGACGGAGGTGGCCTCGTGCATCACGTCGTCAGGGCCGACGATGTGCACACGCCTACGCTGTGGCTGGCTACCCCCAGCGGTTGGGAGCGAAGGGCCTGGGACTGCGGCAGCTCCCTCCTCCTCCTCGCTCGAGCCCGACGCGCCAACCCGCCAACAGCACTTCGATCTCGCTGCTCGAAATTTGACCATAACTTGAGTACTCCATTACTCATCCTCTTATTTGTTTGCATGAGCTGTAGCTAAGCTCTAGCTTCACTGCCCTGTAGTTGCTTTGCATGTAATTTTGCTGTGTTTTTGACTGATAAACGTTTGTTTATCAAGACTGCTTTTGTTTACATTTGTACCGGTTAGTGACGACCGACGCTCTAAAGTAAACAAATTACTTGCTTGTTTCATATTATAAAGTTCTAGCACTTATTGTAGATATTTTAGCCCTCACTGTAGTTAAGTGCTTAGCAAACCACCCAGCAGTTATCTTGCATGACATTGTAATGTAGTTTTGACTGATAAACGTTTGTTTTTCAAAATTCTATTTGTCAAGTTAGTAGAGACGCCGCCGATACCAGCGCCACCTGTGTACACATAAACAAACCCTCTTCTTGTATTTTATATATCAAAGTCTAGCCAATACTGTACTTGGTTGAACTTTTAATCTTGGTTATCTATATAAATCGCACACACTAACATTTGTCAAGATAGTTTTAATATTGGGTTTGAATAATTTAGTTACTGTAATACTTTTTGATAGTCTATTTATTAATCGCATTTCAGATACTTGTCACCATATTAATAGGCCTCTCACACTCTTGCCAGGGATATTACTAACTCCATTATTATTATTATTGTGTCGACCACTGTATAAACTAATATACAGGCTTTAGCCTAACTGTGTCATACTGCTAACATAATTTTATTTTTATTTTCAGACATAAAATTGTGTTCTATTGCTAACATATTCTTTTTGTGATTTACAGGCATTAATTGTACCATATTGCTAACCAATATTTTTGTTACTGTACTGTATACTGCTTTCCAGTTTTCTCACTAGGCTAAATTAACCCTCTCCCACTTTTTTTTCCAGTAAAATTTGTAACACATTACTAGTCCATTTGCAATTTTCAGGCTTTAACTGTGTCATACTGCTAACATAAATTTTTGTTTTATTTTCTGGCATAAATTGTGTTCTATTGCTAACATATTTTTTGTGATTTGTAGGCATAATATTCTTTTTGTGATTAACATATTCTTTTTGTGATTTACAGGCATTAATTGTACCATATTGCTAACCAATATTTTTTGTTACTGTACTGTATACTGCTTTCCAGTTTTCTCACTAGGCTAAATTAACCCTCTCCTACTTTTTTTTTTCCAGTAAATTTTGTAACAAATTACTAGTACATTTGCAATTTTCAGGCTTTAACTGTGTCATACTGCTAACATCAATTTTTGTTTTATTTTCAGGCATAAATTGTGTTCTATTGCTAACATATTTTTTGTGATTTACAGGCATAATATTCTTTTTGTGATTAATAATATCGTACTGAGCTTCTCGTCTTTTTTACCTCTGTTTCTTATTTCTACTAGCCGATATGGCATGATGATGTAATTCGTGATTTTCTATTCACTAGCTGGTTTGTCTATTTGTATTGTTTATGCAATGATTTTGTTATGCGACTCTTTCTATCACCATTTCTCTTCCTTTCTCACAGGATAGCTCCTCAAGGGGGAAGAGCCCCAACGATTTAGGTATTCCCAGGGCTCTTTATGTGTAGCTTGCATAAGTACTTTTTCATCGTAATATTCGAGGGGTAATTCCGCCTTGGTCGTTTGAGTCCTGCACTGTGGTTGGTGGGGCCGTGAGAGGTGGTGATTGGTGTGGCTTGACCTTCATTGCGGGGGCAACTCACCTGTTTGCCCGGAAATTAGAGAATGGGTCAACTGGCCTAATTTCTCGTCCTTGAATTTCCCGTTCTCTGGAGAATGGGAAATGTTTTCATTATTCTTTTCTTCTTCTGGTGTATGAATCCCTCGATTCTCTGACCACTGCTATTCTGTGCGGTTCTTCTTTGGATCCCGTCACTTCACCACCTTCGATCAAATAAAAATCTCGACCGCGAGATCTCATTTTATACTTGCGACATGTGGGGGTGGTGAGAGTTAGTGTCAGCCGGTTTAATACTAAACACCAGAGGGTTGTGGTTTCGCCAGAAGAGATGGCGTGGTCAATCTCCACCGTCACGTCGAGAGGTACTATGGAGTTTTTGGTCACCTGAAGTAGATGGCTCGGGGAGACGATGGCTTCAGGTTGCTTCCAGTCGGAGGAGATGAACACGCTGTTGATTTTTATCTTGGGGACGGGGTTAAGGGATGACGTAGTTGTTGCTGGTGGAGGAGCTGCTGGTGTAGTCTCCACTGTAGGAGTGGTGGAAGTGGATGGCCTAGGTGGGGGGGGGGGGCCTGGTGGTGAGGGGGCCTGTTTCGTTGGTGCGAGTGCGTGAAACAGGCTGGTTAGGTGCCCTCGCAGTAGGGGTGGCGGCGCCCTTGATGTGCCGCGAGGTGGTGCCTTTTGAGGGAGGTCACCGCTTGTAGGTTGGCTGGAAGGTGGGAGCACATCTCTGCGGTGGCTTCACACGACGCTCGAATCTCGTATATGTTGGTTTAGATAAGTGGGGTATTAAGCTGGGTGATTTAACATTCTGGTTTGGCATGGACAAATTTGCAGACGGAGAAATAGAGACAGATTTCTGAATGGTGGAAGGTTTAGATGATATGAAAGTAGGCACGATGGAAGATGTTGATGGTTGTGGAGGGGGCGTAGTATCTATAGGTAATGGAAGAACCTGATCAGGTCTCATTTGAGCAGGTGTACTGGTTAGTGGAATTAAGGTGTCTGGTTGGTTATTAGATTGAGGTGAAGAGAGGGGGGTTATTTCAGAGGGTGATTGACAGTCTAAAAGAGGGATAGTTTTAAAGACTGGTGAACTAGGAAAGGTGCATGTAGATTCAGAAACATTTTGTAGGCTGATAGAAGGGGAGGAGTTGGGAATTTCTGATGACATTATCGTCAGTTGGAGTAGACAATTGAGGAGGGGCAGAGACAATTTGAGGAGGAATGGGAGAGGGGCTGACAGACCTGAATGATCTTGATGGAAGATTTATTTGAAGGGGGTTTGGGCGATTATATGGTTTAGGGATAGGAGGAAGAAGTTGGTGAATGAGTTTCTCTCTGAGAGGAGGTAGTGGAGAAACGGAAGGAAGAGGAGGGGGACGAGGTTCTGAGGTCCCCAACTTCTGGTCATTAGTAGCAGGCAACATGTTATTATCTGTGGAATCTGCAAACATAATGGTATTCTCATCTATTGGTTGAAACCTACGTACATATCTATTTCGGTATGTGTGTGACTCACCAAAATAGTTAATAGTTACCTGGTAGTAATTGGGAACAGTTAGAATTTCGAAAGGGCCTTGATATCTGGGTTTTAATTTGGACGGCACTGGCAGTTGAGCAACCATCACGAGATCACCTATGTGATGTGGACTTACTTTGGCGGTTTCGTCAGGCTGTAGGTCTTGCAGATACTGGAGTTGTCGTAGGCGATTTTTTAAGGGGACTAGGGACTGATCAAAATTAGATGAGGGCTCATACGGGACAGCTAGATGGCGTAATGGAAGTAGTAGGGGTGGTACTCCAAAAATGCGCTTATGGGGTGAAATCCCGTTTTTCTGGGGACAAGTGTTAATTCCCCACTGAACGATTTTTACCTGGCTGGGCCAATCCTTGGTATTCATCTGTTGCAATCTTGTCCGGATCTGATTTGCAATAGTGCGGTGGCTCCTTTCACAGATGGAGTTTCCTTGGGGCCAATATGGGGAGGAGTGGCTGATCTTAAATCCGCACATTTGAGATAACTGGGACCAGATATGGCTGGTAAATTCTGGGGCGTTGTCGGAATGTATGGCTTCTGGCAATCCGAAGTAAGGGAACACATGTTGGATCATGGTTTCTGCTACTGCTAACGCGGAATGCTCTTTAGCTGGACAGGCGATCACATATTTTGAGTATGTGTCCACGAAGGTGATGATATATTTGAAGCCTTGACTTCCTTTTAACGGTCCCATCACATCAACGGCTAATAGTTGCCAAGGTTTGGTTCCCACTAATTTTCCGGAAGGTCCCGGAGTGCGGGTCCTGTCTTTACCTAGGGCACAGGCACGACAGGCTTCAGTGATGCGTTTGGCTGTGATGTATGGAGAAGGGGTCCAATACACTTGTTGAAAGGTGGCTGTCAGTTTTCGTTGGGCCAGATGGATGCCATTATGCATGTGTATGGATTGCATAGTGGTCAGGGCTGCCGCCGGGTTGATTACAATTTTCCCCTCTAGCGTGAACAGGTTGTCTCGTCGTCTGGTGAGTTGGGAAAACATGGTTCTGGCCATCCAGTCAGGTTTTTCTTGTCGCTGAAATTGTTTTAGGAGTTCTTGTTCTTGATCAGATGAGTCTTGATGGTGGACGGCTAAAATGGGGTGAATCTCAGGGGGCGGAGTGGAAATCTCTGGAGTGGAGGTAGTGGGTAGCCGAGACAGAGCGTCAGCATTGGTATGGAGTTTCTCAGGTCTGTAGGCGATTTCAGAATCGAATTCCTCCAAACTCTCTCTCCATCTGACAGTTAAAGCATTCTTGGTATCGGATTTCCTTAACCATTGTAGGGCGTGGTGGTCAGTGATGATGGTAACTTTTACACCTGCTAAATAGGCCTTAAAATGTTGAAGGGCCCAAATGATACCCAGGCATTCCCTCTTTGTCACAGGATAGTTTACCTCCGCTGGATTTAAGGTTCGACTGGCACAGGCTATTATGTGTTCCCGGCCTTCTCGTGTTTGTCCTAATATGGCACCTATTCCAGTTTGAGAGACATCCGTGTATAATCTGAAGGGTTGGGTGTAATCTGGGAACGAGACGACAGGTGATGCAATCAATAATTACTTTAAGTTATTGAAAGCCTGTAATCGTTGCGGCGTCCCAAGGAAGGGTTCATCTTTCTTGGTTAAATCATGGAGAGGCTTAGCAATGGTGCCAAATATTTGTACAAATCTTCTGTAATATGAGGCTAGTCCGAGAAATGCTCGGACTCCTTTGACATTAGTGGGAGGGGTGATTTTTCCAATGGCATCTAACTTATTCGGGTCTGGTGCAATTCCCTTGTCTGACAAGATGTGGCCTAGAAACTGCACTTCAGTTTTTGCCAACGTACATTTTGAGGGTTTCAGTTTTAAGTTAGCTTCTCAGATTCGTTGGAAGACTTGCTGGAGACGTTGTAGATGTTCAGCCCAGGTCTTCCCGAACACGATGATGTCGTCCAGGTAGGCCAGGCAGGTTTCCCATGTTAACCCTTGCATCACGGATTCCATTAGTCTGGAGAACGTGGTAGGACCATTGCATAGGCCGAAGGGTAATACTGTGAACTCGTAGAGCCGGCCTTGGCTGGTGGCGAACGCCGTCTTTTGCTGATGTTCGGGGAGGACTGGAACTTGTCAGTACCCTGCTTGTAAATCCAGGGTAGTGAACCATTTAGCTCCAAGGAGGGAGTCTAAAGAGTCATCAATCCTGGGAAGGGGGGTGGCATCTTTAATTGTTAAATCGTTGAGACTGCTGTAATCTATACAGAATCGGGTGGTCCCGTCTTTCTTTCGTACAAGTACTACCGGAGATGACCAAGGGCTTGTAGAGGGGCGGACCACTCCTGTGGCCAGCATGTCTTGTACTTGGGATTCCTCCTCTTGCCTTTGAATGTGATTTATTCTTCTAATGGGTTGCTTAACGGGGTGTCTAACTGTGTGAATAGGATGATGGAGCACGTTGGTTTTCCCCACATCCCGATTGGAAGTGGCAAAAATATCTTGGTAGGTGGTTAGAGGATTTTTTAGATCAGTTTGTTGTTGGGGGGTTAAATGGGAAGGAATAGGGGGTAGAAGCAAAGGAGTTTGAGAGGGAGTATCAGCGGGAATGGATAGCTCTTCCGCATAAGGATCTAGTTCCCCAATGGTTAAACCTTTTGGTAGGGTAATGGGCTGATATGTTGGCGATTTTTTATACAATTTAATCTGTTGGAAATTATACTAGGAGCTGTTAGGCAGTCTCTATCAAAGGGGCTTTGGAGGTGAGGGGTCATAATGGCATCCCCAGGCAAGGTGGGTACAATGGGGATCCATTTTTCATGATGAGTTGGGAGTGTCACGAGTTTGGCTGTGACTGTTTGAGTGATAGGCAAGAGAGAAGGGGTAGGAATTAAGGTTTGAGGGGAAGAAACAGGATCGTTGAGTTGTACGGTAGGAATGGGCTTGATTATAGGTAAAGCTTTGGGTGAAGGAGGGCAAGGGTGGGGGGTATCTCTAGTCTGAGGTTTAGGTTGGGTGCCTCGATGAGAGGCATTATTTTATTTTATTATTTTTTGTCTGGGGGAGTGAGAACGTCAGTGTTCTTCTCCCACAATCGAGAGAAGCACCCATTTTCGTTAGTAGATCGTGACCCAAATATCCATCGTATAGGGTCTCCTTGGGATCATAAACCACGAAAGAGTGGTTTGTTCTGTGGTTAGTGACAGGGTTACTGACATATAGGGGAAGTGTTTGCAGAAAACTTTGAATAACTTTGGCATCGGCACTTATTAACACAATGGAAGAAGGTTGGATAGTGCCTAAGGCTTTCCTGTGCTGCTTAAAGAAGGGAGAGAAAAGACATGATCGAGACGCTCCCGTATCGATAAGGAGTCGGACTTTCACCCATTTCAGAGTGAGCTTCCTGTAGATGGGCAGTTTTTCTGAGTCTGCTTTCTCATGAGCCACCACTATTTTGACAGTTATTTGTGTATGGGGCCGAAATCCAGATCTTGCTGTGTCTCCATTTCTGGCTCTGGGTCCTCTCCGTTGTCTTCTTCGGGGCATTCTTCAAACCCGGCAGTGCCATCCTCCGTGATAGTGGCGATGCGCCTGGGTTTGATCCAGGGGATCTGGACCCACCAATTTGGTGATCTGGTCCTTCTTCTGGACCTCCGTAAGGACGTCAACAGACACTGACCATTACAAGGTTTCCAATCTGCAGGGCGAATCCTGGCCCATTCTTCAGCCTTGTCACTTGCTCGGGGTGCCATAGGGCTAGGGGTAGGCACAGTGGACGGGTGCTTGGTGGCTTTTTGGATCACAGCTATTTTATCCTGACCCGGGGTTTGTCTTAATGTCACAATACGCCTTACGACAGGCATGTCCGTGTCGTAATTTGTGAGCTCGACAATGGAGAAGTGATCCGCCATCGCCAAAGGTAAAATGCTCATAGGGCCCTGAAAATATATTTTTCCTTTGGGCGGGGGTTTCCTCTATGAATGCAGTGACAGCGAGCTGGGTTAACTCACTGATAGTGTCGTCCAAATTCCCATGGTATTGGACTTGATGGAAATGTCTGTCCGAAATTATTTGTTCTAGGAAAGGGTTAATAGCTGTTTTCACATACCTCTCAAATGGTGCCCAGGTTAAACCAGGCATTTGGTCACGCACATACCCTGACACTTTTCCTGCCTACTTTCCTAATTTTACTACTACTGTGTAAATCTTGGAAGCATCTTGGTCCTGGAACATCAGATCCAGGACGGGTTTGACAATTTCCATATAAATCTCTATGTTATTCTCCTCGGGCTTAAATGCCGGGATGTCGAGTGATTTGGCTGCCATAGTGATTGGGGAAGTTGTGAGTGCAAGCAAGAACAAAAAATAAGCAAGCTGATATGCCGTATCGAGACACGCTGCCACAAGTGAAATGTCGGGTTGGTATTTCAACTCGACTTAGTATTATCTCGTCAACAATCCTATAATAGGATATCGGGAGATAGGATATGCCCGACAGATTCACATCTAGCTTTATGAATCTTGCTATAACATCTCATAGTAAGGCAGTATTCACACAATAAGAACACAGGTTACTTTACACTCTTATTTATTCAATGGCATAGAAATGGGAGATCAACAATTTACTATACCTATCTGTCATATCCGGCAGAAGGTAATTGAATTAAGTGACGTGTCAGAATAGTCTTCTATACTGATAAATTAAGTGTTCTAGGTCACGTTACACACAGTATCAATAATGTAAGTATCCAGGAAAAACTAAGTTTATACATGTACATAGTATCTCAGTTGAGATAATAATACATATGTGAGCGAAGCGTCTAACGTGAAGAATTCTAATATTGAGCGAACCTGCCTAAAAGAGCGCTCACAGGCGCGGCACAGTATGCGACAGTCAAGGGGATTAGCAAGGGGTCACACAGGTGAGATAGGCAGGTATAGTGTGTTGGCCCTAGGTCAGATGGACTGCTTATTTGAGATTTTCTTAATTCACTTTAGTGCGATTAAAAATCCCAGATGAAAGTTAGATATACACTTAGGGTCTTAGAGGCAAGGTAATTTAACTTTGAACTAGATTGTCTAAGCGGTTTTTGTGAACGAGTCTACCACGAGGTACGACAAATAATTATAGACCGGGTATGAGATCTGATCACACGTAAATAGAATTCAAATTCAAATTAAGTTGATGAATAGCTATAACAATATTTTGGAATAAGATGCAAATTTATACTAAAAAGAGTGAAAGTATACTCGATTAAGATGCGACTGAAGATCACAGTTATTTAGAGTTTCGAATGAACTCGGAATAAATGGGGCGCATACAACGAAGTTGTACTAGATAAAATACCACGATTGCAGCATAAAAAGGTAATTTGAATATATTAACAAATTCCTATAAGCAATACACGAATCAAAGATACGAAGTAGAGCGGATTACATAACATAAGATGTAATAAAATATTTACTTTGACAATAGTAAATTAAGAGAAAATCGGTCACCTAAACAATATGGTGAAACGAATAAAATATCCTTAATATGAGTTACTATAATGGTGTGAAAAGAATTACGAAAACCAGCACACATAAACTAGACTAATTCACAAGCACTGGATAACTAGATAACTTGAATACATGAATTAATATTAACTCTTGACTTTTCGATATGGAAGGATATAGATTAAAATATGGGCATAGGTCCTAGGTAAATGATGGTAAAATAGGGAATATCTTCACGGTATACACTTTCGCCTCAACTTGGATACACAAAAGAATAATAACACATAAAGGTGAAATCTGAGAGTATTCCGTTTAAGTCTGTATAAATGTAAGTTTATATAACGTGTGTACAAATATGAATTGTAATAATTAGTTAAGAATTACACTTTATAGGATTCACTGGTACTATGTACACTTGTACATATCAATATTTATGGGAGGATAAATGACTATGTAGTGTGTACACAAATAGGAATTACAATAATTAATTAACACATATCCTTGGCACAGATCGAATTATCAATACTTCAGGAATACTCGCATATTCTACCTTACCTTCAACAATAGCCACAAAATGAGATATACAGGACACTTAGGATAGCGTTGTGGGAGAAGGGCCAGGTACGAGGGTCGGGGCGTCGTAGAGCTCTGGACACGGCGGCTGGACGTCGAGGGACCACTTCGTCAGGAGTCCAAGGGGCAGGGGGGAACAGGACGGCAGGCACCTTCTCTCAGGGGGAGTGAACGACTCCCGGACAATAATCCAGACGGAGTGCTAGTAAGGAAGTAATACTCCCGGACAATAATCCAGACAGAGCAACCTACTGAGGTTTGAACTGCCTGCCTATAATTTCAGTCAGGCTATATTTGGATTGTTTCTCTTGGTTGGGTTGCATTATCTCACAGGGGCATAGTAAATACATAAAAAGTGGCTATGTCGAGGGTAATAATTACATGAATAATTTATGTCGGTGCTTAATAATATCATACTGAGGTTCTCGTCTTTTTGACGTCTGTTTCTTATGTCTACTATATGGCATGATGATGTAATTTGTGATTTTATATTAACTAGCTGGTTTGTCTATTTGTATTGTTTATGCAATGATTTTGTTATGCGGCACTTTCTATCACCATTTCTCTTCCTTTCTCACAGGATAGCTCCTCAAGGGGGAAGAGCCCCAACGATTTAGGTATTGCCAGGGCTCTTTATGTGTAGCTTGCATAAGTACTTTTTTATCGTAATATTCGAGGGGTAATTCCGCCTTGGTCGTTTGAGTCCTGCGCTGTGGTTGGTGGGGCCGTGAGAGGTGGTGATTGGTGGGGCTTGACCTGCATTGCGGGGGCAACTCACCTGTTTGCCCAGGAATTAGAGAATGGGTCAACTGGCCTAATTTCCCGTTCTTGAATTTCCCGTTCTCTGGAGAATGGGAAATTTTGTTCATTATTCTTTTCTTCTTCTGGTGCATGAATCCCTTCCTCCTGCTGTCCCTCAATTCTCTGACCACTGCAATTCTGTGCGGTTTTTCTTTGGATCCCGTCACTTCAGTCACATATCTCATCAATGCTGTTTCAGGTACTTATGTGTTCTGTAATCCTGCTAAGGTTTCCCATGCGGTGGATAAAACCCCCTTTCAGCGATTTTGTAAGGATGGGTCGGGGGTTAGGGAGTGTAGGGAAGGTGGCAAGACACTGGTGGTGCACCTCAGGGTGGCTGATGTCCGTCAGGTCTCACCTCCCATGAATACGCTCTTGTCCCTGGGTGAGTGGGTGGTCCGGTGCCGGTACAGGACTAAGCTGCCTCCTATGGTACTATTGGGCCGATAGCCGTGGAAGTTTGGTCCGCTGAACTGTTGACTGGCCTACAGGTCCTCCTGGTTGCTCCTGTTTGGTCTCGGTTGTGGGTGGGGGGGGGATGGAGCCCTGTTCGCGCGGAACGATAGCAGTAGCTGGCTATCCTCCAAGTCCAGCCGTGCGGGTGTGGGGACGCGTGGGACGACGCCAGTTTATCCCCTTACCTCGCAAGTGTTACACCATGTCGGACTGTTCTATTCGCCACTCACGCAAGGGTGTTAGTGTTGAACAAGCCCTTGAAATACTGGATGAGCATATTGAAGATAGTTACACTGAATCATCTGATGAAGATTCAGCGGAGGAGTATCGACCATCACTGATAGAGATAGAGGAGATGAGAGAAGAGCACCCCATTGTTCTCATTTCTCGTCGCCGCGTCGCATCTCCGGCGTGTGGGGGTGGGGAGTCTCACCCCCCCACTGCTCCCCAGGACATTATTGACTCCCCAACAAGTAAGGATGACGAGGATGACCCAGACCCTATGGCATTCGTCCAAATTCCTGCAGGTCATCTTAGGGATGAGAGGAGACCAGCTGAGGATGAGGAGAGTAATGAACCCACTCCTCCACTCTAACACCTGCATTCACGTTGCGCTTGTGTGCAGCTATCTTGGCAGCACAGCCATTGTCTTCCTCAGACGAAACAGATGAGGAAATGCCTGCCCTAGAATCACCTCCCCCATGTTACCACCCACGCCGCCAGTTCACCCCCTTATCAGCGCGGGATGACTCAGCACATTCTCAACCTCGCCATCTTACCCCACCACCACCATACTCCTCTCCTGCCTACTCTCCATCACCACCATCATCCCCCGGCCCACTGCCTTACTCCCCTATCAGGCATTCTGTGTCACCTCAACCTGGGACCTCCCACAGACACGACACATCACAGTTACCTCAGAACCCACCACGACGCCCTACCGGCCAACGTAGGCATGGGCGTGGGCGTGTACTTTCCCGTGGGCATGCCACCCGCGGCCAAAGAGCATGGAAGGAGTCCCTGGTACAACGCCGCAGCAGTGGATCAAGCTCCAGGTCCACATCAAGGTCGACTTCAAGAGGCAGTACGACCACCTCCCGCCCTGGTGCCCCTGGTGATGACCCCTCCTCTGATGACAGCGGCGACGAAGGTGCTGCTGATGAACCAGAGTGGAATTGGGTGGATGAGGAAAATGTTGTGCCCACACAATATAACTTTGTGGGTGCGAGGGATACCGGAGCTGCGATACCCAACCTAGGCCGAAAAAATTCAAGACTTGCTGTTTTCCTGCAGTTTTTTACAGCTAACCTCATGTCCCTGATTGTTGACCAGACGAACTTGTAAAACTACTACGTCATGGCTGGGAAAGAGCAGTCGAAACACTCTGCCCGACTGTCATGGCAACTCTTGACGTCCGAGAATTTTACTCGTCCTTGGTCATTGTCATCCTGGTGCGAATGACAAAGAAGTCTTCGATCAAGAAGTACTGGCTCTGGGATCCCCTCATCTGAACCCCCATCTTTGAAAACATCATGAGCAGGAACAGGTTCTCGGCCATAATGGGGAATCTCCACTTCATTGATAGCCTGGCAAGCCACACACGAAACCAGGACCAACCCAGGGCTATGAAGGACCCGATGGAGATAATACGACCTATCTTCGAGTACCGGAAGGTGAAGTTTGCTGCCGCCTTCAGACCCCATTAGAAGCTGATTATTGACGAGTTTGCTGCTGTGGAGGGGAAATATCGGCATCCGGCAGTACATGCCCAGCTAACGTTTATCGTTAATGCCTGAAAGCATTCGTGATGTGTGACTGTCTCACCGGCTACATCCGGGACATCATTCTATACATGGGCAAAAAGACAGAACTGATGGAGTCGAGGATGTACAGAATTTCTGGGGGCGTCGTGATCGCCATGATGCAGGATTACTTAGGCAGGGGCCACATACTGTACCTGGACAATTGGTACACTAGCCCCACCCTTGCTAAGTACCTGAAAGAGTCTGTGGCACTATCAGAAGAAATCTCTCTTTCATACCCGTTCTACCAAACAGCCGGGAAAAGGGCTCGATAATCTACCAGCAGGCAAACAACATCCTCATGTTGTCATGGATGGATAACCGGGATGTGAATGTCCTCACAACTGTCCACCGCCCCATCTTCCAAGACAGCTGACATCGTGACAGGACCCCTGAAAGAACAGATACCAGGTATATGTGAGCAGAATTTGATGTGGCGCTGTGTTTTCCCGACTTTTTCAGGCAGTATCATACCCTTGAGCACTTCTAAAACAATGTGTACAAAGATTGCGATAAAAGACGCTAAAATAAGTGAAGACTGTGAGTAAAAAAACAAAGTGTAAATATATATATATGTTATGTACAAAGTGCCAAACACATTATGCAAGTGATAGTGACACTCAAATATATGTAAAACAGTGACGGACACCAATACTTGTAAATATATAATAAACTAATCACACTGTGTACAATGAAAACTGTGATAAAAGACGATAAAAGTGAGATCAATTACGATAAACATAAGTACAGAAAAAACATGTGTAAAACAATAATCTAAGTCAATAATGGCTATAACAATGTGTAAATCTCTTGGTCTAACTATAATAGATTCGATAGCATATAAATACAATAAAAAAAAGTGTGTGGGAGAGAGTGAAAGTGACAGATGGGGGAGTGTCAGTCAGCTAGGCGTGTGTAAGTGCGTGTGTTCTGTTATGGTCCCGGGCAAAGATGGCCGTCATCACCATGGTAACCAGGACGCGCGCGGGGCTTGACACACGTTGGCACTTATAAGCACTTGACTTTATGCACTCATTACACTAAAACATCACTTACAATGCCATTCTGTGATGCATATTGTCATTTTATGATGTATGGATGCATACATGATGCTTGGGTGGTGTAAATAAGTGTCACTCGAAGACTGGAGGCATCGTACATCAGCAATGCTGCCTCACCCGGCTGTCGTCTGCAGGCGCGGGAGTTTTTAAGATGCGCCTTTCGCTCAGTGATTGTAGAAGCCCCACCCATCCCCCCAGGACCCCAAATTGATCGAGGTGAGTGTTTTTTTTTCCTTCTTCTTTTAACCCTCTCAATGTGTTTTCTGAAAAACAAAAACAAAATCGATTTTGGGCCAGTCGCACGATGTACTATTTTATAAATCAGCCGGTTCTCTGTGGGTTAATACACCTTGTGGTATCTTATTCCATACTTTGACAATTAATTGAACATGTTTTAATCTGTAAGGAATCTGGGGAACACTTATTATTATTATTATTATTATTGTTATTATTATTATTATTATTATTATTATTATTATTAGTTTTAGGAGGCAAACTAAGTATACATGGCTAGGAAATTACAAAAGCAATAATAATAATAATAAAAATAATAATAATAATAATAATCATTATAATAATAATAATAATAGTAATAATAATAATAATAATAACAATAATATCCATAACATGTTAATAACCCCTAAACCGTTGCATTTTGTAGGAGGAGGCTGTAGGCACCAGCAGAAGAGGGCGGTACTCCCAGGCAGAGCAAGGTGGCTGATTAGGACAGCTGGAACTCCTGTTTAACTACCTGGCCTCCCTAGCTGATCCTTCTTCTGTGCCTCATCAATATTGAGGGCAACGCCAGTCTGTTCTCCAAAACACCTTGTTCAATCAATACATTATACTACAAACACATTACATAATACACTTCCTTGAAAAATTACCTCACATACCCCAACGTCCCTTGAATTTGGCTCTCTGTCACTCTGTTGGCTTTGAGGAAGACACTCGTCACAGGCAGCCTTCATTTGTCTCATTCATGCACATATAGAAACAAAAATCAGATGGTGTTGGCTCCTTGTAACTCCTCCCTCCGACTGTAAACCTGTACCCACCCACATTTCCCCCCAAAATCTGAATACCAAATCTTCTCTACATACAGAGGAGGACCATTTGTCCTGTTCTGTCCTTGCGAATAGTCACAGAGGGAGAGTTTATCAGGGAAATTGGTAAGCGAGAGAGATAAAGAGTTCTGCAAAGTTTGAGGAGTTTTACTCCATATAGGATTTCCCCTTTGTCTTAACATGAATAGAATATGTGAAATATGTTTGTTCACGCCGTGGTAGAGTGCATTAAAACATGGACTCTCGTTCTGCTGTCAGTGGTTCGAGCCCGGCTGAAATTAAAAAAGAAAAAGATAAAAAACATTTAGCAGCTAACGTGTATTTGTGATAAATAATATATATACAGTATATATAGATAAATAGATATATAAATAAATAAATATATATACATTGTATATTTATATATAAATATATATATATATATATAAATATATATATATATATATATATATATATATATATATATATATATATATATATATATATATATATATATATATATTATATATATATATATATATATATATATATATATATATATACTGTATATATATATATATATATATATATATATATATATATATATATATATATATAATATATAAATCAGTTGGAAGATCACCGCTTGCCAACATCTTAATAAGTTTCTTCTGTGCATCTATTAGTAATCTTATAATTGTAATAACGGTAGCGGTTATCGCTTGCCACCACCCAATTATAGTTTAATGACTTAATGGGAAGTCAGAATCAATACACGTGGAATCAGCAGGTATTTATTGAATAAGTAAGTGTATAATCAGCAGCAGTCAGCAGTAACAAAGCAGGAACATTCAGCAATAATAATAATAGTTATATCTTGGGTTATTCAGTGTCAGTAGTGGTGAATTCTATTTAAGTCCCAAAGTGTGAGGACTGGATGGAGGTAGGTGAGTGAAGTGATGCCCTAGCAGGTGGGTGACACTTCTGGCTGTGAGCAGGGTGTGTGGTAGAGTGATCTGTTTTCCAGTCTTGTGGAAACCGCGCCCTATGTTCGGCCAGTAAGATCAGCGGCTGAATCTCGCCGGAACTTCTCTACTTCCATCGCCGTTTTAGCTCGAGTGTGGAAAAATGCAGAACATGCATGTTACAAGTGTTGTGAGTGAATAATGATGAATCAGTATACAGTAATCGGTAGCACACTGAAAACTCAGCATTGAACTTCCATTGACCATAGCTCTCACCACATGAAGTAGCAGAAGTACAGTCGTAACCAATAGTTATATTACCTATATGAACTAAGATATTTCTGTACATAAAGTAAATGGGGGAACTAGATATAATCATACAAATGTATTGTATGACACGCCCCCTCTACAAAATTCTGCTCCCACTGCAAAATGACAGTATCAATGAAGCCTTAACATTAAAGAATAAACATTGAAATAATTCTAAGGTGAAGTGATTAAATCTATCCAAAGGATTATAAAGGCTGAGGTTTTGTTATTTTTCTAAGTAAAAATAAAATGAGATGTGATGAAAATTGTACATACACACACACATTATATATATATATATATATATATATATATATATATATATATATATATATATATATATAATATATAATATATATTATATATATATATATATATATATATATATATATATATATATATATATATATATATATATATTATATACTGTACATACATGAAATTGTAAAATTAAAAGAAGTTTTCTATTTAAAAAAATCAAAATAATAAACATGTACAGTACTTAGTCCTATATACAATACAACACTACTCATTGAAAACGTAGAAGTTCTAATTAAATAAAGTCTGTTCTTCGGATTAGTAACTTCTTACATTAACAATTATTGTTCATAGTACTGTATGTATTTTCTAAAGTACTTTATGATTTTCAACTTAGTGTATTTTCAAGGTAGTATATTTTCTAAAATACTTTATTTTCAAATGTATAGTTTTGTTTTCTAATAATTCAGTGCCAAACTGTATTGTTTTCTAAATATAGACTGTATTTTCTAAGTTTAATAGTACAAAATAAATGTTTCTAGTGCAAGTGTGTAAGATGAAAATTTAAACTGAACTAGTTTACTCTCTTTCTACATTTATCATGTTAGTGTGCCTTCACGAGATTTTCTAGTTGACTAATACGTGATGCCAAATGAGTGCTTGAACAATAACATAAAATAGCAACAATTATCAAAAATATCATTAGTAAACCAACAGGAGGGTATACATAATATGGCTTGACAAAGTGGGTGAATGCCAGAGAGTCCAATGATGAATTTATCAGCTTCAAGGTTTTAATGATATGTGAAACAATCTAATGCCCCGTTCACACATAGCCAAATTTGAGGACGAATGCAGACCGAAGCGGCTTCGGGAAACGCTCGGCCGCTAAAATGAGGCCAATTCGGGCACTTCGGCAGCCTTTCGGGCATCACCGAAAGTTTCATTTGACATGAAAATTTCGGCGAGTCAGCCCCGAAAGAAATCTTTCGCTGTGACCTCGGTATGCATTCCAAAACATCGGTATGCATTCGGTATGCATTCCATACCTTCGGTATGCATTACATTCCTTCGGTATGCATTCGCCGATCCATCCCCGACAAAATGACCGTTAAAATTTGGGGTAATATCGGGGAGAATTCGGCGAATACAGACAGATTATTTACAGTATGTTCACCGAATGCACACAGAATGCACACAGAATGCGCACCTATTTTTGACATGTTTACAATACCTCGGTAGGTTATCGCCGAATGAAAAACGAATGCATAGCGATTTTTTGTAATGCAAACCGAACGCGTATCGAATACGCCAAATTCAATCGGCGTGGGCATACAAAAGCCATGGTCTATTGTGCCCTGCTTTCAGCGATAGAATGTTGGGTTACATCGGGACCACCATTATATAATTATACCTGCAGGTGTGCGTACAAGCTTCCCGGTATGCATTCGTGATGTTATCGTGACACCATCTGGCTGCATTCGATATGCATTCGGTATACCATCGGTGAACAATCGCTGTCAAATTGCCAATGCTGTACCGAAAAAAAAGACGTTACAATTCAAATTTTAGAATTCGGGAAAAAATCTGTGCACATTCGGTTTGCATTATGTTTGCATTATGTTTGCATTCGGTTTGTATTCGTGTTCATCGGTATACTGTCGGCGATAGCGATTAGACAGTAAACAGAAATCTGACATTCGGGCTATTCGGCCCCGATTGAAGGCCGAATCAGCTTCGGCCTGCATTCGGCCGCACATTCGGCTATGTGTGACCCAGGCATTAGGGAATGACAAATTTCCAGAAATATTAACAGGGGGAGGAATATCAACAAAGAGATGACTGTCAATAGATATGGAACTCAGGTGATATGTGGATGGATAAATAGTGAGGAGAGGAAATACAATCATGCATGAATCCTCTATATAAATCAAACCTACTGCATGTCTGTGAAAGGGTGAACCATAGGGACAAGTCACTAGAAGAATAGTCTCCTTCACAAAGTAAAAACAAATGTGTATCTAAAATGTGTGTATGAAAGAAAGTTTTCTGATGAGCCGGAGTGAACTGACAGAAATCTAACATGTTTTTAGTGTTCTTAATAGCATGACTACAATCATCAGAGTCCAAAGGGAGTAATGGAAATAATTGAGCAGGGCAGGTAGTAATGACATCTAAAATAGTGTGCCAATGTTTTTCAAGAGTTGAAGTATCCACCAGAGCTTGATACTCATCAGGATATTTACCAATTGAAAGTAACAAATTATCTGAAGGAAGATTAATTTCCAGAAGTTCGCCTTGGATAATAGTGGGGAAAGGGATTCTTTCCAGTTTAGTCAAAACCATATCAGACGCAAATGGAATTAATATCAAGAAATCACCTGAATTAATGTGTACTTCGAGAAATGGATAATATAGATCTAAATGATCTCGTTCAAAAAGGGGGGTCAAACCACACTCAAGTTCCGTTGTCTTGATTAAAGTATATAAATCATTCATGGAAAGTAAATCAGACGTTACTTGACCGTATTCAGCGTGAGTTATTGCATGCATGAATATTTGAAATTATTTCTCCAAAAGTATAGACATTATCTTCAAATTATCAATTTTCCCAGAAACGACAATTAATTCCTCGAGAAATGAAAAATTTCCTTGAAAAGAAAAAATCACGTTCTGAACATCAACAATAACATTACCCATATCACGTACATTATTTACAATGTTCAGCAAATTAAAATTCTCGTTAGTCAACATACGATTCTGGCTGTCTAACACTTCACCTAAGTGTTCACCGATCATCCAAAATCATCAAATCGCCTTCAATAGCTAAACCGAATAAACCACCAAGAATGTTTCCACCAATATTGAATAGACCGCATTTCTTACGTTTCTTAGGTTCAATATCCTCTGGATTCACATTAAGAGCAATATGGTCGACTTCATGCGTCACCACATGTAACTTCCAAATAAATAACTTAAATAAATTCCTATTCCGATCATTGACCTTGTTCAAACCTGTCTCTAAGTTTTTCAAAAGTAGTTGCTAGAATCTATTTCTTGAGAGATGCGCTCACATCCCCATCTAAGTTGAGTAAGCTGAGACCTATCGACGTGTGTTCCTATTAAGTCTGTAACTAAAACAACTCTACCCCTAGTATAGGTTTAATAACTAGACCTGGGCGGATGAGGGAGGCAGTGTCGTCCTTGTCAACGTTAGCGGCAACAGCGCGTTGTCGCTCCAGTAAAGCTCGGTTCACACATGCACGAATTAACGTCCCGTCCGTCCCCGACCAAGAAAATAGGCAGGACGGCATCAATCTGGAGGCCCCATGTGGCCACGATCGCACGATGGCCACGATGGCCGTTCCAACGTTTTTTTGCCGCCGTTCTCATCAAGTTAGTCGGCGTCTAGACGCCGCCAGTCGGTGTTTAGACGCCGCCAGGCTGCGTCTAGACGACGACTGCTCCCGTGTGTGTCCCGTGGGTGTCCCGACATAACACGTTTTCTGGCAGTTGCCCCGACCCACACGGACCATTTTATGCATGCACAAAAAGGACGCCGCCTAGGCACGGCGAATTAAGGGCTCGAGGACGGACGGGACGTTAATTCGTACATGTGTGAACCGAGCATAAGAGAGTCACACAGCATAGGAGCATGACTCGCATCATAAATCCAATGACACAACCCATCCTGGGGGATGTATGAAAATTATATACTTGTGATAACAAATTAATTATTTACATGTAGAAAGTATTCAACTAAATATTTAACACATCCAGCAACCATAGAGCAACAAAATCACCCTCCAATGATGTTATCACAGCAACGGTGCGGGATCTAAGATTATATCTGTTTTCTGCGGGAATTTTCTGTTCGCCTTTCTTTTTCTTTATCTTTTTAAGTTTCAAAATGTTTGCATCTATATTTGCGTCTTCGTATCCAGGTAAAGTACTCAAAATGTTCTTCAAATGGTCAACATGTGCACGTTTCTCATTACCTACATCCAAAGGTTTAATATTGTTTTGTATTTATTTGTTAAAGAGAAGGGTTAGTGTTTTTTGAGATTTCATATTGGGGATTTATTGAAATGTAGTTTTGATATGGCATCAGAGATGTCTGTGCTTGTAATTTCAATGTTGCATAGGGTATTGCAGTTGCTAATTTGAACTGGCTAAATGTCATTAACCCTTCTTTGGCGGCGCCCGGCTATAGCCGGGCGAGAGAACCAAGGACTATGTGGCGGGGCCCGGCTATAGTCGCATGCAATTTTGAGCATGTAATGTGCTCCGAGAGAGAGCGGAGCGGTGGGAGGAGCGTAGGTTACCACATGACCGCTCGCCACGGTGGCCGTGGAGCTACTGAGATGTACTCCGCCCTACTCCACCCTCCCTCACTCGTTTCACATGTAATAATGTAAGGAAATGACCGTATTTTACCGATTTTGCCCTTCGCTTGCACGATCGTTGCAAGACAACAAGTGATCGTAGAAGGATGATTCTGATGTCATTGGAAAGCTCATTTAACACCCTTTCAGGGATACATACTTGTATTACGCTCTGGCTCTTGTTTATGCATGAAAACGAGCACGGAAACAAGCTCGTTTACGGTAAAACCCCCCGCTGGGCGCAACAGTCAAATATACTCCACCACCTGCTCTTTAAGTGTTAAAGAAGAAAAATATGAAATGTAAAAAAACACTAACCCTTCTCTTTAACAAATCAATACAAAACAATATAGTCCCCAAAGAATGGTAATTAGGTAACGGAACACCCATTTTTAAAGAAGGAAATAAAGCACTGCCTGGCAACTATCGTCCAATAAGCCTCACCTCAAATAATTGCAAACTGCTCGAAACAATAGTCAAAATATAATTGTATGCAATTTAGAAATTACAACCTTATAAAGGACTCGTAACATGGTTTCCAAAGTAAGCGCTCACGTCTGACAAAGCTCTTCGACGTTTTCATTATATTTTATATGTATATGACGAAAATGAAGCAGTTACCATCGTCTACCTTGATTTTCAAAAAGCATTCTATCTAGTACCTCACAACAGCCTGATAGTAAAACTTAAAGTTCACGGTATTCAACGTATTTGTTCTTCATTGGATTCAGAATTGGCTAAGTGAGCAAAAGCAACAAGTGGTAATTACCGGAAAAGCTTCTAATTGAACAATTGTTACAAGTGGTGTACCACAAGGCTCAGTTCTCGGTCCAATTGTATTTCTCATTTATATATAATTTTGTTTTTATTTATTTATATTTATATGCTGCCCCTGTTTGTCTCGAGTCAGCCACCCCCAGCTATGGGGTATGTGCCTGTGTATATACATACATACATACATACATACATACATATATATATAATTGATATTGATGATGGGTTATCATGCAGAATCTCGAAAAATTCACACAAAAATTGCAAACAAAGTAAACTCGCCATCGCACCATACAAGAGGTTTAGAATGCTCTTGACAAATCAAACTGGGCTCAGACATGGTAGATGTATTTCACTATAGATAAATGCAAAGTGCTTCACATTGGCAGTAAAGATTTAAATGCGCAAACTATTCGATTAACGGATTTTAACTATGTAACGTAAATAAAGAACGGATCTTGCTAACTATAACAAGCAATTTAAAACCTACCCAACAAGTCGCTGAAGATGTTAAAAAGACAAATACGATTATTGGCTTCATTGTTATATCTTTTTAATATAAATCCGAAAACATTATATGTACTTTATATAATTCAATAGTTCGTCCGCATTTGGAATGTTGTGTTCAGTTTTGGTTGCCATACTATAAAAATGGACATTGCAAAACTAGAGAGAATACAACAGAGAGTAAATAAGATGATTCCCCGACTAAGAAATAAACATATGGGGAACAACTAAAACAAGTTAAACCTATTTACCTTGACAAACTGCAGAATAAGAAGGAACCTAATTAAATTTTTTTTAAATTATCAAATGCCATGACAACATGGATGGAAGAAAATATTTCACACTAGATAACTCAAATTACTCAAGAAGTAATGGTTAAAAAATTGCCGGAAACAAGTTTCATTTACACGAAGCAAAGCACTTCTTTTTCAACAGAGTAGTCGACTTATGAAATATATTGCCTAGAAGTGTTGTAGAGTGCCTTACAGTCCAGATATTCAAATATCGCCCTGATAAAGCTCTTGCCATGAATCCATGACTAACTGCGTTTGTTCCCGAGTAATGTGACTATTTCAGAAATGTACATAGTACTATACTGTAATATTGTTTTTGGACCACAGTCTTTCTAGAGCTGAAGCCCTTCAGTTGATGGTGGTGGCAATCGTTTTTTTTACAAGCAGCCTAGTAGGGACCATAAGTCTATTGTTGCTCTTCTTCCTTTGTATTTCTTTGTAATGGTATTACGTCATTTCGGGGCATTCCCCCGAGGTGATGAATAGAGCATATTGCGGAGAGGTTATCTTCAGAGGTTATCTTCAGGGGATAGCCATAATTCACTCACTACCACCCCTGTACCTCCATCCTCTCGCGATTCGCCTTAGATACAAAATATTAATTTTAATACTAAGTTACGCAATATACTCTGTTTAACTACTAAGAAGATAATATCATGATATAACTGGTTCATATTCAGAGATAAGGATATATGTTTCCCACAATCTCCTTATATCTACAGTATATACCAAGAAACACACTTCATTTCCTCAACTAGAGGTGGTGGCAGAATTTATATACAGTTAACCATAAATCCCTTTTATATATATATATATATACTGTATAATTATATATATATATATATATATATATATATATATATATATATATATATATATATATATATATATATATATATATGTATATATATGTATATACTGTATATAATGTATATATTCTGTAATATATATATATATATATATATATATATATATATATATATATATATATATATATATATATATATATATATATATACTGTATACTGTATATATACTGTATATATATATTTATACACATTATGTGTGTGTGTGTGTGTTTGTGTTGTTTGTGTGAAATCGGTGTATGTATGCGTGTATATTTACTGTGTATATGTGTATGTGTGTATGTATATGTATAATCTATATCTATTGCCTGACGCCGTGATCCCTGAAGGGGTGCCCACAAATTAAACGACCCCTCTGTCCCCAGTATTCTTCCACCTCTCACTCCGTCTACCTCTCCGTCTCTGTCCTTCCACCTCACTCTCGTACACCGTCGTAGTCATTCTCTCGCTTCCCATACGTTCTACATGGCCGAACCTTCTCAAGGTCTTCCTTTTCACGCTATCCAGCTCATCTACATCCACACCACACCTCTCTCGTACTTCTTCATTCGTCTGTCTTTACCTCCATGTAACTCTGCTGTCACATCTCAAGTAACTCATTTCCGCCCCTCACTCTTGGTTTAAGTCTCTCCACATTAGGGGAGGTGTGGTGGAGTGGTCTTGCCACTGGCCTGGTAATCCAAAGGTCCCGGGTTCAAATCCCGATGTATCAATGGGAAGATATTATTGGGATGGAATTTGTGCTGTACCTAGTATCAGTTCATTACCACAAAGCCCACCGAAACGTCAATAAAATACCCTCATTGTTCCCTGATTAAATAGCACTGTATGAATATTCCCATATTCAAAATATGCTATAGGGGTGCAATTCCTGGTGAGTTATCTGCTCAACAGGTGGCGTTGTGTGTGTGTAAGTGTGAGATTCCGAGTGTAGGGAGTGAGACAGTGAAGCACGGGAACGAGGTGGCTTCAGAGATGGGGTCGTTTCGGGCCATGAGTGAGCACCGTGCCTCATGTGAAGGCAAGATGGCAGGTGCTCGTTGTACTCTACGTGCTTCACTTGTCTCACTCCCTAGACTGGAACAAGACCTCACGGGCTTCACTGTTCATTGTAAAGCGGTGAATGTTAAGGCTCTCAGCCTATGCCCGAGAGGAAGTAAGTTTGAATATAGAAAAAAACAAAAACAAAAAAAACAACGGCCATGCTTCGCTCCCATAAGTCAATGTCGGGATTACCATGTTGTCATGCAAGGACTTCTTTACTTCCATGCTGACCACCCTATTTCATGTTTCTGCTTTCAGCGTTCCTACAACCCTCTTCCCCTGTTGCACCTAGCACTTCTTCATCCATACTCCCATCTTTACTCAACTCTCAAGCTAACTAGTTTTATAGGAGTACATTTTGAACATTCCAGTTAAAATGGGACTTCAGAGGCTATTGGATTATTAAGCCAGCATACTGTAAGCCAAGGATATATGCAGGAATGGAGCCCTTTTCCGAGAAATCCAGTCCCTCCTTCTGAAAAAGTTTGATAATTGCTAATAAGATGATTTACTGACTACGTTTACTGTTTTATGTGTATGAAGGAGACAAAAGGAAAAATGCCTGCAACAGGTCTCTCCCCCAAAGTTGAAAGATTGATAATCGCTATATTTATCATTTGTTTTATCAACTCTGCTTAGCAGAGTGGTATCGCGCAAACAGATCCCGCCCGTATACTGTGCACCACCAGCCAGCCTGTCTGTCGTCGTCGTCCGTCGTCGTCCGTCGTCGTCGTCGTCGTCGTCCGTCTGTCTGTCCGGAAACTCCTTCTAAATCGTTCAATGGATTTTCACCAAATTTCACAGGTATATCCATTTGGTCAATGCGATGGTCAGTCAAAAAGGCATTTTCCATTTAACTTAAAGATTAAGGTCAAAGGTCTAGGTTAAAAATAAGGTCAATATTTCATATTTTTTAGTTTGTATTCAAATGTCTTCATTTTCACTATACAGGTTACTGGTAACCTTAACCCTCTGAGTACCAGCGACGACGTGTCGTCGGTAATGTATGTAACGCTAAACCCCACGACGCACAAGTGTCGTCGGGGTTTAATTACTCCGGTCCTATGGCACCTAGAGGGCTCAGATTTGTATGGGAACTGTGCAAGTATCCCACGCAACCATGCCGATGGTTGAAAACTCTTAAAGTCCAACCGCGTGCCCGTGAGCGCACAAAAACATCCTTTTTGGGTGTTTTGCCTTCAATTTTTTACTCTTGTAAAATCGACTTTCGGGGGCTCCGTAGGACCCCTTTTTGACCTTTTTGATAGTTTTTTTGGGGGCGGTCCTTCATTCCTAACCCATTCGCTATTGTTTCTGGATTTGTTTTTTCTTCAAAACCTGCTGGTCCCTGGTGGTACATTTATTTATAACTAGCTGGGGCTCAGTGGGTTAATATCGTATTGACCAAATTTAGGTAAATATTCTAAAGGGTAAGGTCAAAGGTCAAGGTCAAAGGTCAAAATACGTTTTTCACTAGTATTTCTTATACTAACTGTTAGATTCTCACTAGGCTTAGCATGTATATTTCGAATACCTAGGCCAAGGTCATACAAGAAACTATACAATTCCATATGAAAGGTCAAGGTCACAGTTCAAGGTCAAATAAAAAGGTCAATATGCTATTTTCTTTACTTTTCATGCAAACTTCACATCATTTGGTGAGATAGTTGCACTTTAAATGAAAAGGAAAATAATACATTTGGACACACATAACATAAAGGTCAAGAAAAAGGTCAAAGGTCAAGGTCAACTATTCTATTAATATATATGAAACTAACTGATGGGTTTTTATGAAATTAGGCATGCTTATTTGATTTTCCAGGGAAATGTCAATGAAAAAAATACTCTTACATAAAGGTACATGTCACAGGTCAAAGGTCAACTTTTACTATTTATTTTACTTTTTACTCAAATGTCTTCATTTTCACATTACAAGTTACTGGTAACCTTAATATCGTATTGCTCAAATCTTAGATAAATATTTTAAAGTGTAAAGTCAAATTTCAAGGCCAAAGGTCAAAATGGGTTTTGTACTAGCATTTTTTATACTAACTGTTCGATTCTCACTAGGTTTACCATATATATTCGGAATACCTAGGCCAAGGTCATACAAGAAACTATTAAATTTCATATGAAAGGTCAAGGTCACAGGTCAAGGTCAAATAAAAGGTCAATATGCTATTTTCTTTACTTTTCATGCAAACTTCACAACATTTGGTGAGATAGTTGCACTTTAAGTGAAAAGGAAAATAATAGATGTTGAGTCGTAAGGGTACGGTAAGGGAGTTTTCGGATCGTACGACCGTTAGTGAATCCACCTCCTGGGCTGCTAAGTGACGCCATAGTATGCTGGATCATTCCGACCAGTGCGTATGTGTATCTTAGTTTTGTCTTTCCTGTACAGTATATCTGGATGATAGAGACTGCGTCTGTGTGTGTCTGTGTGTGTGTGTGTGTTGTGTTGTGTATACAGTATGTGTGTGTGCTTCTTTTCTCTGGGCATCTGATGTTTGTTCCCTTCTTTTTAGTGATTCCTGTATATGAATATTTATATATGGGTTGCTCTCTCTCATAACACTGTTCTGAGTTTGAGTGTGCTTAGGAAAAAATTTGAAAATTTGCATGATAATTTTTGTCCATTGCCAACGTTTTATACATTTCTTCATGTTCAAAACCTGTAAGGATTATTTGTCTAACCTTTTTGCATTTTACAACAACTTGCCGGAGGAGAGGAGAGTGGGGAGAGAGCGTTTTCTTCGGTGTTTTATTTGTCTTTGTCCCAGTTTTGGTTTGTTTAGTTTGCAAGTTTTACATTTTAATCTGTAATAAAATTTAGTCCTGGCCATATCCCTTGGATCGTAAGGTCTGTCCGGTCGGTGTAGCTATGGAAATACATGTAAACCTCTCTCTCTCTCGCTCGTCCAATCACGTTAGTCCAAATTCCAGCCAGAATATTACGACCGCTCATTGGCTTAAATTTAAACTGGCGTGTCACGAACTGAAAGATGATTGGATGATTTTTTTAACCAATCAGAAACAAGGAACATGATGGGGCCAGATTTGGTAGACTATTTAGGTTTTCCATGACAGTAATCATTCAGTATATACTGTGGAGTACATGTACATATATTGACTATTTAGGTGTGTATGTGTATATATATTTGATGGGTAAAGTTAGATATTAGTATATTTCTTTAATGTTTTCTTACTTTTTCCAGTATGTAAATAAATATATAATATATCATCAACTTCGTTAATTACAAAGCTTTTCTAAGAGCTTATTCATAATCTTAATGTACACATATTCTGATACTTGCATTAACTTAATTTGTCTTTTCCGTCATTCTACATTCTACACACAAATATGACAAATATAATGCATTATTTTCTTCATTTACAGAGTGTCAAAATACCAATATATACCTCTATATGTTCTTCACACTCAAAATTTCAGAAAGCTACAACAATAATTATGTTGTCCATTATATATTGCATTTTGGTATATCAATTTCATTATTCAACACCAAAAAATATTGTTCAAAGGTTATAGTGACTTCATTAATACCAATGTAAACATATTGTACCAACTTAATTATGTTAAAAACAAATTTTATTTAACCCTCTCAGGATTGAAAGGATGCATTTTCACTTAATTCTGGCTAACATTAGACAATTTTACTCGTGTCACTTTTTATTAACCTTCTGACTTTCAAATGTTCTTACTAATCTATATATATTTGTTTACTTATAGCTAGACACCAATCGAGCAGGGCACTACCCAGGGGAGGCCTCATAGACATGTGATAATGGAACTCCTGTTTCATTTGTCTGGCTTCCCTCACTGCTTCTGTTTTTGTCTAACTTTCTCACAAATTATCCAGCTAGCTCTCACAAACACCCCCTCCTGATTTTAGAAAAGGAATGTATTGTGCAACGCAGCTGATTGAGTTGGTCGAAGACTGGACAGTACTCTTAGACAAAGAGATATTTTGTTAGTGTCTATTTAGAGTACAGTAAAGCGTTTGACAGTGTGCCACATCAAAGCATTAAGGACATGGAATAAGAGGCAATTAAAGTCCATGCATGGCTGTCGGAATTTCTCTTGCATAGAATGCAATGTGTGACTGTTGACGGCGCCAGATCAGGATGGAGACCAATAACCAGTGGAGTTCCTCAGGGGTCAGTCCGACTCTGAATCACCACTTTCATCTTCCGATAATGAAATATCATCAAGAAGAGCGCAAACAATGACGGAATCACTTAGGCGCTGTGCTGCCCGCAGACCGCGAGGCAGGAGGGAGGCGCGTTCTGGCCTGACGGTATCACCAGTTGCGCGATCGGACGAGTTATTTTAACTCCTTCAGACATATTATGTTCCAGTAAGTCCGAGGAGGACAAGTATTTTGGGTCTTGAATTTGGCTCATGAGTGTTGTCGAAGCCTTACATTTTTCGCGATTTCCATCCACCAGAATGCTGTTTATTGTGATGTATCATATATCAATGGAAAGAGGAATATTTATAGTACATGATAAAACAAAACAAAATGTAAATAAATCGAAATATGAAAGTGTAAATGAGTCCGGAATACAATTATTTCCCATGCAATTGTCTTCACACCGTCCTAGCTCTAAATTGTGAGTGATGACCATATATTGTTTTTTGCTCAAATAATAGTATTTTTTCTCCTCTTTCCAAATCTGAAAACAGAAATTGTTTATCTTCAATAGTACTGAAGCAGTGACCGAAAAAAAAACTATGATTTTGATTTATATGGTTTATAACATTTTCGATTGATTTCGTTGCTACGAAGTGTATGGTTTGAAATTTAGGCTGTATGAATACGGCAAATAATGCTGATGAGTATAAAACAAACTAGAAGTTCCTAGGACAAATACTTTTTGCGCTATGAATATTTGAAATGAAGAGCCAAAATGCGAATATTTACGCTTCACCCATCTCTGTTCCAGCGATGCTAGCCGGGTTCCGAGCTGTTCCCCACCTCGTGGTTGCGTTATTTGCTCGGATACGTATATAACTGTATATATCACCGGAATCGGAAAATTGTGCTCTTTCCAATGGTGAAAACAAAAATAATATAGCGTAATTGGTTCGCGAGCTATGCGCAATTGTTTCCATGCATTGCAAGAGCAATTGCAAGAGCAATTGCAAGAGCATTGCAACGTCCCAAAGCTGCTTGTCAGTACAGCTATTTCTTTAGTAATATAAGGGGACTTCACTCTAACATCAATTCTGTACACCAATTTCTTCAAGCAGAATCCCCTACTCTCCTTTTTTTGACAGAGACTCAAGTAACATCCACATCTGACATATCTAGATTTAATTTTCCAGGTTATCAACTGCTCCAAAATTTCAGACCTAAAGGTGGTGTATGTTGCTTCGCAAAATCTGAAATTGCACTGGAGGAGGTTACTAGTTTCAATTGTCCCTATTTTGATTATTCTATATACAAATTAATTTCTGCTGGTAAATTTAAATACATATGTTGCATCTACCGTTCCCCAAATACTCCTCCAGAGCAAAGTCTTTTTGATTCTCTGTCCTCACAACTCAGTGTCCTCAACTTAAATGCTTCTTCTGAAATCACTGTGTTGGGTGATTTTAATGTCCATAATGTTGAATGGCTCACTCATTCAGCCAGGACTGATGATGCTGGTCTTGAATGTGAGCTATTTGCTGACTCATTTAATCTCATTCAACTAGTCAACCAACCAACCCGTGTACCAGATAATCCTAATCCTAATTCCCACCTACTGGACTTATTTTTAACAACCAATTCAGAAAATTATGATGTTACAGTGAGGTCCCCACTTGGATCTTCTGATCACTGTCTGATATAGGCCACCTGTCTATCACCTACCACACCTTCCCACTCTGAACCTGTTTTGGTGACTAAATGGCATTACGATAGGGCAGACTGGGAGGGTCTTCAAGGTTTCTTTTATTGATATTCCCTGGACCTCTTTCTTTTCTAATGATGCACACTCCACCTTGAGCCACATACA
>CM064496.1:17880633-17975633 GCA_032716605.1 Paralithodes platypus | reverse complement strand
ATGGCTCGTACTGACCTTCTGGCAAATCCTGTGCACGCCGGATGCGTCTCCCCGACAAAGGCCACTCTGCAGGGTTGAAGTGCAACAAGGAACGGACTACGCTTTCCTGGAACGCCAGCATAGTCATCTTCCTGCGGGGGTTGCACTTCTTGAAGAGTACGAAGGCATTGAAGAGGGCCATTTGGATGAAGTAGAAAACGATCTTCTTCGTCCATTTGACCGTCCTTCGCTGGATGGGGTAGTACTGGATCATCTGATCGAAATGATCCACCCCACCCATGTGGCGGTTGTAGTCGTCAACACAAACGGGCTTCATGATGTTCTTCCGAGTCCGCTGCCACCTGCCTTGTACCTTCTTCTTGACAAATGACTGCTTTGGAATGGTGCTCTGGTCGTGGAAGGTGGACACCATGTTGACAATCCGTTTGTCTTTCCAAAGCATCACTAGGGTTGTGCCGTTGTTCATCGCCTCAATTGCATCGTCTTCCAGTGTCGATACATAGGCAATGTCGCGCAACCGCTTCGGAGCCCCTCGTGCAAGCCTCAGGGTGCCACACACATAGATCTGGTGGTGTGTGAGCATGTGGTGGCACAGGTCAACTGAGTTGTAAAAGTTGTCCATGAACAACTTGTAACCCATGCCTTGCAGGGACTCCGTTAAACCCTCAACCGTTTTCTGGAGAGTTTGACCAATACCAGTGTAGACTTGAAAGTCATACACGAAACCAGTCGTGGACTCTGCCAGGATGTACAGCTTGATGGCGTACTTCTTCGGCTTCATCGGGTTGTAGCACTTGAATGAAAGGCGACCCTTCCACCCAAGGCAGCCTTCGTCGATGGACACCTTCCTCTCCGGGACGTAGGCAAGCTTGTAGCCAGCAAGCAGGTAGCGCATCACCGTGCGGATCTTCACTAGCCTGTCTTTGGTCTGCTTGATGACTGCCTTGCTGTTGAACGTGTGGAAAATGCTCAGCAAGGCTTGGAACTTGGTGACCTGCATGGTCGTGCGAAACGTTGGATAATTATGGACTCCATCATTTAACCAGTAGTGACGCACAGTGGGGAGTTTGTTCACACCCATGAGGAAGTACAGGCCAAGGAATTTGGCCATGTCCTCCTCACTGAATGATGTCCACAGAGAACCAACGAATAAGGCATACGCGTTGGTCTCATTCACCAGGAACCTGAGCAGTTCTCTTGTAAAAAAGAGCTGGAAGAACTGCAGTGGTGTCACTGGTGCTGGAACCCGCAAGCCAGGGGTTCCAGTGAAAGGATCAACGTTGGGTGTGAACGGGTCTGACGTCCACTCGTGATCCTCAGCATACACGGTGGGGAGGCGTGGAGGTGCACGTGCTGGGAGAGCACCACGTCGTCCGCCTGGACGACGTATGTAACCTCTGCGGCCCCTGGGCCTACCACCTCGGCCCTTCATGGGCCCAGATTTTCGGCAGGGAGGCGGAAGACGAAGGGGGTGGGGGTGATGGTGGATGTGATGAGGGTGATGGAGAAGGTGCTGTGTGATGAGGGTGATGGAGAAGGTGCTGTGGGTGGATGAAGTGGGGCAGGAGGAAGCCTCTGTGGAACCTCCTCATCGATTGCCGCAGCAATCTCATCGTGCATGATTTGGCGATGTTCAGGCGGAACAAACGCCATGTAGCGCGCCTCGCTGCCCCCACTGTTACCCAAGGAGATCAGCGAGGGGGAGGCTACGTTGGGAGACAGGACATGTGATGGTGGGGTGTTCAGACTACCCACCGGCAGGAGTGGAGCCAGGATGCGGGGGCTGTCTGAAATGTTGCTGGCCGGTGATTCTACGTGAGGTAACAAGGGACCGCCATGCAGGGTGTGTCGTGAAACAGGAGAAGAAAAAGAATAGAATGTGTGGAAGTCCGGGAATGGTAGTGGTGTGAAGACATGAGAGGATGTTGATGGTTGTGGTGAGAGTACATGAGTGGATGTTGATGGTAGGACGGGTGGGGATGGATGAGGTAGGGTGATGTGGAGTGATGTACGGGCTAGGTGGACGGCTGGTGATGAGAAGTGGCGAGGTAGGACGACGGGTGATGATGAGCAGTGGCGAGATGGGGTGGTGTGGAGTGATGTACGGGCTAGGGGGACGGGTGATGATGAGCAATGGAGAGATTGGGTGGTGTGGAGTGATGTACGGGCTAGGTGGACGGCTGGTGATGAGAGGTGGCGAGGTAGGACGACGGGTGATGATGAGCAGTGGCGAGATGGGGTGGTGTGGAGTGATGTACGGGCTAGGGGGACGGGTGGTGATGAGAAGTGGCGAGGTAGGGCGACGGGTGATGATGAGCAGTGGCGATGAAGGGGGACGGGTGTTGCTGAGACGTGGCGAGGTTGGGCGACGACTGGAGTTTCTGGAGGTGGAGGAGGTGGAGTTTGTAGAGGTGGAGGTGGAGCAGGAGTTTGTGGAGTTGGTGGAGGAGGTGGAGGTGGAGCTGGAGTTTGAGGAGGTGGAGTTGGTGGAGGTGGAGCTGGAGTTTCTGGAGGTGCTGAAGTGATAATCCTCCTCCTCTTCCCCCTGGGTGGTGGAGAATGGGTCAAACCATCATCTTCATCCGTCTCACCCGCCTCATCCGCCTCATCCGTCCACTCCTCTTCCTCGCTCCCCATGTCGTCCTCGCTCTCGCTCTCACTACTGGACATGTCCAGGATGGTATTAAGGACGGAGGCTAGCTGGTCCTCCGGGATGGGGTGTTTTCTATCCATGGCTGGCTAGATGTGTAACGGATCTGTAATGGGAGGGAGGGGGGGGGGGGGTATAAAAACAAATGCACAACAGAAAAAAAAATAAAAATAAAAAAAATATATATATATATATATATCAATCTACAATTAGAAAAAATAAATAAATAAAAAAAATAACCCTCCACCCAAAAAAAAAAATATATATATATGTGGGGGGAGGGGGAGGGGAGGGGGAGGGGGGGGGGGGGGGGGGGGGGGGAGGAGGGAGGGGAGGAGTATAATAATATATAATAAATAGATACTAGCCTAGTAATATTTATATGAGGGGCAGGGGGATGAGGGGGAGAGGGAGGGGGGGGAGGGGGAGGAGTAGAATAATAATATTTAATAAATAGATACTAGCCTAATAATATATATTTAGGCTATATGGGGGAAGAGGGGGAGGGGGTATAATGGGGGAAGAGGGGGAGGGGGTATAATGGGGGAGGGAGGGGGAGGGGATGGGGCATAATATAGATAAATACATCAATACGAATGATATTATATATATATATGGGGGGAGGGGGGTATAATGGGGAAGAAGGGGAGGGTGTATATGGGGGATGGAGGGGGCATAACTTAGATAAATACATAAATACGAATGATATATATAATATATATATATATATATATATATATGGAGGGAGGGGGAGGGGGGAGGGAGGGAGGGGAGGAGTATAATTATAAATAATAAATAGATACTAGCCTAGTAATATTTATATGGGGGGGGGCAGGGGGAAGGGGGGAGGGGGGGGAAAGGGGGAGGGGGGAGAAGTATATAATATGTAATAAATAGATACTAGCCTACTAATATTTATATTGGGGCAGGGGGAAGAGGGGGAGGGGGAGGGGAAGGGGGAGGGAGGGAGGAGGGGGAGAGTAGATAATATGTAATATACTAGCCTACTATATTTATATGGGGGGCAGGGGGAAGAGGGGGGGGGGGGGGGGGAGGGGGGGGGAGGGAGGGGGGGAGGGGGAGTATAATAATAATATATATAAATAGATACTAGCCTAATAATAATATATATATGTAGGCTATAATATGGGGGAAGGGGGAGGGGAGGAGGGGGGTATAATGGGGAAGGAGGGGGAGGGGGTATAATGGGGGGGTATAATGGGGGAGGGGGAGGGGGTATAATGGGGGAGGGAGGGGGAGGGGGGTATAATGGGGGAGGGAGTGAGAGGGGGATATAATGGGGGAGGGGGATATAATGGGGGGGGGGAGGGGGAGGGGGTATAATAATAAAAATAAAAAACATAGTATATACAAGAGATCAAGTGACTGTCTGGTGAAGGGTCACTCCGGTCAACTCAGGTCCAGGTATCCTATTGGGAGGTGTGAAGCCAAGGGACTGGTATTCGAAGGTGTGAAAACCACCACAACTACCATCACCACCACCACAACTACCATCACCACCACCACCACACCTAACACCACCACCACAACTACCATCACCACCACCACAACTACCATCACCACTACCACAACTACCACACCTAACACCACCACCACAACTAACACCACGGTGTTGACGACAGAAATGTGGAGGCATATATATACAGTAGGCTATATATATATATATATACATATAAGAATAGGGGGAAGGCGGGGGAGGTGGGGTATAGGGAAAAAAAATAAATAATAAATAAAAAAATAAAGGCTACCCCTAAAAAAAAAAGAAAAAAAAAAAATAATACAAAAAAAAAAAAATAATAAAAAAATAAATATAATTATATATATATTATATATATATATATATATATAAATATATATATATATATATATATATATTATATATATATATATATATATAATATATATATATATATATATATATATATATATATAATTATATATAATAAGAGTTTGTGGTGGGTGGTATTTATGTTGGGTATAATAATAAATAATAATAAATAATAAATAATAATAATAATAATAATAATAATAATAATAATAAATAATAATAATAATAATAATAATAATAATAAATTATAATATAATAAAGCAAAAATATGAATGAAATACAAATATAAATACTTTTTTATGGGTGATCCCATACACAGGAATAACAGGTATAATAATAAATAATAATAATAAAAATAATAAAATAGGCCTAAACACAAAAATAATAAAAATAATAAAATGGTGGTGGTGGTGGTGGAGATGGTGGTGGTGGTGGTGGAGATGGTGGTGGTGTTGACATAAATAGGGTTGGGTTCATTTTCTGACCTGACCCACGGTCAGAAAAGTGACCTGACCCGCGGTCAGAAAAGGGACCCTACCCTATTGGTGTCAACACCACCACCATCTCCACCACCACCACCACCATCACCATCACCACCACCACCACCACCACCACCACCATCACCACCACCATCACCATCTCCACCACCACGACCATCATCACCACCACCACCACCACCACCACCATCACCACGACCACCACCACGACCACCCCCATCACCACCACCACCACCACCACCACCATCACCACCACCACGACCATCACCACCACCACCACCACGTCCACCTACTCGTGGCCGCCACCACCACCACCACCACCAAAAATGTTGACTGTACTTACTCACACTGCTGTGATTCCCTCGTGGCCACCAAGCCGTATATGTAGAGTGCTTTTGCCAATAAAAAACTTACCTCCAAGCACTTTCCACCAATAAATTATCGAGCAAAAATGCAAGCACTTTCCACCACTAAATTATCAAGCAAAAATGCACAGGGCTGAGGGAGCATGGCGACATTATGCTCGACCAGTAATGAAAGTTTTTTCACTAAGAAACACTAATACAAGGTAAGATACACTACTTGAACGGATAAATAGCAATATAATTGACTGATATTTATATGAAAGTGATCCACAAACAAGCAAAACGTTTGGCAAAAAGCATGGCCCCTCGTGGGCTCCACCACCTTGGTCACGTAACACCAGAGAATGCTCGACCAGTAATGAAAGTTTTTTCACTAAGAAACACTAATACAAGGTAAGATACACTACTTGAACGGATAAATAGCAATATAATTGACTCGATATGGTATGAAAGTGATCCACAAACAAGCGAAACCATGGCCCCTCATGGAGCCCACCTTGGTCACGTACACCAGACTAGCAAAACACATCACTAACATGGTTATTATACCCTAAATAAGAATAACACAATAATCCATCGATAATCCAACGATATAGCACTTCGTTTGGGTTATATTAGGGCGGTAATACCAGCCAGGCTGGGCAAAATGGAGGCCCCTTGGTTTAAAGGGCCGTGCACACCCACCTAGTAGACTGCCTGCTGGGAAGAGACTGACTCTCTCTAGCACCGCGGGGCCCTCACAGGGACGCTAGGGGGTTGCTAGATGTTTCCACATGTACATCTAACTTATCGGACTTACCAGCCAAAAGACCGGCTCAATTGCGTCATAAACTTATTTTCTGGCAATATAATAAGTCCATATGACGCGGTCGCGTCATATGTGTTTTTGGTTCACTCTGCCATATGACGCGGTCGCGTCATATATGTCTGAAGGAGTTAACGTGCGTCAGTCTCCACTGCTTGCTAAATACTGACTGAGCCTTCCACGCACTCAGAATCTCGGGAGGGATGAGAAGTTCGGATATTGACCCCCAGATGCCACCCCGGAGCAATTTTTCTGGCGGGAAATACCAGAGCGTTCTGGAACGGCTCCTGCAGCGTACATAAATATTATGTAGAGCATTCCAGAACGGCTCCCGCAGCCAAAGTGTTAAATACTTGGATTAGGTCTCCTCTTAACTCTCTCAGTCATGGATAAGCTATAATCTATACCTTTCCACTATTCCTCATCCTGAGCACCATTATGAGCAGGCTGTGAGGCCAAACACATGTAATATTGCTCTGTTTTAACCCACAATAATCACCACTACATGTAAATTAAGTATTATAGTAGAAAGAAAGAGGAAAACTCATATAACATAAACGAAAAAATAACACAAAAATCCGATTATCATGGTAATAATTGATGAAAATTATATTTCATCATTACTCTGAGTTCAACTTGTCATAATTTCGTTATATGATCAGCGACTATAGTTATTTTTATATGAAATAAAGCAATGTTCACACTCTTTCCAATGGTGAAAACAATTTTTTTTTATCATCAATAATTATATTCATATGAATTAAAAAAATAGGAATAATTAATGTTAACCCATATCCAAACAATTTCATTCTACCTCGGTTTTAACCAACAACACTTGCCACTCCTGCAATGTATTATATATGAAAAGAAAGAATGAAAGCCAATCTATAATATCATCATAGGAAAATCCACAAAGCATCAAAGGATCATAGTTAAAATTGATACTGAATAAATTAATTTGTAATTTTTCTGATTTTGTCCAGATAAAATTTGTCATAATTTACGAAAATTCAGGACGACTATGGGTTATATCTGTGAATGAAGAAGTATTATTCATGCTCTTTTCAACGGGAAAGTCAGATTTGCTTACCATCATAGTTTTTTTTACATGAATATATAATATGTTTAACCTGTGCGGAATTTGTTTTTTTTATAATTTTCAGTATATTTTGTTCTTGTGAGGTTTATACCTATGACGTATAGTTTTACATAATTTATTATACATTGCATGTAAATGAATGTAAAATAAAAACAACTTTCCTGGGTTTGATAGTTTATTTGTTCTATGAATAATTATACATGTGCATTATTCAAATAAGAATAACACTGATGTTATTGTTGCAAAATTCAAATGTTTTCTATAATTATAATATATTTACAAAAGAGAATCACTTGTATAACACACAATACCATCGTAACATATTTTATATACCAAATACACTTACAGCGAGCTGTCCAGATGCACAAATCCTCCATTATTAACCCTCGTCTAGCGGGTTTTTTTGGGCTATTTTGGGCATATTCAGGCCCTCCTGAATGATCAATCAAGTATCTGCATGAAAAGAAATGTATTCAGCAAAAAACTAGGCGCTACAAGCTTCAAAATGAGACCAGAACGAGCTATGTAGCACTCGTCATTTTGATGCAGTGGACAGGGATCTGCCTTGCTTAGGCCAATCGGCTTTCTGCAGACTCCCATTTTCTTATGTTTCTTATGTACCACCAACATGGGAGTTTAGCGTATAGCGGCATATTTTTTCCAGCTACGCTCACTACTGGCTACACTGCCGGCCTCTCGAGAACAGAGGGAGCGTGAGTCAGTGGGCGGCGGTAAACCCTGGGTGTCGGCCGTGTGGCCTGCTGCGCTCCCGGCCATTTGCTCTCGATTTTAACCCTTTAAAAGCCTTAATAATGCTCCTAACTTGCTGCTTTTTAGATACAGACTTAAGTCGCCCCGCTCTTTAAGTGTTAAAGCCTGGCTTAGCGTACTTGGTCCCTCACTGCTAACAGCACACTGATGACTCAAATCCGTATCAATTTTATCCCAGCGTGATAATGCTTGACACAGGGTTGCAAATATGTTCCCTAGTTCACTAACATCCAAAACTACTGATTACCAAAATATGATATAATCTGTGTCATCATTTTTTTTATCAATTTTTTAAAAGTTTCTAAGCCACAATTTGCGTTTATGTACACTTTAGACAAAACCTACATTTGACTCAAATTGCATCCATACGTGCGAGAGAGAGTTGCCAATTGTGAAGTATTTGTTGGAATACATATTGCCAAGGCCTTCAATAAATATAAATATATGATTTGGGTTTCCTCTTAACTTGTGCTTTGTTAACTAAACAGATTTATCTCATTTAGACGTTCTTTGTAGGATTTGTTTTTAATCTAAAAATAATGTTTGTTTCTCTCCACTGTATTCTTTCCATTGTTCTGTCTTGTTGATAATACAGACACCAACATTGTACACAGTATTCCAAATGAGGGTGAACCAATGAATTGTATAAAATGAGAGTTATCTTTTAGGTTTTGTATTATTTTGAATGATCTTCCACTGTAACCAAATGTTATTAGCTTTCTTAACTACTTTGGTGTAATGTTGGTTGAGTTTTAAATTGCTCTATAATGTCGGTTTTTCAATCAGTGCTTTTGAGTTGACTACCATTCATTTTCGTTCCTGTAACCTACAGCATGTGTAGTACTTTAAATGTTATGGTATTGAAACTCATTTAAGGAACAACCCGTTTATAACATTAATCATTTCCCAGGTTTGGACCCAGTTTGATAATTTGCTTAAGTAATTTTGAATTTGTTGAACATGCAAGGTAGATACGACAATGTATGCAATTTTAGTATCGACTATCGTCTGCGTATTTTCATTGTGTACAGAATGTCATTGATATCAATCAAGAAATAAACAGATCTGAGCGATGGTCCCGGAGGTACAGTACAGTACCTCAATATTGTGCTTACACCCAGTATGCCAATTCTTAATCCATCGAAATACACACATCCTTTTATGCACGAGTTTTGTATTTTATCGGGAGATGCTCATGGGAGACTTTCTAATTTTTTGTTTTTTTAATTGATTTACTTTCATCATACTTACTATAAATATTGTGACAAAAATCAAGAATATATGTCAGGAATGAACATTTGTTTTGAAAGCAGTTATGCAAGTCTTTTATCATATTTATTTTTTCTTTATGGTTTACACGTTTGACTCTAATGATTGTTAAAACAACTTACTAATTATTTACGTCAAGCTGATCAACCGATAGTTATAGGGAACTGTTTTGTTTCCTTTAGTAAAGATAGGATTTACATTTGCCAATGTCCATTCATTGGGTAAAATGCCACCTTGCATTATTTTGACAAGGAGTTAATGGTTTTTATATATCATAATTTAGTTCTTGCAAAACTCTTATAGACATTGTGTCAGATCCAGGGTTTTTATTAAACTTAAGTTTGGTAATACTGTTTAGCACATCAATTTCCGTTACTATGTTGTTCAGAATGTAACTGTTGCTTATTGGAACTGGATTGGTAGGAGGAATCGATTTCACATCTGCAAAATCTAAAGCAAAAATATAATCCCCACCTGGACTTTATCCAGAACTCCTCTTGTCTTAGTTAGTGGTCCAATTTGATAAGTAATCACCTTCTTGCTTCTGATTTATCCCTAAAACTTCCTGGGGTTTGACTTGCCTAACTTTGCAATGCATGATTCCAGATTTTTCTTACTAAGTTTAATTAGTTTATGTTGGCTCTTTGTCGGAAAGTTGGATAGTTTATCCTATCTGTTAATTTTTCGTTCTATTGAAGGTGCCTTGAGCAGTTTTATTGCCATGTAGAAATTCTCTCCTTTCTTTACTCCATCATTTTGGCTTGTTGTTTCGAGGTAAACACTGATATGTCATTGGAATTCAAGAGTTTATGGTATTATTATATATTTATGTAGAGGACTTTCAGATATCATTAGTATCTCTGATGTGATTGATAAAGCTGAAATCAGTGTTGCCCCAAAATGGAGATTTGATGAATTGAGAAAAAGAGCTTTCTCGTTGATTCTGTGTTGGATGTCAGGGGTTCTCCCCATCATGGTACAGCCAAATTGAAGTCTCCAAAAAACACAACAACTTGGTTATCTCTTAGTTCTGCAAGTTGTTCATAGATCTTTCTATCTATTTACAGTGACTCTCCAGGTGGTCGATATGGCCAAAGGTTAATCTTACTTGTAAGCTCATTACTCAAATGAACATAGAATATAACAATGTTGTCTATTGTTGGTTTTGTTAATATAAATGGATGAAGATATCTCATTATGTTCAGTAAAACACCTCCTCCATTTGGTTTACACGACTTCATTCCTACAATGTATATCCAGAAATGATTTCTTCATCTAATAAATCTCTTTGTTCGATGTTTTTTCTGTGAATCAGTAATATCTATAACATCAAAGTTTTCTGTCAACACAATGTTCACAAGGTTTAAGAATTTGCTACGTATTCTATTACTTATATATCAGTAGAATTAATTTTCTTAGTGATAGTGATTTCCGCTTGATTATTATCTTGTAGTACTCATTAGATGTGTTTATAACCACCAATATTCGTTCAAAGTGTATAATAGTATGGCCGATTAAATTACCTTTTTTCGTGTATATTCTTTAAAACTTCTTTAGTTTCTCTGTACTTATTGCCATACTACATATAAAAGAAGAAAGTGGGTCAGTGGGATCCATTATAGGGTTTGGACAGAGTCAAGGTATAGGAAGTGAAACAGAGTATAGTAGTAGTATTGACAATAGTATGGTTTATTTATTAATGTATCTATCTATCTATCTATTGCCGGACGCCTTGCTCCCCTTACGAGGGTGGCCATACACAGAATGCCCCCAAGCGGACCTATTCCCTGTGAGAGGGACAACCCGAGCCAGTTTAGTGAAGGACTTACAGGATTGACCACTCAATTTAGGATCCGTCCGACTCCGAGGCCCTCTGTGCATCTTGTTAACACTATTTTTCTACAGTGGTGTTCGGCTAATCCATCCACTAACCTGCCTTACCCTTAGGTAAGCAGTACGGATTTGAATCAGGTTTACTCCCCTAGACAGTTTGCCAACCAAGGCTGACGAGTCCCATCCACCCGGATTTGTATAAGGTTGTCTCCCCTAGATGAGTTGCCGACCAAGGCTAACGAATCCCATCCACCCGAACATTTATTTGCATTTATTTATTTTCGGACCAGGTGCTAACGAGTTAGCTTCCACACCACAAACCCAACTGGTCTTGCAATGGTCTAGAACCGCTGCTAAACCACATACCGATCTTCGCCGAGCCAATGTGCAATCGTGAGTAGAAATAAGCTTACAACCATTTCAATTGTTTAGCCAAACCTTTAAGGTATAATAAAGCATTTAATGATTTCGTTCGAAACTGGTTCAAATGTGTGAGTACAATGTATATAATCATTGGCATAGACAGGGTACGGAAAAGGTATAGACAATCATTGCGGAAACTGATAGTCATGATTTACCTTTTCGCTATTATATTAGATGGGTTTATTACCATCAGTATACTTCCATGTGCGTAGATTATTGTAGACACTTGATTTACTCATTTCATATACATAATTGTTTTGCGTATCTGTTAGTGCTTACGACTGTGCAGCTCCAAGACTGAAAGGCAGGGAGAAGGAGCTCCTGAGCCGTGTTATCGTGTATTGTAAGTACGGTGTCGGGAATAGGGTAATGATCCCGACAGGTTTTGGTCCAATAGGACATTTGAATTTGGCGGTATCGTATCGCTTGTACGATTTCGGCTGGTTCTTTGTGTATTGTAGTTTATTCTTAAGTTAGATTAAATATTAACTGTAATGTATAAATATCTACATCAGATCTAGATGTATTATGAAACCAAGTTATGGGTTATAATTATTATGAGCCGGCAGCCATATGTAATTTCGCGAAGCGATCGGACGCCGGTCCTTTTGTCTCTCAACCAACACCATACAGTCAACATCTCCTCCCCCGGCCCTGACTCAACCCACAGTTCACCATGTGCTACAACTACTAATAATATTAACAACATTCCTACATCACCAGTCCTCTTAAGCTAAGTTCATTGTATCGATATTGTATTATGTGAACATTCCTACATGTCATGCAATTGAACTAGCCGTGTGTGGGGGACTGGATTACACCCATCAACGACTACGTCGTTGGTAAATATATTATAACTATTTGTTGGGATATTTCATGTACCAGTGATATGTAAATTAACCTCTTTATCTAAATACCCGACAAATAATGGTCCTTCGTGCCCTAAAGCTTCCTTACCGTAGTACCGTTTTGTTTGCTTCCTTGACGCTTGTGGGCTTACAAATGGCTGCCGCCTCGCGCGTTGTTGGCCGACTGCCGTTCCCTAGTTTACACCCAGCTTCTTCCCTCATGTTTTTTACCATTTAGGCGCCGTCTCTATCTTTTTTGGGACTAGTGTCCAGGTTTTTTTGGGCGTGTGATCCTTGGCGTTTTTTTGGTGGGTTAGCTGGGCTGAAGATTGGGGTTGGGGTAATTTCGTCGGGCGCCATTTCGCGCTCATAGGCTAGGCTAGGCAGTCAAGGCCTGCAGGTGTCTGTGGTGGCTTTTCATTTCACTTTGGTGGTGTGCCTGTGGTGTTGCTTGTGTTTTGTCATTGTGGGACTCATTATTATTATGCTGGTGGGGAGGGTTCTCATGTGACCTTTTATATTTAAATTTCATAATAGCCTAGGCCTAGTTGCTTAAAGTGGCGGTCATGAGTGTCGGTCTTTGTTAATTCCTAAGCGATTGACGGTTAATAGTCAGACCTCATGATTGTAGCTTAACCAACTAGGCTTACCTATAAAGGGCTTACAATAATTAGTGCTTCACCTTACCCTTTCTTTTAATGGATTTAGTATTTAATTCTTTTGTCTAGTTAGATCATTTCCTTTCGATAGTTTATATTAAGGGGGATGTAAGTATTATGTAATTCTTTTTGAGTAAATTTCTTAAGTAATGGGGGTTTGCCGCTGTTGATTCCTAAGCGATTAACGGTTTGTAGTCTGACCTCATTGTAGTTTAAGTTGCTTAAAATTAGACCTTAACGATGACAGATTTAAAGAAACTTAAGATTCTTAAGGGAGGGATGAAGGGAAGTTTAAATAGATGTTTAAGAGATCTTGATGAATTTTTAATAAGTGCTACGGCTGATCAAATTAAGGGTAAATTCGCTACTGTTACTAAATCGCTAGCTACTTATGATAGTTATGCTCAGCAGGTATATGGTTTATTGACAGTTACTGACGATGTGGAAGAAGAAATGTCGGCAGATCTTGAGTACTTTGAGGATGTTAATACAGCCTTAGCCAGACTATCTTACACCCAAGAATCAACCTCTGTTAAGGATACCGGTACACCAAAGGCGACTGGTTTTAACCTGCCGAAGCTTACTTTGCCCGGGGATTCGGCTACCTGGACTGGATTTTGGGATATTTTTGAGTGTTCCGTCCATCATAATAAAACACTCACATCCATCCAAAGGTTCACATATCTCCGTGGTCAATTGAAAGGGGAGGCATTGAAGTTAGTCGATGGGTACAAGCTAGAAGCTACCAGCTACGAGTCTGCAGTGGAGTTGCTGAAGAGAACTTACGGGAGAGTGGAAGTCATCAAGACCGCGTTAATTACTAAGTTCTTCACGCTAGATCCTCCATCCTATGATGTGATGGCCCTAAAGGAGTACTATGCCTCTTTTGAGAGCCTCCTCCGATCTATGGAGACAATGGCCATCACCAAGGAGGAAATATTTAGTGTTAATATCTTGAATAAGATACCCTCTCCCCTAAGGGAAATCTTAAGACGACAACTAAGCGACTCTCCACTAAACTTGGAAGCGTTGGTGCAGGTGTACCAGACTGAAGTCTTCAATATGGAGAGTACTGTCGCCATCTACTGCAGCTTTCCCGGTACAGACTTCTCCTAAACAGAAAAGGCCAATATCATTAGGTTGTAAGTTGTGCAGTGTCCACGGTCATCTGTGGTATCAGTGTCCTAAGTATCCTAAGGCTACACAGAAGATTAGCAAGGCTAAATCGCTTAAGTTATGTACCAGCTGTCTGGCAAGAGACCACTTCAACAGTACCTGCACCAATTCCTACATCAAACCTTGTAAGTATTGCAAGGGGAAACATTGGTTTTCCCTTTGCACCCAGTCTGATCGGCACGACGGCAAAGAAAAGGGGAGAACCCCCAAAGAGTCACATGAGAAAGGTAAGAGCGAGGGTGATAAAGTATCTGCCATGTCCATTGCTTCTCGAGAATGTCAATTGCTTCCTACTATGATGCTGCCAGTAGTGGGGAGTAATAATAATACTATAATGACGCGCACCTTACTTGACCAGTGCTCACAGAGGTCATTCGTTCTGCGGTCATCATTACCCCAGCTCAAGTGTACCAGCAAGGGTCAAGAGAATTTGCGTCTCCATGGTTTCACTGGTGAAATAGATTCCAGTGACTATGATATAGTGGAGATTTCATATGTTTGTAGAAAAAAGGTATGTCCCATCAAGGCTGTTGTGGTCGACACACTACCCAGTTTCTATATAGCATCAGAGATTCAACCACATTTGAAATATTTCAGAAGCAAGGGTTATAAACTGGCTGATGATCAACTCTCTGCTAACAATGGTATTATGCTACTGGTCGGAGCTGATTATTACTACGACCTGGTTCACCCTGGATATCGGCAGGTAGATAAGCTAATAATGCTCCCCACGATCCAAGGTTATGCCATTTCTGGATCCTATGCCACTTCCTCTCAAGACACACAGGTGGAGGTGGTTACGGTCCTCAAGGTAGCAGTAAGCCCCATAGATAAATATATTAGGCCAAATGTGCCTGATAATACATGTACTGATATAGATAAGCTATGGGACTTGGACAATATTGGAATTGACCCACATGAACTTGATCGTGAGTCCAAGCTAGCGTTAAACTCGTATGAAGAGACTGTAACGTATAACTCTGGCAGAGGTCAGTATGTGGTAAGGCTCCCTTGGAATGATAACAAGAGTAAATTACCTACTAATTTCCATCTAGCACTTGGTAGGTTACGTGGCCTTCAGAAGCAGTTTGTCAAGGATCCAAGTTATTGCGAGACTTATGCGGCAGTTTTAGCCGAGCAGGTACAACGTGGATTTGTGGAGAGAGTAGATCTCAATGAGTATGGGGATAACATCCATTACCTTGCTCACCATGGGATTAAAAAGGACAGTTCCAACCACTCCTGTTCGTATTGTGTATGACTGCTAAATCCAGTGATCGCTCCTATAGCCTGAATGATTGTCTGTACACGGGTCCGTCCCTGGTCTCTGATCTAGCGCAAATTATGTTGCGCTTCAGATGTCATAAGTTTGCATGGGTCGCCGATATTGAGAAGGCCTTCCTGATGCTTCAACTCCATCGTGAAGACAGGGACTCGACAAGATTTTTATGGCCACGGGACCCAATGGATCTGGTTCAGAGTATCTACTACAGAGTCGTCTTATTCGGGGCGACCTGTTCCCAGTTCCTTCTCAACGCTACTATCTTGCGTCATCTTGAGGAGGCTGGACTAGATCCTGACTTCAAGAATGAGATCAAGCAGGGGATCTATGTGGACAATCTTCAAGGCACCGGAGACAATGAAGATTTATTGCTCAAGAGATGCTGGGAGATCCGCGATATATTTGCCAAGGCTCATTTATACTTAAGAGAATGGGCCACTAATAGTGATCTTTTGAAAGGTCAATTTACTTCTGACGGTGTAGCTATTGAGAATAGTGTGGTGAAGTTTTTAGGCCACAAATGGGACACTACCACAGATTGTATATCCTTCTGTCACACCCCATGCGGCAGTGAGCTTATGACCAAGCGAAACTGCTTAAGCTTGTCAGCGAGGTTGTTTGATCCCCTAGGTTTTTTGCTGCCTGTAACAATCCGTGCTCGTATGTTTTTACAGCAACTATGGCGGCTAAAACTAGATTGGGAGAGGCCCCTCCCGACTGAGTTACAAGATACTTGGCAGTTGATTCGGTCGGACCTTTCCACATGTTGCAAGGTCCAACTTAATCGTCAGGTGATTAATGGTCAACAGGTGGATCTACATGCCTTTTCTGATGCTAGTAATAGTGTGTACGGTACTGCCATATACATATGCAATGGTAGTGAAGCGACGCTGGCTATAGCGAAGGCCAAAGTAGCCCCTATAAAGAAGATTACAGTTCCTAAATTAGAACTTACTGCATTGCTTCTGTCTGCTCGTCTAATAAAGTTTACACTGGATGCCTATGCAGACATACTACAGGTTAATAACGTCTATGTCGGGAGCGACAGTCAAATAGCGCTTTCATGGGTACACAGCCAGAAAGTGTTACCTATTTATGTTTCTAATCGCACTGATGAGATTCATGACTTAGTTCCTACAGCTACATTTCGCTATGTGAGCACCAGGGATAACCCCAGTGACATAATTTCCTGGGGGATCTCGGCACAACAGTTTATGTCGTCCTCTATTTGGTGGCATGGACCTCCGTGGCTTACATCTCCAACTGATTGGCCTCAGGATTTCAGGGAATGCATATCTGCTCCTTCAGGTCGGCCCCAAGATGATGTGTTAAGTAGTTCGAATGTGAGTACTACACATCAGGATAACAAGTTGGTAGAGTGGGAACGTTACGGCAGCTATGAACAAGTAATACGGGTATTTGCATGGATATACCGTTTCATTAACAACATGAGAAGTCGGGCTCACGGGTCTTTCCTTAGTGAAGATTCGAAGCATATCAGACTCCATGAATTGAGATCAGCAGAAGCAAAACTAATATGTTTAGTACAAAAGGAATCTTATCCTACTGAACATCAAATCCTGAATAAGGAGTCAAAGGCCAAACCCTCAAACTTAATGAGGCAGCTAGGATTATATATGGAAGGAGGCATAATTAAGTGTAGAGGCAGGATACAAAAGGCGGACATTATTGATTCTGCAAAATATCCTGTCCTCCTTAGCTCCTCTCATTTGATTACCAAAATGTTGATTCGCCAATGCCATCGGACCTGCCTACATTTTGGCGTAAATTATGTTCTGGCGTATATGCGACAACGTTGGTGGATCCCTAAGATGCGACAAGCAATTAAAGGGATCCACAATAGCTGTACTATCTGTAAAAGATTACAGGGTAAGCCTTACTCCCCAGTTGATCTACCTCCCTTACCTGAGTTCAGGGTACAAAGGACTGAACCATTTCAGGTAACCGGGGTGGACTACACCGGAGCGATTCATGTTAGGGAATCGCCCGGTACTATCATAAAAGTATATGCCGTTCTATTCACATGTGCGGTAACCAGAGCGATTCATATTGAATTGATTGACGACCTATCCAGTAAGGGGTTTTTGCATACTCTAAGACGCTTTGCAGGTCGCAATGGTTTCCCTCAAATTATTATGAGCGATAATGCGACTTGTTTTGTCGGGGCCTCTAAATATCTCCAGAGTTTAATGGATGACCCGCAGGTTGTGGCTACCCTCACTGGAAAGGGTTGTCAGTGGAGATTTATACCAGCACGTGCACCATGGTTCGGGGCGATTTGGGAGAGAACTATTGGTATCGTCAAATCTGCCATGAAGAAGGTATTAGGAAGGGCACTGGTGACCAGACGGGAGTTGCAAACCATCTTAATAGAAATTGAGATGTCGGTCAACGACAGGCCTTGACCTATACCTCGGCAGATGTTGATGACCTCTTACCCATTTCGCATTCCATGATGACACGTGGACGAACCCTTAATACCTTTCCTAGATCGTCCGTCAATGACGAAGATCTGCATGACCCTACGTTCGGCAATGCTGACGCCACACGTCGTCGCTTCCAGTATGTAAACAAGGTGTCCGACGATCTATGGAAACGGTGGACCCAAGAATATTTGCTGTCTCTTCGCGAGCGTCACTCTCATAAGATCAAAGGGACGAATCAACGATGGCCTCGTATCGGGGATATCGTCCTGATTCATGATGAGCGTCCTAGGTTATTTTGGAAGCTTGGGAGGATTATCAATTTGTTCCAGGGCATTGATGGTCTTATAAGGGTTGCTAGAATACGAACTTCGACTGGGGTTACTACTCGCCCTGTCGTAAGGTTATATCCCTTGGAGCAGGATGTAGAACTGCCGGATGATCCTGGCGTCTCTACTGATACCCCTCCGCGGGAGAGTGCTGGTGACAGTGCTTCTCAAGGTGGGGCAGCTGATGATGAGAAGGATGATCCTCCTCAGGCTTCAGGTGGCGCTCGTCCCAAAAGGAGGACGGCTATGAGTTCCGTGGATCTTTGGAGATCAAAGATCAAACAAGGTGATCTTTGACTTCGATGTCCTTTTTTTGTTCTCTGTATATAGCTCCTGTATATCATTTTTGGTGGCGGGCAATATGTCGGGAATAGGGTAATGATCCCGACAGGTTTTGGTCCAATAGGACATTTGAATTTGGCGGTATCGTATCGCTTGTACGATTTCGGCTGGTTCTTTGTGTATTGTAGTTTATTCTTAAGTTAGGTTAAATATTAACTGTAATGTATAAATACCTACATCAGATCTAGATGTATTATGAAACCAAGTTATGGGTTATAATTATTATGAGCCGGCAGCCATATGTAATTTCGCGAAGCGATCGGACGCCGGCCCTTTAGTCTCTCAACCAACACCATACAGTCAACATCTCCTCCCCCGGCCCTGACTCAACCCACAGTTCACCATGTGCTACAACTTCTAATAATATTAACAACAGTCCTACATCACCAGTCCTCTTAAGCTAAGTTCATTGTATCGATATTGTATTATGTGAACATTCCTACATGTCATGCAATTGAACTAGCCGTGTGTGGGGGACTGGATTACACCCATCAACGACTATGTCGTTGGTAAATATATTATAACTATTTGTTGGGATATTTCATGTACCAGTGATATGTAAATTAACCTCTTTATCTAAATACCCGACATACGGTAACGGCGATGGTCCCGTCTATGCGGAGATTAGTAATAACTTTCTTACAATAGTTATAATTCCTTATAATGCATTTGTGCCGCTACTGACATAATGTAGGAATGACACAATTATGGTATATGTTATATACTCCCATTTTAAGCTTACTTAACCAACTATTATTCCTTTACTTACTTATTTACAGGGAGTAAATGTATTTTAATCTATCATTCTTATATCCGTATTATAACAGCTTATATTATTATCATTGTATTTTCTTGTATTAGATACAACTGATATAGACCGAGGGCCGCCAGTGTGTATACATTTGACCTTTCAGGTCATGTGAATCACCTATGTCAGGACTGATGTCATCAAATCATAGCCAACCTCCATCATGTGAGAGGGGCATGCATAGGGTGTGATGGGGGTGTGTTTAACATGTATCTAAGGTGTGTCAGAGAGTTTAAACCACACACAGGTAAATAATTCTTGACAGGCATTGGTTAGGATTTATGGACAGCCCAAGTTGTATGGTTGTAAGTCATCCAGAGGGCGTAACCCGAGGTTACATTATGGAGAGTTTGTAGTGTGGAGCATCAGAGCAGAGAACCCCATCATTTGTTATCATTACGGGGTCATAAGGCCAGTTCGTGATTGTGAAAACAGACTCTTTATACTTGGATTATACTTACTTGCTACTTAAATATTGAATGCTTTAGTTGTACTTCTGAATAAGTCTTAAGGTATCATTTCATTAAAGCAAATGTGAATTATTCTCAAGTTTCAGTTTCCTGATACTAATTATTATACATTGAATCACTAATTAATGTCCGTATGTTCGGATAAGGTGGCAGCTTCCAGAAGAGTTATTTGATCAAAGTAATTCTATCTTTTAAACACCATCATATAATTATGACAAATTCATAGAAGCAATAGAAATTGATGGGTGCGCTGTAAATCCAACGCTAGACTTAAACCAATGATTGTGAAGTATTATTTTTTATTAAGTATTTTAATTATTTCTTATTTACTTGGATAATGTATTATTTATTATCAATATTTATGATCATGATCTTATTACCGGTATATATTATTATCCTTTACAAGTACTATTTTGGAAGGGAAATAATTATAGTCACAATTCAACAACAATAAATGTATTTACAACCAAATAAAACAAATAATACGTATGTACTAAATAATGTAAAAATAAAAATAAATAAATATGGAGATCCAGGACGTATAAGATTGTCCGACGTTCACTGCTCGCAAGTTTACCAAATATTCAAGTATTTCAATGATTAATCAATTATCACAATTATTAATAGAAATTACAACAAGGACGCATTGGAAGTTACTTAAATATTAAAAGAAAGTGCGCATGATAAATCAATGATGAATAAACAACACTAGTTTTACTATTCATTACTAAATCCACCACTAAACCCATCAATTGTCACACCGCACCATTAACCTTTCTAGATTCACAGAATAAATACAATTGTCACACCGCACCATTAATCTTTCTAGATTCACAGAATAAATACAATTGTCACACCGCACCATTAATCTTTCTAGATTCACAGAATAAATACAATTGTCACACCGCACCATTAATCTTTCTAGATTCACAGAATCAATACAATTGTCAAACCGCACCATTAATCTTTCTAGATTCACAGAATAAATACAATTGTCACACCGCACCATTAATCTTTCTAGATTCACAGAATAAATACAATTGTCACACCGCACCATTAATCTTTCTAGATTCACAGAATAAATACAATTGTCACACCGCACCATTAATCTTTCTAGATTCACAGAATAAATACAATTGTCACACCGCACCATTAATCTTTCTAGATTCACAGAATAAATACAATTGTCACACCGCACCATTAATCTTTCTAGATTCACAGAATAAATACAATTGTCACACCGCACCATTAATCTTTCTAGATTCACAGAATAAATACAATTGTCAAACCGCACCATTAATCTTTCTAGATTCACAGAATAAATACAATTGTCACACCGCACCATTAATCTTTCTAGATTCACAGAATAAATACAGTTTAACAAGCAAGGTGGTTGTAAAACACACCTTAACGAAATAGATAGTAGTTATAATCTATCACCATTTAACCCTTTCACGCATATGATGCGATTTTGAGCCTATTGGGGATATTTTAAAGCCTTTGTTACCATCAGGGGTATTTAGAAACCTTTAGTTTAGTTACTTCAACCTCTGCAGTTGTCTTTGAGTTAGCTGTGGGAAGAACACTAATTTTGGCGAGGTAATTATAAGAGTGAGAGAACTCTATTTCTTATTGCTAATCTGGCAACCTCTGCGTCATGTTAACTACGTATCTTGAGTTACAAATCAAAGTGAAGTTAAATCATTTCACGTAATTAGATCAGTCAATATTTAAAATATAAATATTATCTATTTACTACCATGTCTGATTGCTCTCCTCCATCGCCTCTCCTTCACACTACGCTATCGGCCAAGTCAAGATCACTACTAATTTCTAAATGCAAGTCTACCCCTGAATACACATTCTATCTGCTCTCTAGCAAATCACCAAGTCCCATTCCCGTTACGTGATGGAAGGTGGGTAGAGAGGTCCAATTTCGAAGTGTCGTTCCTAATCATACATGTTTTATGCCGACTTTTGGTCCATTCGTGTGGGCGCCAATCAGAACAGCTGTCCCCCCACACTTCTCCCCCATCCACACGGGCCGAAACCACCAAACTATTTCCTAGATCCAGAGGGAGGTGTCCTGGCCGAATCCAGGGTGAGTGTAGTGGGCATGATCCTGCTTGTTGGGCATGGGCAGCTTTGAATTCCAGACTGGTTGCTCTGTCTGTCACAATATATATATATATATATATATATATATATATATATATATATATATAAAGGCCTCCCTTAACCTTTTCTATGACTCCCGAGACTTTGCCAGCCGTTGCCATGTTACCCCTGCAGTCTTTTCTATCTCGTCTCTCCACCTCCTGTCTGGTCTTCTCCTATTGCGCTTTCCCTTTCTTGGGGTCTAGTCAGTTAGTTTTTTACTCCACCTATTGTTCTTTCTTCTTGCTACATGTCCAGCCCATCTCCACTTTTGCTCTTTAACCTTTAGAGCGCGAGCTATATTTAGTGATCATTCTACCGCTAGGCGACGATATTAGGCTTCATTTCCGCCTAAAATTGTAATTTTACGATAAATATCGTCATTACTTATTCCTATGCGCCTATTTTACGTTTAATATGAAGATATTAACATGTAACAGCGATAAAACAAGTGGGAATAGTATTTGGGGGGTGAAAATCGCGAATCATTGCCTACAGTCCAGTCATGAAATGTGAGGCGAACGCGACGTATACCCTCTCTCTCCGAATCCTAGAAGCAGACTGAAGCCTCACTCTCACTCTCTCTCTCTCAGCACACGCTTGTTAGGCACAGGACCGGACCATGGAACCGGGTTGGAGATATTGGCGCAGTAAAACAACTGATAAACAAGGGAATAAGAGGAAAAATAGGTGATAATTGAAAGGGGGGGGGGGGGGGGAAGGAGGGGGTTTTGACACATGTGGATGAGTGGTAGGAGGTATGGAGGGGAATTATCTCACTTAATCACATATTCCTTTGTTTTAAGTGCTACTGTTTTTTTTAGGCCTTGGATCTTAAGAGGTTCGTCGCCTTTCACCACCAAAACCTCTTAACCCTCTCCGACATATGACGCGATTTTGAGCCTACTAGGGATACTTTAAAGCCTTTGTTTCCATCAGGGGTATTTAGAAACCTTTAATTTAGTTACTTCAACCTCTGCAGTTGTGTTTGAGTTAGCTGTGGGCAGAAAACTAATTTTGGAGAGGTAATTATAAGAGTGAGAGAACTCTATTTCTTATTGCTAATCTGGCAACCTCTGCGTCATATGAGTCTGAAGGGGTAAAGAGTCTTCTCGCCGTTCCCGGGTTAATACTTTCTAGAATATCCTTGACTTTGGTTTGCTCTCTTACCCACGATGCTCTCTTCCTATCTCTTAAGTGTTATTCCTAGCACTGTGTGCATTCCTAAGCTTATTCTCCATTGTTTTTGTTAGTTTCCAAGTTTTAGTTCCATAGATCATGGTTGGTAGCACACATTGGTTATAAACTTTACGCTTAAGGCATATTGGTAGTGTACTTTTCATGATGTTCTTCTCTTTGCCGAATGTTTTCCATCCTAGAGTGATTCGCCTTACTATTTCATGTTCATTGTCTTTTGTTAGTTTCATTACTTGGCCAAGATAATTGTATTCTCCTACTTTTTCTAGAATTTCGTTATAAGTCCTAATTATTCTGCATTGAGCCTTATCATTAAGCATCATTTTGGTTTTACTCCTGTTCATTTTTAGACCTACTTTGAGACTTTCTTTATCGAGATCATTGAGCATTTCCTGGAGAGTTTCTGCTTTATCTGAAATTAAGACAATGTTGTCTGCAAATCGGAGATGGTTAAGGTATTCCTCGTCTACATTAATTCCTTTTGATTTCCATGAAAACTTTCTGAATATCCCTTCAAGACAAGCTGTGAGCAGCTTGGGCGAGATTGTGTCTCCCTGCCTCACTCATTTCCCAATCTTTATCTTCTTTGTGTCTCTGTGTAATCGGACCACAGCAATGCCTTTTGCATATACAGCATATTCTCTAAGAGTTTTATATACAGTATGTTTCACGTATTCCTTGTTCATGTTGTGAGTTTGCTATAGCTGTTATCTCTACCGAATCGAAGGCCTTTTCGTAATCTACAAAAGCTAAACAAAGAGGTATATTATACTCTGAGGTTTTCTCTATTAGCTGGTTCATTGTACGCAAACGATCCATGGTTGAATATCCACTTTTAAATCCTGCCTGTTCCCGAGATTGATTTTCATCTAAAATTGTATCTAACCTATATGTGAGGATTTTAGAGAACAACTTGTAAATAACTGATAACAGGCTAATGGGACGGTTGTTGCTGAGATCTTTCTTATCGCCTTTTGGGGGGAAGTAGAGTTACTATTGCATTGAACCAAGTTTCTGGAACATCCCGCTCACACAAACATTGGGTCAACAGCTGAGCTAATCTACACTGGACCTCATCTCCTGCATCCTTCAGAAGATCGCTTCTCCCCTTCTTTTTTTTTTAGGGCAGACCTTACCTCATCATGTGGGACCTCGCCTGTGTCTGTTGTTGAATCATTTGATGGAATTGAATTACTTGAAGAGTATGACTTTTCATCGAACTCTTCGACTCGTGTCACCATTTGTTCTCTACAGTTTATGATTTCACTATTGCTATCTCTCAGAGAAGTCATTTGTTGCTTACCTAAGGCTAGTATAAGTTTGAGGCTTTTTCCTTTCCTAATAATTTCTTCAAATAAGTCCGTGTTTCTTTTCTTTCTTCTTCCCATTGTCTTTTGTTGATTAGCTTGTTTAGTTCTGCTCTCTTTCTATTTCATCTCTTTGTTTTGATTTGCATTGCTTTTCTTCTTTTTTATAAGAAGTAGTTTGAGAGTACTTGCTTTATTTACTGGTGTTTGTTCTCCGTATCATTTCTGCTGTTTCTCTAATTGCTAGTGTTAGGTTGTTGTTTATTTTCTTGATGTAATTTTCATTGCTGTCAAAAGCTTGGAATATATTTTAAGTTCTAGGTGGAACTCCATCTTATTCTCTTGAACTTTTATAGGCATACTCTCTTCCCGAGAAATAGCTTATTTCTTATGGCTTTAAAATTAAACTTTGTTGTACAACCTACCATTCTATGGTCACTCCCTATGTTTACCTTATTAATAACAGTGTCATTATTAACACTGTTGTTTTTGTCCCATTCTTTGCTGTTCCATTTGGACTTCCCCAGGTCCACTTGCGACTTTTTATTTTTTGGAAGAAAGTATTTATTATCCTAAAATCATATTTTTCTGCAAAATTAACTAAGATTTATCCCCTGTCATTCCGTTTGCCTACTCCAAACTTTCCGATACACGATTCTCCTGCCATGTTCCTTCATACTTTAGCACTGAAATCTCTGATAATCATTGTATACTGTGTTTTTCCTGGTCTAGAATGTTGGCGATATCTTCATAGAATGTTTTAATTTCTTCATCGGAGCTTTGAGAAATGGGTGCATATACTTGAATTACTTTAAGAGTGTATCGATACAAAGTCTGATCACTACCCAAGCTATCCTGTCCGAAACATTGTTGAATTTAATTACATTATCAGCAATGTCGCAATTAATTAGAAATCCTACTCCACCACTCTCAACCTTCCAACTATCGCCCAATTGCTCTCATTTCTTGCATCTTTAAAGTTTTTAAAATAATTCTTACCTCAAAATATCTCAAGCATTTATCTTCCCATAACCTGCTCTCAGACCGCCAGTTTGGCTTCCTTAACACCTTACGAGCGGCCTATGCGGTTTATTTATGTGTACCGCCCAGCGGGGTGTTTTTAGCCAAAATAGGGCTGTTTACGTGATCATTTTCATGCCTAAATAAGACCCAGAACGTAAAACAAGTACCTATCCCTGAAAGGGCATAAACAGAGCTTTCGAATGACACCATAACGATCCTTGTATGATGGATAGTTTTCTTGCAATAACCGTGCAACGCGAGTGCAAAAAGCAGGTAATTCGGTACTTTCGGTACATAATTGAGTATGTAGCGAGTGAGAGAGGGAGGAGGGAGCTGAGATTTGTGTCAGTAGGTTCGCCGCGGTGGTCTGGAGCAGTCATACGCTCGCTAGTCTCCTGCCACCACTTGTCTCTCTCTCTCAGCCACATTACGTGCCGAAATTGCCACTCGAGTTATGTCGAGCGCCGCCACATAGTCCAGCTTTATTTAACTCGACTTAAGTGGTGGGCCGCTTTTTAAGGGTTAAGGGCCGCTCTACTGGTGATCTTCATTCTTATCTTACTAACTCTTGGTCATCTTCCATTCGGGACTTCGGTGAGACTTTTTCTGTTGCGCTAGACATATCGAAGGCCTTCGATAGAGTCTGGCGCAAATCCCTTATTTCCGAACTACCCTCCTACGGTGTCTATCCCTCCATCTGTGCCTCTGTCTCTAATTTCCTTTCCGGCCGTTCCATAGCTGCGGTTGTGAATGGCCACCGTTCACTTCCTCAACCTATCAACTCCGGTGTTCCTCAGGGTTCTGTCCTATCTCCAATTATCTTCCTATTATTCATTACCGCCCTTCTCAACTGCACCTCTAGCCCCATTCACTCATATGCTGACGATTCTACATCACTCTATTCAACTAGCCTCCCTCCAAACCATTCACAGCAGGAACTCAAAAACTCATATAAGGAGGCCATAAAACACCTTATCTTATGACACCTATCTCTACTATCTCTAACTGGGGCAGAGAAAACCTTGTTACTTTCAATGCTGCCAAATCTCAATTTCTCCATCTGTCTACTCGTCACCCCCTTCCAGAAAACTATGACCTACTCTTCAACAGCAATATATACAAATTAACCCTTCATATTCATCAAATATTCTTGGTGTCTCTTTTTCTTCTGATTTATCTTGGAAAGATCATATTACCACTATTGCTAAAACAGCTTCCCAGAAGCTGGGTGTACTCAACTGCCTCCGGGGGTTCTTTACCTTTGCGCAGCTTCTTGCTCTATACAGGGGCACAGTGCATACATGTATTGAGTATTGTTCACACGTATGGGGGAGGGGGGGAATCCTCTCACACAGCACTTCTAGACAAAGTGGAAAGGCAGGCAATCCGTCTCAATAACTCACATCACTCACCAATTTTCTCCAGTCGCTCTCTCTCTGTCGCAATGTTGCATCTCTCTCACTATTCTACCAGCATTACAATCGTCAGTGTTCCTCAAGGTTCTCTCAGTGTATATCACCTCCCTCTTGCAACACAATCCCACCCCTACTCTGTGCAGCTCTCCAACCCAAAAGTTAAATGTTTTTCTCATCTTTCTTCTATTCAATAGTTGAGCTCTTGAACTCTCTCCCAGAATCAGTCTTTCCCTCATCCTATGACTTACATTGCTTCCAACTCCATGTGTCCAGGCATTTTGGTTCAAATGTCCCTTGATTTTGGCCCTGTCACTCTTTCAACTCTAGGAACGGCACTCGCTGCAGGTAGTTCTGTCTTTTGTCTCCCTCACTCACATAAAAAGAAATATATATATATATATATATATATATATATTTATATATATATTTATATAATTATATATATATATTATATATATATATATATATATATATATATATACTGTATATATATAAATATATATATATATATATAGTTCATATATATATAGGTATGGTGGTGAGATAGTGATCGAATGGGTAATGGAAAATGTGCAAACTAGCATGGGAGAAGGGGAGTGCGCCTGATGACTTGGAGAAGGCCTATGACAGAGTGGATAGAGAAGGTTTGTGGAAAGTACTTAGAATATAGGAGTAGATGGCAAGTTGCTGAAAGCAGTGAAGAGCATGTATGAGGGTGCAAAGGCGGCAGTACGTGTGGAGAATGAGCAGAGTTAGTTCTTTGACCTGAATGTTGGGTTGAAACAGGGGTGTGTAATGTCCCCGTGGTTGTTTACTGTATAAATGGATGGAGTCATGAAAGCAATACAAGAAAGATCAGTGGATGTTGGTATATCGATGATAAGGGAGGGAAATGAGTTCAAGCTACCTGTACTTCTGTTTGCTGATGATACAGTTTGATGAGCGATAAAGAATGGGAGTTGCAGGGTCTGGTAAATGAGTTTGGAACAGTGTGCGAAAAACGGAATCTGAAGGTAAATGCGGGGAAGAGCAAGGTTATGGTCTTCGAAAGGGGTGAAGCCACAGAGTGTGAAGTGAAGTTAAACGGTAAGGCTATGGAGATTGTCAGCTCATTTAAGTATCTGGGCAGTGTGTTGAGTAAAGATGGGACTATGGATGAAGAAGTGCGGGAGAGGGTGCAACAGGGGAAGAGGGTTGTAGGAACGTTAAAAGCAGTAACACGAAATACGGTGGTCAGTAAGGGAGTGAAGAAGTCCTTTCATAACAGTGTGGTAATCCCGACACTGACTTACGGAAGCGAAGCATGGACGTTCGAGAAGAGACTCAGGCCAAGAGTGAGAGCGGTGGAAATGAGTTACATAAGAAATGCGTGTGGAGTTATATGGAGGGATAGACAGACGAATGAGGAAGTAAGAAGGAGGTGTGGTGTGTAGGTAGATGTGCTGGAAAGTGTGAAAAGGAACACCTTGAGATGGTTTGGCCATACTGAACGTATGGAAAGCGAGAGAATGACTAAGAGGGTGTACGAGAGCGAGGTGGAAGGACAGAGAGGGAGAGATTAACCGAAGGAGAGGTGGAAGGATGGAGTGAGGAAGTATATGGATGAAGGCTGTGATGGTTGGGAGGAGGGGCGTCGACTGACTGGGGACAGAGGTGCAGCATGGGAGTGGTTCGTTCGTGGCCACACCTTCGGGGATCACGGCGTCAGGCAATAGATAGATAGATAGATAGATAGATAGTTCAATCATAATCACAAAGGTCATTCTGTTATGATTTTGTGTCATTATTGTGTATTGTTTGAAGGTGGATATATAATATGAGCATATATATTTGATTTGTATTAAATTTCTTCAATATGTTTATATAAAAGAAAAACAAAAGAATCGTAAAACAATATTTACCCAAGGGTCGAAAAATAAGTTAGGTTTAACTAAAATGATCAAAGTCAAGTCTGATTCATTATTTGTCCAATCGTTCTGTATCTTTCTCTACCCTACTTTCTTCCACTGTTCATCCTTTTCCGTTTGTCCTCTCCTTCTGTGGTGGGACAATCACACTAGCGTGATCATAAGAACAGAAAGGAAACCCACACTGGCAGAAGAAAAACATTTATTATTGTTGAGGAAGTCTCCTTTTCAACTTTCCACTAAAGAGGGTACCTGTCGTCACCAATACTGATTGGCATAATGGGTTTTCGTCTTCCAGTGTGGGTTTATTTTGCTTCCTTCCTTCCTATATTATAAGGCCCCTTCAACCTTTCATTCATAATCCTATTTTTTACCTACCTCATTACTTCCTTCCACATTCCTTCTTTCCTTTTCGTTTTACCATTTCCTGGCATTTAAATGTTTGTACTGAATTATCTATTTTCCTCCATTTTCTTTTCAATATCTTCCTCCTTTAACTTTCTTCTTCCCAGCCGTCCTTCCTTCCTGTCTTCCTTTAATTTCCTTCCTTCTTTCGTTCCACTGTTCATCCCTCATCCCTCTTTCCTTCAATGTTGGTAACTTTCCTTTCTTACATCCGTTCATTCTTCGTCATTTCTTCTTTTGACCCTCCCTTCCCTCTGTGCTTCCCCCCCCCCCCCCTTTCTCCTCTTCCTTCCTCGCTTGACGGTAGAGGAAGCTACTAATGGAAAGTATACTGTATATGTAAGAGGGAGTATGGGGGAGGAGGGAAGGGGGGAGTTAGGAAGAGGGAAGGGAATAGAAATAGAAGAATTGAGAGAGAGAGAGAGAGATAGATAGAGAGAGAGAGAGAGAGATTTTTTACATAGATACACTGACCTCACAGATTTTCCGTTCCCTGTGAGGTGGCCAGGGTTTACTCTTAGTCTGAGATAGCAACCATAAGATTAATGGAAAGTGGAAGACTAGCAAACATGAAGACTCTCCCCACCCTCGGCTGCCTCTGGCAATTTGACGTACATGGAAACAGTTAACAGTTAATAACCTTGCAGGGCTTGGAAATTGCCTGAAGGAATTTACAGAATAGTTAAAAATGAAAACAAAATGTCATGCATACCTTCACCTTTCTTTTTGCTTCTTCTCTCTTAATTTGAGAGCAGTGTAGATAGATGGAGAAATTGGGATTTGGAAGCATTTAATGCTTCCAAAACCCAAAACAAGGTTTTTTCTGCCCCAATTGGAAATAGTAGTTAGATCAGAAGATAAGTGTTGTATGGCTTCATTACGTTTGTCTTTGAGGGATTGCTGGCTGGGGCGTTCTGGAAAACTAATTGAGTATTGTAAGGTTACGAGTCCTCTGCGTATAAATGGATGGGATACTTCAGAGTATATTGGCCAGGGAAGTACCAACCAGCTAGGAAGTACCTAGAGCTGTTGTCAGCTGAAGCTCAGCCGTCTGTGCTGTAGCATGAAGATGAATGAATATAGAAAAAGTGGGTGAGAATGAAAGAAGTTTTTATTGGGCAAGAGAGGCAGTAGTAAAACAAGAGAAATAGTGTGTCGGGGCTTGCCTCAACGTGCCTGAGTTGAATATTTGGGTTGGGGTGGGTTAACCCTTACTGTACCAGCGATGGTGGTTTGCCGTCAGTAAAAAGGTCACTCGTCAGTATCAGCGACGGAGGACTTCCTTCAGTAATATACGGTCCTTGTAACTGCCCGTATCGAGCGGTACCTGATGCCATGACTTGTACGCACTGCTCTGAAATATTGGCAACACTTTTCAGCTTGGATATAGGCTCTCACAGGCTAGCTGCCTCAGTACTTCCCCAACTTCCGGGGTGAGAGGTTTCTCTCTCTTTACTCTTAAGCAATTTTGGCAACAATGCCTGGTACTGGAGGGTATATTTATATTAATACCCTCTGGTACAATAGGTGTTAAGTGAATTTGGAGCAAATGTGCAGTTTATTCTTTAACCCAGGGACTGCAGCCAGACTCTTAAGAGGTTCTACTGTTCGAATGCGGCCAGACTCTTAAGATCCAAGGCATAAACAAATCTTTCAAAACATCCCAGTGGCACTCAAAACAAAGCAATTTTGTGATTAGGTGAGATATTTCCCCTCCATTACTTGCTACAACTCCTACACATGTGCCCCCCCCCTCCCCCTTTTTCCCCCCTCCTCAATTATCCGGTATTTTCTCTATTATTCCCAATATTTATCGAGTATTTTCGTGGGAGGATGGATGGGAGAGAGGGGGAGAATGGAGGAGTGTATTTCCGACCCTCTAAGCCAATCTGAGAGCTCCCCTTGTCTTTCAGTACCATGCCAGACACAAGTGAGGGAGAGTGTCTTACTCTCGCCAGTCAAGGTGATATTACGACCGTGGGGCTAAAATATACGATTTTTACCAGCCAATTGCTGTTATTTTTTATTGCTTTCTAATATTCATATGTTCATATTAAAAGTAAAATATGCACATATGGATAAGTATTAATTATATATATTGTAAATTGACGAATTTAGTCAGGAATAAATCAAATACCTTCGCATGGCCGCCGGCACTTTCAAATACCATAGCTGAGCAGCTTATAAGTTAAGAAGATTCAGTATGGGTTGCCAAGAAGGGGATTCTGGATGAACAAATAATAAGTATATAACTTAGGGTGTTAAAAAAAGAATGTTTGTTTAAATTTAGGTGGTAATCTAGTCAAATGGAGTCTACTTGGACCTTTTTAAATTGTAAAGTGACGAAAAATGTTGGTAATTAAGGATGGTAAATAGTCGAAAGGGATGCCAAGTCTCCCTACCTATATAATGACAAAAGTGGCCGCAACAGCAGATTTGCCCTGTCTTCTCACCCTCGGGACCTTTTAATGTCGACACTCTGGCTGTTTCTACCACTGGGTAGCCTTCAAAACAGAAAGACTATGATACATGTTGACATTCTTATGAATACCATACATTCCAGCCATTGAATGCAGTTTCATACTATAAATGTAAGTCATTGATGACAGTAGCAAACGTAGATGATAGTTTTAATGGGACTATTATCGTCAGGTAGAGGACGGTGGCTGATTTACGACAATTCAGACTGTTGAGAATGTTTAAACTCCATAATTCTGCTTTATATGGACATTTATTTGAATACCAAACGGTATGGGTATTGGATATAGGTACATATTATAATATGCACAACTCATGAATATAGAGAACACCAACATATTTAAGAGATGTAAAAAGTGCAGTAATGAATGCCTGATGAACGAGAAGACCCATGTCATCTCTTGGTCGCTTACACCTACTTTACCAACTCGAAAAAACGGGATCTCGCTTTCTTGTTGGTATACCCTAGTTTGAGTGAGTATTAAACGAAAGTGTTACTAGGAGTGGGGTGGTGGTGGGTGGGAGTGGCTAATTTTGGATGGTAAGGTTTGTTAACAGATTTGTGGCCAGTTTTATAGGGTAAGAGCTGTCTATGGTCGATCTCATAAGGTGTTTGTACTATTATTTGTGGCCAGTTTTATAGGGTAAGAGCTGTCTATGGTCGATCTCATAAGGTGTTTGTACTATTATTTGTGGCCAGTTTTATAGGGTAAGAGCTGTCTATGGTCGATCTCATAAGGTGTTTGTACTATTATTTTTATTTTGTTTATTTGTTCATGTTTTTTGTTTTATATTTTGTTAGGATATCGTTAATTAGAGTGTTTGTGTATTTGACCTTAATTGTGGCTGAGTGATACGTGAAACGGAAGATGATATTGGTGAGTCTGTGGAGTTTCAAAGTATAGTTATTATGTTCTCTCCACTAACCATACTATAAATTGGATCTGTGGATCATTAGATCTGTAATTGGATGCCTCTCTGTTGTCTGGATGAAGGAGGTTCGACCAATGGTGAAGGGGGTATTATATTCTATTGAATATTTGGATAAAGTTATCGTGAAAGGTCTCAAGTTGTATACATTGTTTTTGTGCTATGTGTTTCCAATAAATAATGAGAAGGGGAAAGAGGGATAATTCATGGAGATGTTCTGCCGTTTGGAATTCGAACCGCTGAGTCCTGAATATCCATTTGAGTGCAATATTTGGAATTCTTTGTTATTTACGTTGGTTGCTAGGGACCAAAACAGTGATGCTGAATTGGACGTAACATAGAAAGGTGTAATCGATGCTTAGATAATGTTAGATAAACCGTTTGGGAGGTTTCCTTATGGAGTTATTAGATTTGGTTGTTTGTATTTTGTTTTGCTGGTTGAAGATACTGGGTAGATTCTCTCTTGCTTCTCTCGTAGATTGGTAAATATAAAATAAATATGAATGCCGCCACCACCTTTACCAGATGTATTTAGGTAAAAGAAAATATGTACATTCCAGCCATCTTGATTTATTCAGTAATAAATGATGATTAGACTATTACAAGGAGAATTCCCTTAGGTTGTGAGAAATCTCCTATGGCCTGTTGTTCTGCCCATGTCTCCTGTATAAGTCTCACTAAAACATCTCTCCTACGTTTCTCATTACCTCCCCATACTCGGCCGCCTGATACCGTGAGGTGAAGACGTGCTCTAAGGCACTCTCGTAGCCGCCCGGGTCGGATTTGTGACCCTTTACCTTCACCACAGTTCATCCTCGACTCCATCGCCGTATTTTTACCTTAAGTCAACAATCTATTTATGATAAGTGCAAGTGTAATTTACAGTGTCATTGTGAATTACCAAACGAACTAGACATGCAAACAGGAAATACGAACATTTCAGTATAATTAACCATGTCGCCTTGCTACTCTGCCTCCTCCTTAATTAGACTTAAAATGGGGGCTGGATACCCACCTTCAGACACTATAGTGCGTTTAAATGTATTGACAAAATTTCACAATCGTGGCCGGAGAGGAGGTAGGAATGTCCCCCAAGCGAATTCCTATCATAAAAACACACAAAAAAGAACCTAATAAAGTGACCGTAAAGAAACCATACGCACATTTTGAGGTTCCCCGTATTTGGTATAACCTCCCATCGTTGCTACTGTCCAATGTCACCTCTTTGTGCAATAAACTCGACGAACTTATTGTGACAGTTAAACAAATTAGTGCTGATATTGTAGCAGTTACTGAAGCATGGCAAATCACCCCAGAAATATGCGTGATACAAGACTACGACCTCTTTCACCAACTTCGGACAGAGAGGAGGGGGGGAGGAGTAGCTATTTTCGCCCGGAAACAGCTGTTTGCATCTCGCCTGGATATTGAGGTCCCGGAGGGAATCGAAGCACTCTGGGTTAGAGTTAATCCCCCCTCCCACCCTCGTCACACTGCCTCCATTATCTACTGTGTGATCTACCACCCACCACGCTCACCCACCGGCCCCGCACTAATCAACCACATCATCGATACATGTGATGATCTCAAACTCCAATTTCCATCAGCCAAGTTGGTGGTTTGTGGGGATTTCAATGAACTAGACACCAGTGAGATTCAAGAACAGCTGCATCTTTCATAAATTGTTGACTTCCCTACCCACAACCACAACACTCTTGACCTTATCTTGACGGACATGGATGAGCAGTACCTCCCACCTGAACCTTTATCTCCTGTGGGACGCAGTACTCATCTCTCTGTGTTCTGGTCACCTGCCCCTACCACCTCCCATCAACAGACCCCGTCATCCGGACCTACCAACCAACGCCAGACTCTGCAATGCAGGGGTTCGGGCAGTTGCTGGTTCATTACCCGTGGACGGAGGTTCTCACTGAAGAAGATGTCAATGCCAAATGGGACAACTTCGTATCTACCACCACCGATGCCTACCACCACTTCTTCCCCACCAAGAGGACCAAAATGCACCCCTCTGACGTCCCATGGATTACTCCTCGGATCAAGAGACTGATGCAGAATCGGAATAAGGCCTTCTACACGGACAACAATCGCTACAAGGACCTACGCAACATTGTGATAAGGGAGATCCGTTGGGCAAAGAAGTCCTACTACCCTACAAAAATTCATCATTTAAAACAAACCAATATCAGTCAGTGGTACTCTAAACTAAAGAATCTTTGTGGCTTAAGTAGTGGGACTCCTTCGATCCCCTGTGTTTCCCATGTCCCTCGTGAAGATGCACCTGAACTGATAAATAATCACTTCTCTACCATATGCCAGAACCTTCCCAAACTAAACAGCACTAACCTCCCTGCTTTCCTCCCATCCCCTTCCCCCCCAGTAACTGTTCAAGAATATGAAGTGGCCAAAAAGCTTTCCAGTTTCAAATAAAAAAGATCAACAACCCCAGTAGACCTACCCATGAATATATACAAAGAATTTTCGGTTGAATTTGCCACCCCCCTTTGCTCGATATTTAATGCCTCCTTACGGCAAGGTAAATGCCCTGCAGACTGGAAAACTTCATACGTCACTCAAATTCCCAAAAAACCCTCCCCACATTCTCCTAATGAACTCAGAAACAGTTGCCATAACGCCCATCCCTAGTCTAATCTGTAAGGACTTTGTATTCACCTGGGCTTACTCACAAATCCGTCACTTAATAGATCCCCAACAGTTTGGCAACGTAAAAACCTCCTCCACCACTCACTGTCTTATTAGCTTCCTAGATTATATTTACACAAATCTTGAGAAGAGAAAGACTTCCCTCACTCTTGCCTTTATTGACTTTAGGAAAGCATTTGACCTTGTTGACCACACCATCATCATCAACAAGGCCATAAAGTTGGGGCTACATCCTACCCTGGTTGCGTGGTTGACCGACTTCCTTAGTGACAGACGGCAAGCAGTGCGATATCAAGGCTTCATCTCCACCTTCCTAGACATCACATGTGGAGTTCCACAGGGCACAAAGATGGGGCCTCTATTGTTCCTCATCTTGATCAATGATGCCCTAAAGGACACTTAATTCCACTGGAAGTACGTGGACGACTCGACAGTCGGCATTACTGTCGATAACACCTCCCCTAACTATGACCCCCTACAAGACATCCTCGACCGTCTTCAAGCCTGGACCACAGACAATCATGTGACCATCAATCATGACAAGACAGTGGTCATGCACATCAACACCTCCGTTACCGACCTTCCTCCACCCACTGTCACAATTGGTCCTCATCCCATTCAGCTTGTTGAGTCCACCAAACTCCTTGGAATCACTGTGTGGACAACAAGCTGAACTGGAAGAAACATGTGTCTACCACAGCCAGGACCGCCACATACAAGTTGTTTATGCTAAGGCGTCTGAGATCCCTGGGGGCGCCGGAGAATGAGCTGAAGAGTATATATAACATCTTCATACTTCCTAATCTCACCTACGCCTCTCCCGCCTGGTCCTCCTCTCTAACCCTGACACAACAACGTCAATTGGAGAGAGTGCAGAGGAGGGCATGCAGGATCATCCTGGGTGGCACATACCCAGGGTATGAGGAAGCTCTCACCACCGTTAGCATACCTGCACTTTCAACCCACCACTACAACACACTCAAGCAGTTTGCATCTAAGCTGCTTGTTCACCCACGACACAGAAACTTAATTCCACCAGACGCCCCTAGACCAACACGTGCAGCTCGTCACTTCAACACACTCCAACCAATAAGGGCAAGAACTGACAGATACAAAAATAGTCCTATCCCAACCATTGTAAATATTATTAATAATGTGTAATGATGGCCTGTCACACCATATATATACGCGCCCACCTTTAATAATGTATGTATAAGTGTGTGTGCGTGTGTGTATTAGAATATATGTATGTATTTGCTTGAGTTTGTTTATGTATATGTGTATATATGTATATGTGCATTTATGTATGTACACTATATGTGTATGTATGTGTGTGTATACGTGTATGTATGTATGCATTAATTATCTATATATGTATGTGTCTATAGTGTATACTGTTTGTGGTTCAAGGCTCGAGCCCGGCTGAGAGTATTCTATTACACACACACACACAAAAACGAACAAACACACACACACACACACACCTACACTAAAGAATGTCCAATATACTATAATTCCCCCAAGCTGTCTCTACTTATTTTATATCCTCTTTTGTTCTCTACCGAGGATTACCTCCCATTGTAGTAGGCTTTACCTGACCCTACCTGTACGGATCCGTAGGTCGTTTCGCCTTTACCCTCTTCAAACTCCTCATTTGATCTCTTCCGACATTTGACATTCCATTCTAATTGGCTTTACCTGACCTACAGTACGTTGCCCCATTAACCCTTTTCCAATTCCCTCATTTAATCTCTCCCATGGATTTAACTCCCATTATTAACCTCACCTGACCCTACCAAAACAGTTTTTGTATGTATGTATGTTTGTTTGCATACGTGAGCGTTTATGTATACGGGCATGTGCACACTTACTGCATGTTCTTATGTTCTTATATATGTATGTATATATATGCGTATGTATGTGTGTACGTATGTGTACTGTATATATGTATGTTCTGTATATATATAAGTAAAATAAATGTGTACTGTATATGCACTGTAAATCACTTACTCTCATGGTTATTTATGATAATTTGTATTTTGCACTAGCATAATTATTGTATTATTTTTTTTGTTTAATGTAAAGTATATTATACTCACACATTGTAAACTGAGCTTACCATTTTCATATCTGTACATCTCATGTTCATCCACTAAATTGTAAAATGTGTATTTTCAGCTCATGAGGCTGCCATTCTTTAATAAACCGTTTATTATTATTATTATTATTATTATTATTATTATTATACACACCCCTCACATGTGACGGGCACCTTCGAATCACGTGGACAGTGCTTGGTGAGCTCAAAAGTGCGTGAGTAACGTTCTGACACGGTAAAACTAGAAGCAGGAAGTTGAAAAGATTTAACCTTCAAAATGTACAGTCTTCTGCTTAAATACATAGCACACTGCAAGTAAATCACCTTAAAATTATATGAGAGTTGTAATAATGATTCCTATAATAATTACTGAATATAATATGTAATATACAGTATAGGTGAAGTTTGTTTTTTATAGAGGCATTATGGAATCTAAAAATGCTTTGGAGGGATTTTGATGACATTGCAATGGAATGTCTAGTTTGATGATGAAAGCATAGGTGTTTGTCAAATGTAAGGCCAAGTGCTTTGTTAATGGGAAACATCTACAAGTATGCGGTCAGGAAGAGGTGCACACTAGTTTAGGAATAGAGGTCTGGGATGAGGTCGTCCTTTGGTAAGGTAGATTATGTAGGATTTGTGAGAGTGTGCCTGAATCTGCCATTTTTTCCCATTGTGTTACTTGATCAAGCTGTCTCTTAGCTCTGTTTGTGTTGGCCCTAACTAATTGAGTCACGTCTGCGTACATTATTGTGAGTGAGTCATTGCAAATGGGGTTTGGAATGTCTTTTGTCTTGAGAATGTATAGGGTAGGAGCGAGCACTAAGCCCTGAGGTAGGCCTACACCTGCGTTGAGTGGAAAACAAAATTAATATAAATTTGAAAATATATTTTTGTCTGTTCTATTATTCAAAAAGTTGCAAAGAAGTTATTACGTTATTGATGTAAAATTGTACATTTTCACATACTATGTACTTCAAGCCTTCGTGCCACACAGTCCCCAAACCTTGTTTTGTGACTGGTGATAAATGGTGTCTTGTGTTGCCGTCTAGAAGGTTTGTTAATGTGAATTTAGTTATGTAATAATGCTTAGTGTTTCGTGTGTGTTTTTTATGTGCATGAAGGAGACAAAAGGCAAAGCTGCATGCAACAAGTGTCTCCCACAAAGTTGAAAGAGTGACAAATAGCAAAAATCAAGGTGTACGTTAGAGTCAAAATGTTTGGACACACGAAGCTTGAAGCAATTTAATCATAGGATGAGGGAAAGGCAGATTGAGGGAGATAGTTCCAAGGCTTGCTTAGTGATTAGAAACAGAACTTGGAAAACAAATTCAATCTTGGGTTTGAGAGTTGGTCAGAATTGGGGTGGGAGTGTGTTGGAAGGCGGGTGCACTGAGAGAGCTCTGAAGAACATGGATTATTGTAATTTCAGTAGAAGAGTGAGGGAGAAGCAACATTGCAACATGTAGAGAGTGATAGCAGAACATTAATGAGAGGAGGTGAATTGATGAGACGAAATGCTTTTTGCCCTATTACCCTTTCGAGAAGTGCGGTATGGGCTAAACCTCCCCTCCACACAAAAAAAAACCATGCGAACAATAATCAATACATGGCCGCTCTGTGCCCCTATATAGAGCAAGAAGCTGTGCGGGGGTGAATAACCCACAGAGACGGTTGAGCATGCCTAACTTCTGGGAAGCTGTTTTAGCAAGAGTGGTAATATGATCTTTCTAAGAAAGGCCAGAAGAAAAAGAAACACCAAGAATATTACGAGAAGATAAAGGGTATTGTTATTGTGTATTGTCAAGTTATTAAGTCTTTGTTGTCTAAACCCGAATTGCATGTTTGTGAGAAGTTCTTTGTCTTCAAGAAATGGTCTGAGTCGGCGATTTATGAGAATTTCTAGAATTTTCCCAAGAGTATCAAGTAGACTAATGGGTCTGTAGTTTAGTAGATGTGTGTTGTCTTTTTTTTTTTTGGGGGGGGGGATGAGAATGATGGTCTCTCTCTTGAAGCAGACGGGAAAGTAGCCTGATGCCAAGGATGGCGTTGTAGAGTAAAGTGAGTGCTGCTATGAATGTGTATGGTAGGTGTTTTACGAGAATATGGTTAATATCCTTGGCAACAGGCGCCTTTCTCCATGTCTAAGAGAGAGTGAGTTTGTCTTAATCTAGAACAATGGGAGCAGTGAGGAAATTTTGAGGGGGACGTGTGTCCAAGTTGATGTGTAAATTATTTTGTGTGAAATTTTGTCAGCAATGGTTGTGAGAGTTGTTATATGTTACGAATGTGTTGTATGGCAGATCTTTCAAGAGGGTGTGAGAAGAATACTTGTTGCATGTCTGATTAAATGTATCTGTGATAGCCCTGGGATCACGAATTATAGTACCATTAACAGTGATAGAAGTTATTCTGGATTGTAGTGTATCCCTTTAAACGTTTTTCAGTGTTGTTCTGTACAGTGTATAAGGTGTGTCCAGTGGGAGTCATGGTCAGATTGCAGGCTGTTAAAGATGTGGGTTCTGTGATTGGGGATGTCAAAATGTACTCTGCTTAGTATGTAGTTATGTTTATTTTGTTCTTTTCGACGACTATAGCACACTAGGAGTCGTTACGTTCTAATGGAGGGTCGGAATGTGTGCTGAATTGTGTATGTAGTTTTGGGGATGGTTGTGTTGGCTGCATATATGATTGTGTTCTGTGTGTGTAGTGTTGTCCAATTGTGTATGTGATTTTTTTAGATAATTTGTTTTTAAATTCCACCCAGTTTGCATGTGAATAGTTGTAATGAGATGGAGATGGGCCTAGAGTTGGATTAGATGATATTGACATGAACACTGGGATATGGTTAGATCGAAAAAATGGACCTGGGGAATTATTATGATGAACTATGTTAACGGCTCGATTTGAAGAAAAACAAAATAGATCGGGTTTGCCATTTCCATTGGGTGTCTCATCTGTATTAAAGTCTGGGTCGAGAAAATCTAATCTATGTCGTGTAATGCAAGAAATTGTGGTCCATGTGGAATATATATAGTGTGTTTGAAAACTAGGTATGTAGCATTAAAGTCTGCTAGGATGAGTGTGGGTGCATTACTATTGAATTGTGTGTTCATGTCTGTGAGGTATATGGGTTCTTGGTCTGGCATATGTGGTGGCAACTGTGAGACGACCAAGTGTTGCGTGTGTATCTACAGCAAGGAAATATGTGTTTATTCAATCTGTAATGAATTCATGTTGAATTGCAGCTCCTTCATGAATATCACCGTCGGTCTGTCTTGTGTGTACAAGTGTTGTTGATTAGTATTATGTCAGGGTCATTATCTAGAATTAATTGTGTGAGTAGGTGTCTGTTGGTGTGAAAATGTCTAATATTGAATTGCATGACTCTTAACAAGATGAGTTATTGTAAAATGAGCTAGGTGTGGGGGTTTGGGGGATGTTGGAACATGGGATGGATAGGGAGAGGATGATGGGTTGCGAGGTGAAGGGGTGTGGCTGGATTGAGGTGAGAATGGGTGGCTGGAGCAGCCACCGCTAAATGCTAGAGTTTTGGAGTTAAATTCCTGTCACACTATCCCGACTTAAAGTGCCGATGCTAGCCGACCTAGTGGTTGTAACGAGGACGGCACCTTCGGCAATGGTTCCAAACAGACGGTAGCGCGCTGTACAGCGCGGGAGAGGTCGGCTGGCCGGCAAAAATAAGTTCAACATGCTGAACTTTTGGAGCTTGGGTCGGCGCAGGGTCAGCTCCTGCCGACGGATGTTACAAAGACATGAGGTGATCGGCCACGGATGGTGGACGTTATGCTAGCGGTGAGGTTATGAGGGCGGTGACTGGTCGGCGCCAGACGGCGCTGTAAGGTACGTCACCGTCAGTATGGGTCAACACACCGTGGGTATGCGCTTCGATAACGTAAGTATGCGACCGGGTAATGTCGCACGGGAGAATGTCGCCGTCGCTCAATTGATGCCAACAATGTCTCCATTTATTAACTCTTAAACTGCGAAGCTATGGTAGTTCAAACCATCCCGCCAAGCGAAGGTATTTGGTTCTATTCTGACGAAAATCGTCATAGTACCATATATATAATTATTACTTATTCATATGCACCGATTTTGCTTTTATTATGAACATATGAACATTTAACCTTTAAAGCGTGAGCTATTAGTAGTGAATACCCTACTGTGAAGTAATGATATTAGGCTTCATTCCTGCCTAAAAATTGTCATTTAACAATTAATATAGTTATTACTTATTTATATGCGCCTATTTTACGTTTAATATGAAGATATTAACATGTAACAGCAATAAAACAAGTGGGAATAGTATTTGCGGGGTGAAAAAGATGAATTATTGCCGACCATCCAGTCATGAAGTGTGAGGCGAACGTGATGTTTACCCTCTCTCTCCGAAGTCTAGAGGCAGACTGAAGCCTCTCTCTCACTCTCTCTCTCTCACCACGCACTCGATAGGTGCAGGACAACTCCTTGGAACCGGGTTGGAGATATTGGCGCGGTAAATAAACCGATAAACAAGGGAATATGAGGAAAAATAGGTGAAAATTGAAGGGGGGGAGGGGGTTTTGACATGTGTGGAGGAGTGATAGTAGGTATGGAGGGGAATTATCTCACTTAATATCATATTCCTTTGTTTTAAGTGCTACTGGGGCCTTTTAACAGTTTTTTTTTATGCCTCGGATCTTAACCCGTACAGCCCCAGCGACGCGCCTGACGCGTCGGCGATGTATGTAACGCACAGCCCCAGAGACGCGCCTGGCGCGTCACCCTAATTGCGCCGACCGTAACCTAAGGTGTAGCCACTCAAGAGGGCTCAGATTTGTATGGGAACTGTGTACGTATCCCACGCAACCGTGCCGATGGTTGAAAACTCTCAAAGTCCACGTGCGTGCGCGCAAGCGCGCAATAACCTGTTTTTTTGGGATAATTGCCTTCAATTTTTTACTCTTATAAAATCCGTTTTCGGGGGCTCTGTAGGACCATTTTTTAAGCTTTTTGAGCGGTTTTTCGTGGTTTTTCCTTCATTCCTAACCCATTCGCTATTGTTTCTGGAATAAAACCATTTTTTGAAAACCGGCCGGGTTCTGGTGCGCAAACATTACAAAACTAGCCGGGGCTCCACGGGTTAAGAGGTTCGTCGCCTTTCACCACCAAAACCTCTTAAGAGTCTTCTCGCCGTTCACGGGTTAAGAGCAATAAAAGAGGTGGAAATAGCATTTGGGGGGTGAAAAAGACGTATTATTGACGCAAGGTCGTATCATGAGGTTAGAGCTGGAGCGGCGTATATATATTCCTTCTCCGAGCTGTAGAGTGGCACTGAGGCCTTGCATTAGAAGTCTCTCTGTTGCAAGGATCTCTAGCTGCCTCGCCCGTGTTAAAGAGACCCCATGAGGGAAATTCACGCCGAAAATTACCGGATAAAATTGGGGAATAAGAGGATAAATAGCTGATAATTAAGGAGGGGGTAAAAGGGGCAAGTAATGGAGAGCAATTATCTCACCTAATCACAAATTTGTATTGAGTGCCACTGGGGTGTTTTCTAAGGGTTTTTTTATGCTCCGGATCTATTGAGGATGGTCGCAGTGCACCAGAAAAACCTATATTGAGAAGGGTTGCCAATTATGGGTTAACCACATACATACTTAACTTATATATCTAACATCCATTATGAAATGGTGAGAGGTTAAAAGACCGTACAATGGTCATTGAGGTTTTATAATATTAACCCACTGAGCACCAGCGCCGCAGCATATGCATCGGCAATATATGTAACGCTAAACCCTAGAGCCGCAGCACCTGCGTCAGCACTGTCGACCATATTTACTCTTGTCCTATGGTAGCTAGAGGGTTCAAATTTGTATGGGATATACCTTATGATGTTGCCGAACAGTAGCAGTATTCGGTAATCCCTAAGTCCATCCGCGTGGGTGGGTACGGGCGGGTGGGGAACGCCAGTTTACCCGCTTATCTCACCACCATTTTCGACCTTATTTACTCTAATCCTATGGTAGCTAGATGGTTAAGATTTGTATGGTATGTTTCTTAGGATTTTGCCGGACAGTGGCAACCCCCAAGCCCAGCCGTGGTGGGGAGTGGGGACGCGCGAGAGGACGGAGGTTGGGGAAGACAGTTTTCCCATTGACTTCGCAAGTGTCTGACCTACCTCGCCGCCTCGCGATCCTCGCGATGTTGGAACAAAGGGAGGAGAGTGGGTATCGCTCCCCCACTGCTCCCCATGACATACTTGACTCCCCACCAAGTGTGGAAGAGGAGTAGGAGGATGACCCAGACCCCATGACATTCCTTAAAATTCCGCCAGGCCATCGTATGGGTCAGATGAGACGAGCTGAGGATGAGAGGTGTCAAGTTGCTACACAACAATTGCGGCGTATGTGGTCCTCCCCCATGCCTGCCTTTACCATCGCCTCCCCACTAAAGATACAATGTGAAAACCCATATGTCTAAGTCAAAAGTGCCTAAAGCAATGTGTAAAGCTCATATTCTAACTATAAATTATAAAATCAATAAGCAGAGTGCGTGAGAGAGGCACAGAATGAAAGTGAAGGGGAGTAGGTTGTCAGTCTTCTGGCCGTGTGTACATGCGTACGTTCTGCTGTTGTCTTCAGGCAAGATGGCCGCCCGTCGCCATGGTAACCAAGACGAGCGCGGGCCTTGCTACTCGTCGGCATTTATTAAGCTTGAATCTATGCACTTATCACACTCTAACTTCACTTACAATGACATTATATGATACATGTTGTTAATATATGACCTATGAAGGCTCACACGATGCTCGGGTGGTGTAAATAACCGTCACTCGAGAACTGGAGGCATCGTACATCAGCCATGCTGCCTCGCCCAGCTGTGGTGTGCCAGCACGGGAGGTTTGAAGAGGCGCCCGGCACCAGCTGATGGCTGAATAAACCTTTATTTGCCAGTGCTTTAATAGTTTATCCAGTATATACCCAAATCTTCCAGCTCTTCAATTATCTTCCAGTGAAGTATATTTTAAGAGCTTTCCAACTGTATAGATCTTAACTTTGCCTGTCATAGTCATACCTCTTCTGGCGTTTCTCCCGATGTCTCTTCTCTGGGTAAGAAGGACAGCTGTGCAGGGAGGATGCCTTGGGGCGGCTGGGGTAGCCCCTCCGGATTTCCCTCTCATGGTGGTGATGCGGGTTGGAGGAAGGTGCATATGCAAGTGTTTGCTTGTCTTGCTTTCATTTCTACTTTTACTTTTCTTTTTAGCATCGTGGTTCTGTATGGTCACCATGATGTCCTTGCCGGGTGTTGGATGAAGCGCGGGAGTTATTGAGGCGACTCTGGCGTATCTTGGTGGTGTGGTGGTTAGGGCTTCATTTCTCTGGGGTGTGGTGGTGTGCGCAGGAAAACTGCTTGGCGGTAGTGGTGTGGTGTTTGATTTCTCCATTATATTATTAACGTTCATGGTGAAATGGGCTGAGGTAAAAAGCATGCGAGGGGCATCTCTTTTATTGATTATTACAATTTTGTTGTTACTACCTATTTGTCACACTTTATATGTACCATAACAAATATTACATACTTTAATAATTATATTAAGCCAACACATATATTACATTACATGGGGTGCCTACATATATGCGACACGCCCCCTCTTTGATCCGTATGGGTGCAGTCGGCGACCGCACATCGGCAGTAGTGTGACAGTGTGAGTGTGTGACCATCTCTCATAGCCATATTACGAGCGGTGCTCGTCTGCAGCCTGGTCGTTGTGCGGTACACATGCGATGGGGTGGGGTTGGAGGCGCAGCACACGGTGCCGTCATGATGCCGTCCGTCTAATGACCGTTATTTTTTGAAAATCAACGACTGGTTTCCAATTTCCACTGATCGACTCTGTACAGTATGCGTGTTACGGCGACCATTTGCAGACCACTCAGCACGTGCACGCCGCGTGTGCTCAGTCTCATGACCAGGCCCTTTAGTTAAGTTGCCATTCCTATGTAACCTTTAGTGAACCTAGAATTTGTTAATAGTACAAAGTTTTGTTGCATATTCAAAAAGCTTGTGGGTTCCTATCTCGGATCCATGGGATGTCACTGTGACATCTTTGGGGAATCTATATAAATTGAGGAAATTCAAAATGGCTATGCTGGCCACCATCAAGAATATTGAATCGACCATAACTTTTGAATAAAGTTAGATATAATTCTGATTCTGGTGTCTAAAACTATGTTTTTGGGTATAAGATATCCAATGGAACTAATTTGAAGATTATTATAGGTCGACAACATGACTTAAATTGAAAAGGGCCGCGATTCGGGACCAGAAAGGGGAAAACAAAATCAGGCAAAAATATGTTTGAAAATGTTATATCCAATAATTTTGTCCAAACCTAGGTTTTTGAATGAAAATGAATGGTCAAGAAATAAATATTTGTTTGACGTTATTATAAGAAACAAAACACAGACATCAACAGTGTTGGACAATCAATGAAAAGTAACATATTCTTCTCCCAAATGACACATTTCTTTTGATTTTCATATGAATTTATATTTTTACTTTTTAGACACCTCATTATGTGGAGAGACAGAAAAGGGAGAGGTACTTGGAAAACAAGAGAGTGGTGAAGAAAGTAGTGAAGGAAAGTAGGAGAAGAGTAGATGAGGAATTTGGAAGGAATCTAAGTGTAAAATGGAGAGAGTGTAAGAAACTGCTCTGGAAAGAGGTAACAAAAAGCTAGGGAGGGCAGCAAGGGAAGTAGTAAGGGTGTGAAAGATAAGAATGGGCAAGTGTTAGCCGAGAAGCAAGAGAGTCGAGAGATGGAGGGAGCACTTCAACGAATTGTTAAGCGTAAGGAATGAAACGCTAGCAAACATAGTTGGATGGGGGGGTATGGGAGGGACAAGAAGAGAAGTAGTGGTGGAAGAGGTGGGTATCAGGAGGTCAAAAGTGTGTGAAACCATGAAAAGAGTATAAATGGGGAAAGCATCAGGAATACATGGAGTGTGTGGAGAAATGCTGAGGTGTAATGGTGAGGTAGTGATCGAATGGGTATGACAAATGTGTAAACTAGCATGGGAGAAGGGAAGTGCACCTGATGACTGGAAAAAACAAGCACAAGCACAAGTATATGGGTAAAAGGGAAAGATGAGTGTCTGGTAACCACCGGGGGATATTTCTTCTAAGCGTAGTAGGGAAGGTGTACAGTAGGGTAGTGATTGAGAGAGTGAGAGCGAGAATGGAGAAATGGGTAGGTGACGAGAAGGGAGGGTTTAGGAAGGGAAGAGGATGTGTAGACCAGATGTTTGCGTTGAAATGTGTTGTGGAGAAATATCTGGAGAAGGGAAAACAGTTGTATGCTGCCTTTATGGACTTGGATAAGGCCTATTCATATTTTTTCACCAACCAACTTTACTTCTAAGCTCACTTAATGAAAGCAACGAATACATGTGGCACTCCAAGGACTTGAACTTAGGATACACACACCGGAATTCCGCGCATTTATGCATCACGCTATCAAGACAGTTAAAGAATTATGCACAAGCCTACGATTCATTACGCAGTTTCGAATCCTGCATATTAATCTATGACAGAGCTGATATAGAAGGTCTATGGAAAGTACTGAGAATATACAGAGTATATACAGAGGGGAGGTGTGGCAGAGTGGTCTTGCCACTGGACTGGTAATCCAATGGACCCGGGTTCGAATCCCAATATGTCAATGGGAAGATATTATTGGGATGGAATTTGTGCTGTACCTAGTTTCAGTGCATTGCCACAGCACACCGAAATGCCAAAAAAATACCCATCATTGTTCCCTGCTTAAATAGCATTGTATGAATATTCCCATATTCAAAATATGTTACAGGGGGGCAATGCCTAGTGAGTTAATTGCTCAATAGGTGGCATTCTGAGAGCGAGGGTCCGAGCCTGGGGGATGAGACGGTGAAGCACAGAGGCGAAGCGGTTTCAGAGATGGAGTTGCTTCGAGCCGGGGTGCTTCGCATGTCTCACTCCCTAGACTGGAACAAGACCTCACAGGCCTCACCGTGTTCAGCGGTTGAGTGTAAAGGCTCTCAGCCTATGCCCGAGAGGGAGTAGTTGGAATATAGAAAAAAAAAATAAAAAAAAATGGGGCAAGGGTCTGAAAGCAGTGAAGAGCATGTATGAGGGTGCAAAGGCATCCATACATGTGGAGAATGAACAAAGCGAATTATTTAATCTGAATGTTAGGTTAAAGCAGGGGTGTGAGATGTCCCCATGGTTGTTCAATATCTATATATATGGATGAAGTCAAAAAATAAATACAAGGAAGAACATTGGATGTTGGTGTACTGCTAATAAGGGAAGGAAATGCATGGAAGTTGCCTGTACTGCTGCTTGCTAAGGGTTAAGAGTTCGTACGGTATGGCCTTGTCTAATCGCTAACCGTAGTTAATCGTAGTTAACCGTGCGGTCTCTCTCCATACCGTTGGTGGTCTCAGTGGCGCGCCCCGAAGCAATAAGAAAAGACCTTGGATGAGCCTGGATTCGCCACGGTTTGTAACGAATTGTCCCACAGTAAGGCCATGGAGCGCCCAAAATTCGGCACGCATCACGGAAATATCAAAGCCTTTTAATTTCTGTGGTGTTTGGCGACTTTCCCCGGTACATTATGATATTCCGAGACAAATGAATTAGCATCACGAATATGTCAAAATTTGAATGGCGTATTGCCACGATCCTCGTTTTGTGGCATTTTGGCATGTGATTCTTGTACGTGGCAATGGGGCTATAATGTCGACAGACAACATTTGCCATGGTCCTTCGGCTTGAATAGTTCCCACTTTGTAATTAAGTCCTGATCCATCTATCCCTCTTTGACATCATATACAATTTTGAATTATCTCTTTGATAACTTGTTAGGACTGGGAGGTCCAATATCTTTCATGAAACATTTGTAGGACCTTGGTTTGACCTAGGTGAGTGCCAGTAGCCTACCACTCTGTCCATGAAAGTGTTGCATCATATATCGGCCTAGTATTGGAGGTAAAGTTTGTTTGCCTCTCGGATTTCTCCTGTTCCCATTTTCTTCTGTTATCATTCCTCGCCAACTCTTAGGACACCAATGAAACCAAGGCTCTTTCTCCTCTTCAAGCAGCTCGACAATGGACTATGGTATTCTAGAGAGCCCATGCGTTGGTATTTAACATGCCCGAGTCGTGTTTTTAACTTCAAATGTGAATTCTTCCAGAATTTCCCTCCACTGCACAACCGGCTATCCTCAGTTTTCATTTTACGCTACCATAGCTGACTGTGATGGTCCGTAAAAACTTCAGATTTAGAGCCAGCAAGGTAAAATCTGAGGTGTAGCATAACCCAAGCCAAAACTAAGCATTCATTTTGTTTGTAGCACTTTACTTTTACTCCTCTTATATTAGAGATCGACAAGTGATTCCTTTCTCTAAGCAAGAATTAAGAGGCTGAGCAATCTCAGAAATCTTCGGGTGAAAACGTCTGAAGTTAAACGCCATTCCGAGGAAAGCTCTAATTTCCTGAAAACTTGAGGGAGAACGGATTTGGGCAATAGCTTTAACTATCTGACGATCCAGCTTGATGCCTTGACATGACACTACATGGCCTAAATAAACTACTTCTTTAGCTCCTAATTGGCATTTAGAAGGTTTAAATTTTATCCCTGCATGTCGGATGTATTGATATATTTCAGTCAACCAATCTAGTTGTTCCGGCCAGGTAGTAGAGTATACTGTACTATGACATCATCTAAATTGACTAAAAACATGTTTGCCAAGTCAATCCACGTATAACTTCATGCATTACACATTCCAAATGGCATTACAGTGAACTGATAAAGTTTTCTTTCACTAATAGCGAATAAAGGTTTAATCCCCGAAGGAATGAGGGAAAACCTAATATTTATCAAGTGACTCAATATGAAGTGACTCAAGTACGGAGTCAATAACGTACTGCCAGTATAAATAGTTGATGCTCTGACCACTAGGGAAGCCTTTCATAGGAAACAATCCGCTCGTCATCAAGAATTAAATACTTACAACAGAGGTGGGACGATTAATTATCTATGGAACATAATGAATCAGATGCCACTTTGAAAATAATGTAAACTAAATTAATAAAATATTAAGCTAGCTGTTGCGCTTCTCATTCTGCACTTGTCTCCTCGCCGCTCATGTCGTCACCCTGCTCAGGGCGTCCTTCCGATATCTCACGAAAGCGAGATAGGGATGGGAAGGGGTGGAGAGAGAGTGCTCTCGTCATTGACTCCGGAATCACTTTAAAAATATTAGGTTTTCTTTCATCCCTTTGTGGATCAAACAGTGATTCCTACGTCAATGATGTACTGCTGAATTCTAAGACTGGCGGTGGGACATTCCTGTGTCAAGAATTACCGCAATACCTCAAGGATAAAAACAGAGACTGCTTAATATCAAGACAAATATTTAATAGAAACAGCTCATGCCCTTTGAATTGCTGTGGAAAGAAGTACTACTTAGTGTATATACATGGCTTAGCCTGTAAGCATAATGATGTGCTTACCAAGTAAGCATAAGAATGGCTTGTACAACAGAGGTAAGACATATAAATGTTTTACCACAGCTTTATTGTAGCACATACGTGTGTTACGAACAGTTACTGTTCCAATAACCGTGATACGGACAGGCATTGTCCCAAAAGCACTCCGTAAACATAAAGACATTTGTTCTGACCTTAACTTTAATCAGATTGAGCAGTTTTATGCTCGACTAGAACATAGATCATGTAACTTAAAATAATGCGTTCATCCTCTTGTATGACTAGAACACAAACATATTGCATCACATGATGTACAATAGATATCTCTTAATTCATACTATATCACAAGAGGTATAGAAGCTGGACTCTACCCCCCATCACCCCCTCTTTCTTAAAACTAGTAGTACAGAAAATATTTTGATATACACTTACATTAGCAACATATTTGAACAGGTTAGCATAAGGCCACACACTTAACATGAGGTTTCTTAACACCTTACGAGCGGCCTATGCGGTTTATTTATATGTACCGCCCAGCGGGGTGTTTTTAGCCAAAATAGGGCTGTTTACGTGATCATTTTCATGCCTAAATAAGACCCAGAACGTAAAACAAGTACCTATTCCTGAAAGGGCATAAACAGATCTTTCGAATGACACCATAACGATCCTTTTATGATGGCTAGTTTTCTTGCAATAACCGTGCAACGCGAGTGCAAAAAGCATGTAATTAGCCACTTTCCCGATACAATTCCTTATATAGCGAGTGAGAGAGGGAGGAGGGAGCTGGGATTCGTGTCAGTATGTTCGCCGCGGTGGTCTGGAGCAGTCATACGCTCGCTACTCTCCTGCCACCACTTGTCTCTCTCTCTCAGCAACATTACGTGCTGAAATTGCCACTCGAGTTATGTCGAGCGCCGCCACATAGTCCAGCTTTATTTAACTCGACTTATGTGGTGAGCCGCTAATTAAGGGTTAAGGTGTACCAACAGGTAACGCAAGAGAAATGTAAAAGAGGAAGCCTACAGATTGGTTTGCGCGATATCATATAATGAATAGTTATGGATAAATTGGGTGGGATGCTGTCCATTTTCTTACATCATGAATTTAACATAGAACACCAGGGTTAATTTCCCTAATGTCAGAAACAATTGTTTTTCTCAATCTTATATTGTCTTCGTGGTGCGATGCATAAGGTGTTGATTTTCGGTGTGAGCATCCTGGGTTCGAATACACGGACTGCCACATGTGTTTGTTAAATTTCATTAATCGATTTTAGGAGTAGGAAGGAACATAATAATTGATATTGGTTCAGGAGTAATTTATCGAGAGGACTTCCCTAGTGGTTAAGGCCCCATTAATTGCTCTTTCCATTCACATATGCATAGCCTACGTGAGTTGCAGTTGGGATGTGTGTACATGCTTAGATTGATATGCAGGATTCGAAGTTGCTTAATAAATCGTAGGCAGTGTCCACCATCCTTTAACTGTCTTCGTGGTGCGATGCATAAGGTGTTGATTTTCGGTGTGAGCGTCCTGGGTTCGAATCCACGGACTGCCACATGTGTTTGTTAAATTTCATTAATCGATTTTAGGAGTAGGAAGGAACATAATAATTGATATTGGTTCAGGAGTAATTTATCGAGAGGACTTCCCTAGTGGTTAAGGCCCCATTAATTGCTCTTTCCATTCAAATATGCATAGCCTACGTGAGTTGCAGTTGGGATGTGTGTACATGCTTAGATTGATATGCAGGATTCGAAGTTGCTTAATAAATCGTAGGCAGTGTCCACCATCCTTTAACTGTCTTCGTGGTGCGATGCATAAGGTGTTGATTTTCGGTGTGAGCGTCCTGGGTTCGAATCCACGGACTGCCACATGTGTTTGTTAAATTTCATTAATCGATTTTAGGAGTAGGAAGGAACATAATAATTGATATTGGTTCAGGAGTAATTTATCGAGAGGACTTCCCTAGTGGTTAAGGCCCCATTAATTGCTCTTTCCATTCACATATGCATAGCCTACGTGAGTTGCAGTTGGGATGTGTGTACATGCTTAGATTGATATGCAGGATTCGAAGTTGCATAATAAATCGTAGGCAGTGTCCACCATCCTTTAACTGTCTTCGTGGTGCGATGCATAAGGTGTTGATTTTCGGTGTGAGCGTCCTGGGTTCGAATCCACGGACTGCGACATGTGTTTGTTAAATTTCATTAATCGATTTTAGGAGTAGAGTTGGTTGTTGGAAGGAACATAATAATTGATATTGGTTCAGGAGTAATTTATCGAGAGGACTTCCCTAGTGGTTAAGGCCCCATTAATTGCTCTTTCCATTCACATATGCATAGCCTACGTGAGTTGCAGTTGGGATGTGTGTACATGCTTAGATTGATATGCAGGATTCGAAGTTGCATAATAAATCGTAGGCAGTGTCCACCATCCTTTAACTGTCTTTGTGGTGCGATGCATAAGGTGTTGATTTTCGGTGTGAGCGTCCTGGGTTCGAATCCACGGACTGCGACATGTGTTTGTTAAATTTCATTAATCGATTTTAGAAGTAGAGCTGGTTGTTGGAAGGAACATAATAATTAATCTCTGGTGATACCCACAAATGTGATGGGTTTACCGGTTTAGACCTGAGCATATATGACTTACGTACCAAGGCCATCCTCAGGGTGAATTTTAGACAGTTTGGTGGCCAAGACATTACTGTCAACTCTGATGCTCGATTGCCTGTGACGAGGGCCATCAATAATAAGGCTTTCTTTAGAAAACGGTAAATAGTAGGCTGTCGAGTGTACAAGAGTGATTTCAGTGCTTCAAGTACACGAACAAGTAACCACACCAGCATGAGTTGTCGGATTGGAGGACGGAGTCGGAAACAAGCTCTCATAAATCTCTTCTCCGCCTTCGGGGGCTCTGATCACTGTTAACCTCTGAAGTGCGCATGGGGGTAATTGGAAACGTCCCCCTGTGCTGACGTATTTGAGGTGTTTCCGTCACTAAAATATTCACTGTGCCATTAATAGCATTAATACTTATCCATATGCGCCTATTATTGGTTGATTATAAAGGTATTAACCTGAAACAACAATAAAACGAGTGAAAACAGCGTTTGGATGGTCAAAATCGGAGATATAGCCCGCGAGTTGTATAATGTATGGGTGAGGCAATCTGCTTTCCCGCCAATTTCCCCCAAGGCCACTGAGACACAGTCGATCGATACTCTCTCTCTCTCTCTTGCACTCGCTTGCTATCAGTGATGACCACACCCTCCAATCGGATTTCTAATGTTAGCACGAAAATATACCTCAGAATAAGGGAATAACAGGGAAAATAGGTGATAACTGAAGGAGAGGAGGAAAGTGGGGAAGGAGGGGAGGTAGAGGACTGAGATTTTTTCATGGCCCAGGGGCCAAAAAAAAAAATTTTTTTTTTTTTTTTTTTTTTTTTTTTTTTTTTTTTTTTCGATGTCAAAAGTTGATTTTTTTTTTCTCTGACTCTTAAGAGTCTCCCCGCAGTGCGCCGGGGGAACTCTTAAGAGTCTCCCCGCAGCTCCCGGGTTAAGAGATTCCGTAAGAGTAACTACGGAACGTTGTTGATGGTCAAAATGATTCGCTACACCTGCCAGATACATAGCATGGATTTTCATGCGCAGTTTGTGAGTTACATTGAATATCTATTCTAAGAGACTTTGTAGAACTTGCGACCTCGCTGACCCTTGCTACTGAATGCACGAGACTGGGTTCAGATTGTCCATTCTGAATACTAGCAACTTGCCTTGAAGGGAGGTGCCATGAATTTTGAGAACCTGTAGTGGTACAAACTCTTTTGTTTTATGTGCCAATTGTTGTGAGTGGACCATCGACCTTGACACTGATGTTCCTCGGTTGACTAAAAGCCCCACCTGAGAGTCACTGACACATCTGATCTATGTCTATCCACACCGTCAGTGGTGGTCCGAACCACAACTAAACTGATGTTCGGATATGCTGCTCAGCCTAGCACAATGCCAGTTTAATAATGCGAGGTGGGCTCGGCCACAGGCAATCGTCGGGAAATATAGGAAAGGTCTTGTTTCCCTCAAAAATCAAGCGCTGTAGATGTAGGCGGCCTAAAGAAACTTTGAGTTAAACCCAATTTAGAGTGCCTATTAATGATTCCAATTGCCAGCGAGTCACTGTACGACTGTGTATGAACTGAAACAACTTCTGATGCAACCTTGCTTCATTGTCTGCACTTTGTTGGATTTTCAGCTTTTGTGAATCACACACTAGACCCACCCATTGCATTCGTTGCTTTGGTTGAAGAACAGAATTTAAAAAATGTATCCAGAAGCTGAGTCTACAGACATGGTTGATAACATCTTCATTCCCTCTATTACCCAACCACTATATACGCTTCCTTCTTGTCTTCAACTGCTAGTTTTACCTATTCAGTTCTTTCTGTACCCTTCACTCCCCTCCTTCTTCTCCTAACTTCACATTCCTCCTCACATGCTGCACACATCTCTTCCTTTAACACTTTCCTCACCTCTTCCACTGCCTCCATACCCTCCAAGCCAAACCTACCTAGTCGTCTGTCTACTGCTCTCTTGAACTCTTCTCTTATCTCCTCCTCCTGTAACCTTTCTACCCTCTTCACCACTCCACCTCCCTCTCTCCATCCTCCAGCTCTCTTCATCCACTCCTTCTGTATCCTAATTTTAGCTATTACTACATAATGGTCAGGCAACCCCCCCCCCCCATATCCCTATATAGCCTAGCATCTACCTCAGAATACTTCATTCGTTCATCCAAACATATATATATAATCAATCTGTGCCTTTCGTTCCACTGTCTCGCTCTCCCTCCTCCACTCCACTTTCCATATGTAGGCTACCTGTGTATCATTTTGTGCCGGAAGAGAGTATTGGCTATCTACAGCCTCCTCCCACACATGCATCCACAAGTGCATTGCCATTCTCATTTACCTCTGACGGTATACCCCACCCTTCCACCATCAACTTTACTATCCCATTCATATCCCCAATCTGAAATATTCTTTCATTCTTACCAAACTTATCCAGGCACGCTTCAACATTCACCCAGAACTCCTCTTTCTCTCTTACAGGTTTTATCCTCTGTCAGAGCATTCAGACACACACACACACACAACCACCCACGTTTGTATTCTTACTTTCGTTCTTACCCTCACAATCCTTTGCACCCACAGAGCTATAGTCCCTTACACGCTCCTTCCATTTGTTATTTACAAACAAACATGGACCTTCTTTTGCTCCCTCATGCTCATTCACTCCAGCACACACACCTATTCCACATTAACACTTTCAAAACCTCTCTCTCTTTGGTGTCATCATTCACACCTCTTACATTCCAAGTAGCAATCCTTAAGAAGTCCATATCCGGTCGAAGTTCGTCAGCAGTAGGTCCATCCGTGTCCAATGTCGTTTGTTAATATTTTGTTGCTGCAGATTTTTTCCCGGTGGATGGTCGCAAGCCCAACCAACCTAACCTCTTTAGTCGCCTTTTACGACACGACACACAGAAGGCACGGGATGCATATTCTAACACCTTACCCGCAGGATGAGGGTATTATTAAATGTTGTTCTCTACCTTTCCCTCCTGTCTTTCCTTATTACCTTCCTTGTATACTTATTTCCTCCATCCTTCCTGTAGTGATAGCAGAGGAAGCTACCAATGGAACATATGCTGTATATGTAGGTCGACCTTGGGAGGGAGGGGGGATGGCTGGGGGGGGGGGGGGAGGTAGGGGTAAGGAAGAGAGAGGGATGGAGGAACAGAGAGGAATAGAATGGAAAAGGGATGGGAGGAAAGCAAGACGGAAGGAGTGATTTAAGTAGGGAGGGAGACAAGCAGGGTTGGTGTGAACGAGAGAAGGGAAAAAAGAGAAAGAGAGATGGGTGGAGAGTCAGATGTAGAGCGTGTCCCTTTAATTGATGGTGGTAGATGCTGAGGTAGTGATAGGCGTGGTGGTGGTTGATATTGTGGTTGAAGTAGTTGTGGTAGATATGGTAATTGTAGTTATATATACTGTGTTGGTAGTTGTGGTAGTTGGTGTGGTACTTGTGGTTGTAGAGATTGATAGTTGTCTTTGTGGTAGTTATGGTTAAAGTTGTTGTGGAAGATATTGCAAATTGAAGTTCTACATACTTGAGTGGTGATAGTTGTGGTTGAAGAAGTTGTGGTAGATATGGTAATTGTAAGTCCTAGATAATTCGGTGGTAGTGGTTGTGGTATTTGTGGTTGAAGAAGTTGTGGTAGATGTGGTAATTCTAGTTCTAGATACTTCGGTGGTAGTGTTTATTGTTGTTGAAGAATTAGTGATAGATATGGTAATGTAGATATTGTGGTAGTTGTGGAAGAGGTTGTTTTGGTAGATGTGGTAATTGTAGTTGTCGATACTGAGGTTGTAGTTGTTATGGTTGAATTAGTTTTGTTGGTAAATTTACTGGGAGGGAAGGGAAGATAATGTGGTGGTAATTGTGGCAGATGTGGTTGTGGTAGTTGTGTTTGGTGATATTGTACTAGTGATGGAATTAGATATGAGTAGGTATTGTAGTGGTTTATGCTGTCTATGTTGCTTTATTTGTGGTTGTGGAATATCCCTGTGGGACACCACTCACTGTCTATATTTATTACAAGTATTGGGAGGGCATAATAGTGTCCATATACCATTGGTAATAATATATCCATTTAATATTAAGATAAAAAGGTATAACTCTATCAGTATACCCAATGCTTCTATATACGATTTGTTATAACCTTTGATTTGTTTACACTGTACCCCAGTTTGATATTATACTATTGTAATAATTCCTAGCCTGTGAATAAGATACGTTAATTGTTGTAATTGAAATGAGAGTACTGTACTTCCAGTACTTTTTATAATTACAATAACTAGCGTAGCATATTAACGGGCTGGGAATACAGTAAAAAGCGAAGAAATTTCCACACACAATGATCGTGTATGTCTAAGAATACAGGCAATAATATCCAACTGCACTCCATCATTATTATAATATCAAGACACAACGACCACAACCATAAATATTAGTTGTCACATCACCTTCCCTCCTTAAATGTATACCAACGCAATAACTTCAACCACAACCACTACTACCAGTCTCTAAAACTACAATTACCACAACAACTTCAACCACAAGTACCACAGCCACTACAACCATAGTATCTACAACTACAATTATAATTTATACCACAACTAGTTCAACCACAACTACCACAATAGCTACCACCACAGTTGCCACATCACTTTCCACGACAACCACCATATCCTATTTTCCAGGCTAGCTATCGCTCGCCAGGAATACATCGACATCTGAATTAGTGGATGCGCCTTATAGTCGCCAAACTAATTAGGGCTAAAGAGCGTAATCCATGAAGATCACTTGCGAGATAAATACAGTCTTTAACCGGATTGTACTAGTACCTGCATATTTATATTGGGGCTAAAAAGCATTGTCTAATCTGTGGAGCCAACACATACCTTTCACAGCTCATAACATTGGCTGCGAAACTGGTGGTGAGAGAGAGAGAGAGAGAGAGAGAGAGAGAGAGAGAGAGAGAGAGAGAGAGAGAGAGAGAGAGAGAGAGAGAGAGAGAGAGAGAGAGAGAGAGAGAGAGAGAGAGAGAGAGAGAGAGAGAGGGAGAGAGAGAGAGAGAGAGAGAGAGAGTAAAAGTTATTTATATAGAGATTTATGGTGATTAATAGAGCACGACACACGCAATTTTACCTAATTCAATGATATTTTAATACTAATATCACATCTGATTCTTAATAGTTTACATAATTATATGGAGAGACAGACAGTGAGAGTTAGTGAAAGAGTGCGTCCAACTGGTTGATAGCTAGGTAGCTAGATAGATAGAGTGAGTGAGAGTGAGTGAGTGAGTGTTTTGGCAACAATTCCTGCGAATACCACTCTTTCGTTAAGCTGATAATGGCTAGGTTCACAGTTTTGTGTATGAGTGTGCGTGTGTGTGTGTGAGAGAGAAAGAGCAAGTACGTGAGTATGAATGCGAGTTTTACAGTATATTTGTTCAACACAATGAAATTGAAAAATGTCTAAATGTATGCATGGAATTGGAATCATCAGCTGAACCGCAACTCCCTAGCAGACACTTTAATAATTATGAACACTTGTGTATTTGGTCAACATAATACAAGTAATATGTAGCAACTAGTGTAGTGAATGTTGTCAAGTTTCCTTATAATCTCTACCTCTGGAATAAATATATATATATATATATATATATATATATATATATATATATATATATATATATGTGGTGGGCATCGCTAATAATTATCCACTTTCGTAATCGCAATACCGCATCTCGTAGCTGTTACCCTCCGCATCCGCTCTTCCGTCAATTAATTAATTAATACGGTCAGGCCTCACTCATTATATCGTTTTATTTCAACCTATTTCTTTGTATTATTTGGACTGCTATAAATTAGTACAAATTGTATACATTATGGCCTTGAGGGCATGATTGTTATTTACTTTTGGCCCTTGGGCCATCATTAGAATAATATTATCGTTATCAATATAATAATTTGCGAGTCCTCACTGTGACTCTCCCCTCATTTTATCATATTAATTAATAAGTGGTTTAAGCAGTAATGTTTTCCCTTTGTTCTTATCATGTGGACCAATATTAATTAGTACTAAATTACTAATAGTGATTATTAACAATGTGGCCTTAAAGGTATATTTCGGTAATCGGTAATTATCATGTACAGAGTCCTGTTTGGGATGATATTGTTATTTTCATTAAACTATACAGAATTACAGATTTCATCTGAACTTTATATTTGACTTATCCCTTGAATTATTACGAGAGTGGGTTAAATTTGATTGGCTAATAACCTAATAACGATGTGACTATCGTATAAATACGATAGAATATGACTTTTGTGATCTCGTATGTCTCTGTGACGTCACGATCTCTCCTACAGCACGACGTAGGACGTGTAGATCATATATTATAAGATTGTAAATATGTTAAGTTATAAAAGGCCTAATATGCTATTAAGCAATATTGCCATGGTCTTATGTAGTATATATGAATTTATCGTATATATTAATATAATTTATCGTTATAGAGCAACCTAAATGCGGTACGATAATTTGGGCTCCTGGCGGTTTGCCGAGGCAGCAAGGTGTGCTTTTGAGGTACGCCAGAGCCTTCACGAACACCAACCAGTTAACATCTAAATTTTCCGCCCTCAGTTGATCGAGCTTTTGTGCCTGTAATCACAATACACATACAGCAATACACGCAGCTACACCATCACGACGCTCTCATCGACATCATGACTGATAGATAAGCATAAATTATAATAATCATGTCCATTCCCATGTAATCATTTATTCTTTCTTTAACCCTCTCACATCCTGACGCGTTTTTTGAGCATATTAGGGATACTTTAAAGCCTTTGTTACCGTCAGAGGTATCTATAAACCTTTAGTTTGTTTACTTCAACCTCTGCAGTTGTCTTTGAGATAGCTGTGGGCAGAAAACTAATTTTGGAGAGGTAATTATAACAGTGAGAGTAATCTATTTCTTATTGCTAATCTGGCAACCTCTGGGTCCTATGGTCGTGAGAGGGTTAACTTGACTCGAGTCTTGGGACCGAAGTCTCGTTCCCCATTGTCCACCGCCATATTGGGTAAAACGTTCTCCCTTGCCTCATTGCCACGTGGAACTATTGGTGAGTTATTTCCTGGCTAATATTAACCCATATAACCTTACCCTATATATACATTTATTATGTGAGACCTTTGGATATAAATTAGCTTGTTTCAGATTGAATTCAATTTAGATATAGAGTAGTTTTCATTTAGATTGATTTTATTTGATTCATTATAGCTTAGTAATATTTAACTTCCATTGATAGTTTACCACAATGGTGCCCAGACCCGGGAATTAGCTACCAGTAAGGGATTTTAACCCTTATTTAGCGGCGAGCAACATAAGTCGAGTTAAATAAAGCTGGACTATGTGGCGGCGCTCGACATAACTCGAGTGGCAATTTCAGCACGTAATGTGGCTGAGAGAGAGAGACAAGTGGTGGCAGGAGACTAGCGAGCGTATGACTGCTCCAGACCACCGCGGCGAACCTACTGACACAAATCTCAGCTCCCTCCCTCCCCACTCGCTACATACTCATTATGTACTGAAAGTACCGAAAATACCTGCTTTTTTGCACTCGCGTTGCACGGTTATTGCAAGAAAACTATCCATCATACAAGGATCGTTATGGTGTCATTCGAAAGCTCTGTTTATGCCCTTTCAGGGATAGGTACTTGTTTTACGTTCTGGGTCTTATTTAGGCATGAAAATGATCACGTAAACAGCCCTATTTTGGCTAAAAACACCCCGCTGTGCGGTACACATAAATAAACCGCATAGGCCGCTCGTAAGGTGTTAAGGCAATGAACAAGGGGACATATAACAGGATGCAGGAACAACTCTATGATAAACTGGCAAGGCTAGCCAAGCGATGGTTAGAGCCGGAATGCAGGGTCACATCGTTGCTCCTGCCCAAGTTCTGCATCCCACCCATCATCTTTCCCCAATAATTTTCTTTTCCATTTCAGACTTCCTGTGACATATGACCTGACCTAACATTTTTTCTTGTTCAATATGATCCATTAGTAGGTATTGCTATTTAGTGTACTACTTTTTCTCCATAACATAGAAATCCGCCGGTTGGCGTCTCTTAACTAGACTATTATTTGGCCGTTGTCTTTGTAACGTAATATTTAGATACATAGCCTATAGGCTCGCATGCAAAATGGATAAAAACGATAAAGAGACACCGTCTAGTGGGGTGCTGATCAAAGCCCCTAAAAATCAAAGGGCGGGACTTCGGGGAGTATTAAATAGGCTAATTGTGGACGTCAACACTTTCATCACTACTGCTGAACTAGAGGAATTGGAGGCTAGATTAGAAAACGTCCAGGCTACCCACGGTCGTATTACGGCTCTGAGTGAGGTGATTGTGGCTGACATGATAGAGGAGGAAGAGATAGTTACAGAGTGTGATAATCGCGCCCTCTATGACGAACCTGTCTTTAGAGCGAAGTACCTATTACAGCGTGCTGTCGCAAGTAAGAAGGGAGGCGATAATGAGGCCCATAGAAGGGCTGACCCAAAACATACTGTACACCTCCCAAAGCTCAATCTTCCTACATTTGGGGGCAAGTTAACTGAGTGGTTAGCTTTTTTGGGACGTATTTCGATCTACGGTTCATGAATCCTCTTTGGATAATGTCCGCAAGTTTCACTATCTGAAGGGACAAATGGAAGGAGAGGCCTTACATTTAATAGAGGGTTTTGCAGTAGTGGGTGGTAGTTATCTTGAAGCGGTACACTTATTAGAGTCCACATACGGGGATAGAGAGCAGTTGAAGATGGCCCATGTCGTTGCCTTGTTGGGGCTCGTAGAACCACAGTATAAGGTTGATGAGTTGACAAACTTCAGGGCAAATATGGAGTGCCATACTCGATCGCTAGACACCCTAGGGCTTACCATGCAGGAAATGATAGTCATTATCTTGCGTCAGAAGCTTCCTATGGCAATACTTGATAAGGTAAGATCATTTGAGCTGGGGGAATTCAAAACTCAGTTCAGCAAGGAGATCAATAATCTACAGTTGAACAAAGGGAGAATGTATGTGTCGGGAGGGAGTGAGAATGTGGAGAAGAGGGGAACAATAAGCATGACAGTGGGGACTAAAGTAAAGAAAGAGGGTGTGTATAAGAAACCTGCTCAGATTCTATGTAAGCTATGTAACAACAATCATAAATGGAGTTTCTGCGTAAAATACCCGACAAATGAGACAAAACTAGCACAGGCGAAAAGATTGAAGCTATGTGTAGGTTGTCTAAGTGGGGAACATGGTAAGCAGGAACAATGTACTGCTACATACTTAAGGCCCTGTCGGCACTGCAAAGGACATCACTTTGATAAGTTGTGTCCTACAGAAGATAAAGTCAAAGACGTCAATACAGAGGGTACTACAACTGTGACACTAGGTAGCATGCAAGACACCACTATATTGCCCACAATACAGATTCCCATGGAAGGTAATGACAGTAACAAAGTTTGTCGGGTACTTCTAGATCAAGGGTCTCAACGTTCCTTTATAAAGAGGTCCATACTAGTGGGACTGAAGCACCGAATCGTAGGGGCTGAGACTCTTCGATTACAGGGCTTCACAGGGGTTACTGATAAGCAAGACTACGAGATAGCGGAGATTTCATATTTCTATCGTAAAAACCGGTACTTTATGACTTGTATCGTAGTAGACACCCTACCAGAATATGTATCTGTGGGTGTGGAGAAGGTGGAACACGCATTACGTAGCAAGGGGGTTAACTTGTCAGATCCCATGGGAAATCAGAGTGAGGTGCATGTTCTACTTGGTGTGGATCATATTATGAAGTAGTATACCCTGGATTTAAAAAGATGTGTGGTGTAATTTTAATCCCCACTAAATTTGGATACTGCATGAGCGGAAAGGTGCATACTACACAGTCAAAGGTCCTGGTCGACACGGTCTCGATATATAGAGTCAATGTAACCGCGGCAGAGGAGTTGGGAAGGGAGGATTCCCAACCTAGTGACCCTAAGATGGCTGCCGAGTTCGACCTGGAACGACTGTGGAGATTGGATCACATAGGCATTAATCCTATGGAGACTGATTATGACTCGGAAGTTGCGCTACAAAGGTTTGACGAGTCTGTGTGCTACTGTGCCTCAGACAAGCAATATAAAGTTAGTTTACCCTGGAAGAACAGTGAGATAAGCCTGCCTACCAACTATGGTTTGGCATTAGGTCGCTTGCGCGCATTGCAGCGGAAATTGTCTAACGAACCGAGCACGCGCCAGGCATATGACAATGTATTTCGGAGTTATGAGGATAGGGGCTTTATAGAGAGAGTCGATGTCAAGGAACCGTGTAAGAAGGGTAGGGTTCACTATCTGGCCCATCATGGGGTAAAGAAACAGCGTCACCACACCAATACGGGTGGTGTATGACTGTTCTTTACGGCCACCAAGGACAACAACCCAGTCTAAATGACTGCCTGTTGACAGGTCCGTCCATGGTGTCGGACCTGTCCCAACATCTATTGCGGTTTAGGCTGGGGAAGTATGCCTATACCAGTGACATCGAGAAAGCATTCTTGATGGTCAAGCTAAAGAAGGAAGCTAGAGATGTTACCCGCTTTCTTTGGTTTGGCGACATTAGCGACTCTGAAAGTCCCATCATAATATACCGTTTTCGGGTTGTACTCTTTGGGGCCACTTGCTCGCAGTTTTTGTTAAATGCCACAATCAGAAAACATCTAGCTGACACTCATGAGGACACAAGTAAACTATCTCGCGGATTATACATTGACAATTTGCAGGGTACTAGCGATAGTCAAGATGATTTGTTGTATGCATACTGGCAAGCACGCAGATTGTTTGCGGATGCACATCTATTTCTCCGCGAGTGGGTTACTAATAGTGAAGATCTTCAGAGTTTAATACAAGTGGATGGTACGGCATCTCTTAACCAGGAAAAGTCCAGAAATTTGGGGATGATCTGGCAACCTAAACAGGACATCCTAACTTTTCAAACAAGGTCTTTTGCTCAGCAGACAGGAGCGCACACCAAAAGAAGTCTGTTGAGCAAAGTTGCGCAATTTTTTTATCCTTTTGGTCTAGCATTACCTGTTACCATTAGAGCTAGGATTATAATGCAGGAAGTTTGGAGACGTAAAATAGGATGGGATGACAGTTTGCCCGAGGATCTGAATGACCAAGGGACATTGTTGTTGATGAATATGCCATCCGATGTACTAAACCTATACCTCGTAAAGTGGCGGCGTTCGGTGATGTTACGTTACACACGTTTTGCGATGCTAGCGCCACGGCATACGGGGTAGCCATATATGTTGTTACTTCATTTGGGGCACATTTAGTTACAGCCCGGGAAAAGGTAGCCCCGGTTAAAAAGGTAACTATCCCTAAAATGGAATTGACTGCCATGCTGCTATTAGCACGTCTGGTGCAACATGTACGCGCAGCATACGAGAGCGAATTAAATATTGAAATCGTTCATGTATGGTCAGGTCGCACTCAACTGGATACATAGCAAGAAGTCTCTGCCAGTTTATGTGCGGAATAGGGTAGATGAGATTAGAGCCCTTTTGCCAGACGTTGCTTATCATTATGTAAATACAATAGAAAACCCTAGTGATCTCATAACTAGGGGTATAACGGCTAGCCAGTTAATGAAGTCCGAATTGTGGTGGCATGGTCCAAAGTGGCTGCTCCATGAAAGTGAATGGACGATATGGCATGCTGTTGGTGAGGGACTTCTGCCACTGGAAACAGTGGCAGTTACAGCCCAACCAAATGAGCCACCGGGTCCTATCATGAAGTGGGCAAGATTCGGTGACTATAATAAACTAGTCAGAGTTGTAGCTTGGGTATTGCGATATGTATCCAATCTCAAGCTTAAAGTAACGGGCCAACTCTGCAACAGGGGTCACACCATTGATGCTCGTGAATTTAAAGCAGCTGAAGTAACTTTGATCAAATGGGTTCAAGTAGAAACCTTTTCCAATGAATTAGAATCCTTGAAAAGCTCGAATAAGACATTAATGCCTAATATAGTGCATCAACTAAGGTTGCACCTAGACAATGGCCTCATCAGGTGTGAGGGTCGCCTGAAGTGGTCGGGTGTACCAGACGGCACAAACCGACCTATACTTATGCCAACAAGACATCACGTTACTGATCTATTGATCATACGTGCACATAGGGAAGTAAAACACTACGGGGTATGTCATGTTATATCAAATTTACGTCTCACATGGTGGATACCCAGAGTTCGACAAGTAGCTCGACGCGTAGTGAGAAAGTGTGTAATATGCCAGAGACTAAAGGGTAAACCATATGCAACTGGACCAGCTCCACCTCTACCTGAATGCTGTGTAAAGCACGTAGAACCTTTCCAAGCTGTAGGATTAGATTACACAGGGGCATTAAAGACGAGGGAGCATGAGAAGGTTTATATATTATTGTTTACCTGTGCGACGTCTCGAGCGGTACACCTAGAACTATGTGATAATATGTCTAGCGAAGAATTTATGCTGGCGTTTAGACGGTTTTGTGCCCGTCGTTCATTCCCTCAACTCATTCTTAGCGACAATGCTCCCACTTATGTCCAAGCATCAAAATATCTAAAGGATATGAGTAGTGATCCTACTGTCATCACTTTTTTGGGAGAGAAGAATTGCGAATGGAGGTTCATTCCAGTTAAGGCACCTTGGTTTGGTGGAATGTGGGAACGGTGTGTCGGCATAGTAAAGTCAGGACTCAGAGCGGTTGTAGGATGTGCTCTATTAAAGAAGAGTGAGTTGACGACAGTCCTCACAGAGATAGAGGCAGTCGTGAATGATCGCCCGCTTACATATGTGTACACCGACCTGCAAGAACCACTACCATTAACGCCAGCTCACTTGCTATATGGAAAACCATTGACTGCGTTTCCATCTGATTTTCAGTCCATAGTAGAGTAAGAGGATCCCTCGTTGTACTCTGAGGTAGCGGTGTCTAAGAGATACCAGTATATATCCAGGATAATCGGGGATTTTAGGAAACGGTGGATTAGTGAATATCTTCTAGCATTGAGGGAAAGGAGTGTTACTCCCTCTGGTAGACCAACGGCACCTACAGTTGGCGAAGTTGTTTTAATTAAAGAAGATAGTCCTCGTTTATACTGGAAATTAGGCCGCGTATTGGAGGTATACAAGGGGGCAGACTCTGTAGAGCGGGTGGTGCTATTGAAGACAGCCACTGGAACTACTGTTCATCCTATCGCACGTTTGTACGCTTTGGAGCTCGATTCCGCATTGCAATCTGAGGCTCCACTTGTTATTGCTGGGTCCGAGGATTCTCAAAGGAACGACTCACCTCTTACTGATGGTGATCATTCTCGGACCGGGACGCGTCCCAGACGCGCTGCTGCTGGCGCCGTCGACTTGTGGCGTCAGAAGATAGCCTCTGGGCAACTTTAGGTTTAACACCTTACGAGCGGCCTATGCGGTTTATTTATGTGTACCGCACAGCGGGGTGTTTTTAGCCAAAATAGGGCTGATTACGTGATCATTTTCATGCCTAAATAAGACCCAGAACGTAAAACAAGTACCTATCCCTGAAAGGGCATAAACAGAGCTTTCGAATGACACCATAACGATCCTTGTATGATGGATAGTTTTCTTGCAATAACCGTGCAACGCGAGTGCAAAAAGCAGGTAATTCGGTACTTTCAGTACATAATTGAGTATGTAGCGAGTGAGAGAGGGAGGAGGGAGCTGAGATTTGTGTCAGTAGGTTCGCCGCGGTGGTCTGGAGCAGTCATACGCTCGCTAGTCTCCTGCCACCACTTGTCTCTCTCTCTCAGCCACATTACGTGCTGAAATTGCCACTCGAGTTATGTCGAGCGCCGCCACATAGTCCAGCTTTATTTAACTCGACTTATGTTGCTCGCCGCTAAATAAGGGTTAAGGTGGGGTTCAGGTCTTTTTTGTGGAGGGAGTGTATCGTATAAATACGATAGAATATGACTTTTGTGATCTCGTATGTCTCTGTGACGTCACGATCTCTCCTACAGCACGACGTAGGACGAGTAGATCATATATTATAAGTTAACTTATAAAAGGCCTAATATGCTATTAAGCAATATTGCCATGGTCTTATGTAGTATATATGAATTTATCGTATATATTAATATAATTTATCATATAGAGCAACCTAAATGCGGTACGATAATTTGGGCTCCTGGCGGTTTGCCTAGGCAGCAAGGTGTGCTTTTGAGGTACGCCAGAGCCTTCACGAACACCAACCAGTTAACATCTAAATTTTCCGCCCTCAGTTGATCGAGCTTTTGTGCCTGTAATCACAATACACATACAGCAATACATGCAGCTACACCATCACGACACTCTCATCGACATCATGACTGACTGATAGATAAGCATAAATTATAATAATCATGTCCATTCCCATATAATCATATATTCTTTCTTTAACTTGACTCGAGTCTTGGGACCGAAGTCTCGTTCCCCATTGTCCACCACCATATTGGGTAAAACGTTCTCCCTTGCCTCATTGCCACGTGGAACTATTGGTGAGTTAATTCCTGGCTAATATTAACCCTTATAACCTTACCCTATATATACATTTATTATGTGAGACCTTTGGATATAAATTAGCTTGTTTCAGATTGAATTCAATTTAGATATAGAGTAGTTTTCATTTAGATTGATTTTATTTGATTCATTATAGCTTAGTAATATTTAACTTCCATTGATAGTTTACCACAGTGACAATTCATTTTGTAACTAATTTGCTTGGGAAACCATTTATATCTATCTATCTATCTATTGCCTGACGCCGCGATCCCCGAAGGGGTGGCCACGAACGAACCGCCCCCATGCACCTCTGTCCCCATTCAGTCGACGCCCCTCCCCCCAACCAGCACCGCCTTCGTTCATGTAGTTCCTCACTCCATCCTTCCACCTCATATTCGGTCTACCTCTCCCCCTCTGTCCCTCCACCTCGCTCTCGTACACCCTCTTAGTCATTCTCTCGCTTTCCATACGTTCCATATGGCCGAACCATCTCAAGTTGTTCCTTTTCACACTTTCCAGCACATCTACCTCCACACCACACCTCCTTCTTACTTCCTCATTAGTCTGTCTATCCCTCCATGTAACTCCGCACGCACTCCTTAAGTAATTCATTTCTACTGCTCTCACTCTTGGTCTGAGTCTCTCAACCAACGTCCATGCTTCGCTTCCGTAAGTCAGTGTCGGGATTACCACACTGTCATGCAAGGACTTCTTCACTTCCATACTGACCACCCTATTTCTTGTTACTGCTTTTAGCGTTCCTACAACCCTCTTCCCCTGTTGTACCCTCTCCCGCACCTCTTCATCCATAGTCCCATCTTTACTCAACACACTGCCCAGATACTTAAAAGAGTTGACGATCTCCATAGCCTGACCGTTCAGCTTCACCTCACACTCTGTGACTTCACCCCTTTCGAAGACCATAACCTTGCTCTTCCCCGTATTTACCTTCAAATTCCGTTTTTCGCACACTGTTCGCACACCATTTATCGCACACCATTTTCGCACACCATTTATACATACTGTATATATATATATATATATATATATATATATATATATATATATATATATAGGCCTATATACTGTATACTGTATATATATATATTTTTTTTTTGTGGTAATATTCAAGACATTATTCCAGTGATAATTTGTTTGTTCTATGTGAATGAGGGAGACAAAAGGCATAACTGCCTGCAGCGAGTGCCTCCCACAGAGTTGAAAGAGTAACAGGGACAAAATCAAGGGACGTTCGAGCTAAAATGCCTGGACACACAGAGTTTGAAGCAATTTAAGTCATAGAAAGAGGGAAAGACTGATTCTGGGAGAGAGTTCCAGAGCTCAGCAGTTAATAGAAGAAAGTCTGAAAATAGCTTTTCACTCTTGGGTTGGAGAGTTGCGCAGAGTAGGGGTGGGATTGTGTTGCAAGGCGGGTACTACTTACCCTAAGTAGAGGAGGTGGTATACTATGGGAGAGCTCCGAGGAACACTGATTATTGTAGTAGCGATAGAATAGTGAGAGATGCAACATTGCAGCGAAGAGAGAGAGATTGCAGAGAGTTGGTGAGTGGACGGGAGTTAATAATAGAAAAGGCTTTCCTTTCTACCTTGTCTAGGAGTGCTGTGTGAGAGGATCCTCCCCATACATGTGAACAATACTCAATACAAGGACGCATTGTGCCCATGTACAGAGGAAGAAGCTGTGCAGAGGTAAAGAACCACTTGAGGCAGTTGAGCACACCCAACTTCTGGGAGGTTGCCTTAGCGAGACTGGTAATATGGTCCTTCCAAGTGATAGCAGAAGAGAAAGAGACACTGAGAACATGAGAGAAGATGAAGGGTTGATTTTTGTATTGTTGAAGAATATGGGATAGTCCTCTGAAGGTTCCTGACGAGGAGTAAATTGGATAAATTGAGTCTTGGAAGCATTAAATGCAACAAGGTTTTCTCTACCCCAATTGGAAATAGTAGCTAGATCAGAAGATAAGTGATTTATGGCTTCATTACGTTTGCTTTTGATGGACTGCTGGCGGGGGCGTTCTGGAAAACTAATCGAGTGGCGTAAGGTAGAGTCGTCTGCATATGAATGGATGGGACTGGATGTACAGTTGAGAAGATCATTTATGAAAATTAGAAAGAGAATAGGAGATAGGACAGAACCCTGAGGAACATCGAGTTGATAGGATGATGAAATGAGCGATGGCCGCCCACAACCGCAGCTATGGAACGGACAGAAAGGAAATTAGAGACAAAGGCACAGAAGGAGGGCAGTTTGGAAATTAAAGATTTGTGCCAGACTCTATCGAAAGCCTTCAATATATCTAGTGCAACAATAAAAGTCTCACCGAAGTCCCGAAAGTTGGATGACCAAGAGTTAGTAAGATATGAAAGAAGATCACCAGTAGAGCGACCCTTAAGGAAGCCATACTGGCGATCTGGATCTGAGAGCAGATTATGAGAAGAGAAATGCTTAAGACATTTGGAAGCAAAAATAGTTTAAAAAACTTTAGAGACACAAGAGATGAGAGCAATTGGACGATAGTTATAGTTGGATGGTTGAGAGCGGTCACCCTTCTTTGGGACAGGTTGAATGAGAGCAAACTTCCAGCAAGAAGGGAAGATGTTAGAGGAGAGACAGAGACGAAAGAGTTTGCCTAGGCAGGGGGTCAGCACGGAAGCATAGTTTTTTAGTACAACAAAAGGAACACCGTCCGAACCGTACGCCTTCTTATAATTAAGCCCAGAGAGGGTAGAAAGTACATCTTTAGAAGAGATTAGGATATTAGGCATAAGTAGTAGAGAGGGAGGTGGAGAAGGAGGAATAGCACCGGAATCATCCAAGGTAGAGTTTCTAGCAAACTCATGATGAGTTTAACTTCATATTACTTATGTATTGTAGGCTATATTGCTTATTTATTATGAAATTCAGGAGTACTAGGGTAAAAGACTAGTAATACCGTATGGAGATAATTGAGAAGAAAAATAAATACTAAATTCAGAGGGAAATTATCCCAGTGACAGGTTGAGGTTGGGTGATGTCTTAGATTGTTACATTGGCTTTCCATGACTTCGTGGCAGCAGGGAGGGCTGGAAGGTACGTGTCGACTGTGATGGCTTACTGGAAACTGACTACGCTCTATCTCCACGTTTGGCGGGAGCTACCCTGAGCCTATTGATGGTCAATGTAAGTACTTTTATTTCGATACAAAGTATATTTCTTTAATAACTTACTTTACAAAGAAAGAGAGCACCATAAAACAATTATTAATAGTAAGAAAATTAATAGATGATAGCCTAGTCTATTACTTTGCTATTAGGCCTACAGGCCCATATTTTTTAGTCATCAAGTTTTGATGACTAAACAAAATGGGTCTATAATAGAAAAATATTAGACGATTATCTATTATTTGTATTATTTGGCATTAATTATATAAATTTCACTATTATTTTGTGTAGGTTTCTCCAGTACTCATAACACTCCATACCAAGCCTTCAGAATCGATACTTTCAAGTACAGAGGTGGTATCGAAATATCGATAAGCCCACCGCTACCGACTACCCCGTGTCGCCTATAGCATCATGCGGGATTCCTGATTGAACTTGTGTCTATAAACAGTACAGGCATGGGGTCGTTGAGAGGTTGAGTACCACTGAAAGGTTTGTAAGCGATTGCGAAAGCAGTTCCGCTTTTCTAACCCGATTATATTCGCCAAATTTATAGCTTATATAAATACGCTTATTTTCTACGGAATTAGTGGTTTACGGAAGTGATTACGGCAGTACCCACCCCTGATATATATATATATATATATATATATATACTGTACATACAGTATACAGTATATACCTCCTCCGGTAACCTGATCTTCTTTTCCTCACTGAAACTCAGGTGTCTGAAGCAACTGCCAGCAGCCCCTTCTATGTATCCTACTTTCTCTATCCTAGTTTTAAAGCCAAAGGCGGATGGTGTGCATATGTACACAACAAACTCACTTGCTCTCGTGTTCCCGATTTCGACTCCTCTGAATTCTCCACTGTGTGGCTCAAACTATACTGTCATTCTCATACTAAATACATTTGTGCTGTCAATCTTTCCCCTAACTCTTCTGACTTTCCCAAATTCTTTGACTATCTAAACTCCAAAGTGGAACACATCCTATCCATCTCATAAATCTCCATCTTAGGAGATTTCAACGCTCACCACCACCAATGGCTCTCCTATCATTCCACTGACCAACCTGGTGAACAAGCCTACACCTTTTCTCTCCTAAGTAACCTAGAGCAGTTGGTTCAGCAACCCACCTGTATCCCGGATCACTTCGGAGATTGGCCCAACATTCTTGACTTGTTTCTAACTTCTAACCCTTCCTCTTATACTGTCAATCTTTTCTCTCCTTTGGGCTCCTTCGACCATAAACATATTTCTGTCACTTGTCCTATCTCTCCATCCAGTACGAACACCTGAACCTCCCAGCCAGTGGCACTTACAGCACTTTAGTGCTGCCGACTGGGAGGCTCTCTGGCAGTACTTCTTAGTTTTCCCATGGAAGTATTGTTGCTTCCGTGGCTGGCAACCCTCAGAGAGTACTCAACGCATTATTGAGGTAATCCTCTCGGACATGGAGGCGTGCATTCCATTTTCAAACGGTACCGACGCCTTCAAACTCAAGAGTCTCACTCTTCGTATATGTTTCTGCCCACAATCAACTCATATCTGTTCTATTTCTCGCCAAATACTCTTTTATTAAAAATGTATGCACTGACCTATCCAACTCTAGCTCTTCTCTAGCTTTCTGGCACCTAGCCAAAAACCTCTCCAACAAGTTTTCTTCCTCGTCTTTCCCTCCCCTTTTTCACTCTGACGGCACTACTGTCACTTCTTCCTCTAACGAAGCTGAACTCTTTGCCCAAATTTTGCTAAAAACTCCACCTCCGATGATTCCGATGCTATTCCTCCCGCTCCACCCCTATCTCACTTACTCATGCCTAATAACCTAATCTCTTCTAAATATATACTTTCTACCCTCTCTGGGCTTAATACCTACTGTCCCAGCGACGGACATTGGCCGTCAGTAAAAAAGTCACTCGCCAGTACCAGCTACGAACCATGTCCGTTAGTAAAATGCGGTCCTTCTACCAAGCTGTACCTGGCACCATGACTTGTAAACACTGCTTTGAGACCTTGGCAACAATTCTCAGAGTGTATCTAAGGTCCCACGGGCGAGCTGGCTCAGTACTAGTCCAGCTTTCGGGGTGAGAGGATGCTTTCTCTCGACTTGGAAGCCATTTTGGCCACAATGCTTGCTACTGGAGGTTACATTTATAGCAATACCCTCTGGTACAGTAGGGGTTAATACTAAGATGGCGAATGGTCTGGATGGTGTTCCTCCTGTTGCACTAAAAAACAGTGCTTCCATGCTGACTCCATACCTAGGCAAACTCTTCTGTCTCTCTCTCCTCTAACATCTTCTCTTCTTGCTGGAAGTTTGCTCTCATTTAACCTGTCCCAAAGAAGACATGCCAGCTTTCAAAAATTTCTATACTCACTTTTTAGGGATTTTTTTTTTTACTATTGGCCTGTCCGTTCACCTATGATAGGCACAATTTTGGTACAGGCCAAAAACTATCCTGTCCTAAAACTGAATAGTGGCCATTCGTTCCCTAAGGTGTGTCATTAATGTTCCCTAATGTGACATTTTTTCTGACCGGCCCAAATTTGGCAAAACTAGCCTGTCCCGAAAAAGCATATTTTCCACTAGCCTGTCCGTCAACATATAATGGTTTTTATGCTATATGAGTTACTTAAGTTTTTTTAAGGGAAAAACTGGCAGAACTAGGGCTAGCGTTACCAAAACTATGCAATAGGAGTAGAATGTTATGCTTATTCCAAATTCTGCATCAATTTTGTAATAACTGAACAAAATGGAAGTGGTAAAGCCAAATATGTTAAAAAGAAATGATAAAGTTGACCATATTTCCTTTCTCTGAAGATTAATCCAATTTCTAGGTGCAATTTTGAAATCAGCATAAAAAACTACTCCTAATGCAAAGTTCTGGTAACGCTAGTCCTAGCTGGCAGAAATGGGGCTAGCGTTACCAGAACTATGCAATAAGAGTAGAATGTTATGCTTATTCCAAATCTTGCATCCATTTTGTAATAACTGAAAAAAATGTAAGTGATAAAGCCAAATATGTTAAAAAGAAATGATAAAGTTGACCACATTGGGGGAAATAAAAATAAAACATAATTTATTTGTGTTTTTATTGACCAATAATTGTTTTCCTGAGCTTAGGCATTACGGAAAGTCCCATACTCGACACTAATTTCAGTTTATCATCATTTCAGTAATAAAGTCTCTAATTGCGCCAAGGTAGTTAGTGTCCTCATTACTGTATGGAATCAGATCATTATTACCAATAACCTCCAACATCTGTCCTAGAATAGAAAAGTGTATTCAGCTATCATCTAGTACAAACCGGGGCACCTCTGCGGCACGCAAATATGCCAACACGTAGGCATATCTCATAAATATTATGGAGACACCCTTCAAAATCTCACGCCCATGTTTCTCCTCGTCCTTGTCCACATTCATGGCGTTACCGACAATGAGGGTATAATGGTTCCAGATAATGTCATTCATGATACTGTAAGCTAGATACGAATCTTCGTGAATGGAGTGATCAACGTTATAAATTACCGAAAAACGGGATGTCGCAGATGATTATCTAACTACGTCGATCTGGTAGGTTGCTCTTGAGCGAGGCAGTTCTATGGAAGATGCTTTACCTTTTAGCACGTCAATTGATACGAAGAGACCGAACCGTCCCCTGATTACCAAGTGAACGTCGGTCACAATGGAAGGATTCAAGAAAGAGAGCTTGATCTTCTGCAGATTTTCCTCACCAGTGTCCATGGACACGAGTAAGCACGTGCGTGTAGTCACCCAAGACGGTACCTCCTGTGACTGATACCTGACAAGATCCTTGTAGCGTCCTCGTCCTTCATTCGTGACATGAAAGCTGTAAGCTCCTTCGCTCTGGACAGACATGACAATCCTCAGATTGAAGTACTTGTCCTGAAAGGGGTCAACGTCAATGATGGCCGTGGCCACGGTTGGATTCTTCGTGTAGCTGTTGACCGAGGTCACCCGGTCAGATTCCCGCGAGGCTGGCAACGGGAAGAAGAGTTCGTGGGGAGGAGGAGGAATGTGGTGAAGACTGATGCCACCGTCGCCACAATCAACGCCCCCCGCCATTGCCCGAACCTTAGGGGAGGGGGCCGTTGTAACCTTAGACCAGGGTGTGACCGGAGGTACTCAATGCCAGCAACAGGCGCCGACCCCGGCAGGTGTGGCCGCCGGTGCAATGTCATCAGCACCTGTCGGCAAAGACGACAAATCACTAGAGGACGACACGGGAGTGTTGGTCAACCGCCACTTCCACCTGGAAGCAAAGACGCAGCACCAACAACAGAGGATATCGTGGTAGTAGCTGTTGGCGCATCGCCACCTCCACTGCTTTCAATTAGGCCGAAGAACAAAAGAAAAACTGTGAAAGATATGATGATGCCACACAGAACAAACAAATAGTCCCCCATAAAAAAAGTAATTGGCTGCCTCCCGTCACCAATCCTTCAAACGTGGAGGTATACAGTGTTGATGATCCATTACGCTCAGAATTGTATGAAAACGAGATTGACAAATAATCCCACAACATTTTTAGAGATTTTGTACCAATGCTAACATTTTTGTGGGATTATTTTTGGTGAGTCGTCTGACTGGGGTACGGCACATTATACGAAGCATGACCTAGGAGATATACGACGCATTATAAGAAGCATGACCTAGCTATACGACGCATTATACGAAGCATGACAGAGAGAGAGAGTGTGTAACTCTCTCTCTCTCTCACACACACACACACACACACTGTGTCTGTCTCTCTCTCTCACTCTCTCACACACACACACTGTGTCTGTCTCTCTCTCTCTCTCTCCTGGAGAGAGACTACCTGGCCAGGCTGCTGCGGCATCGCCGCTGTACGGGTCCCTGTCGTGATTTTAACACACATCTTTAGACGATCTTCTGCTGTCCAACGTGAGTTGGTGGAATTTGAGTTGGTAGTGAACCTTTTTTCAGGAGGGTCTAAATTGTTGTGGGTGAAAGATGTCATGGAAAAATTACAAGCAATCTTTTTTCGAGAAAGCTAAATTTGTCGATACAATTGTAAAAACTAGGACAAATAAAAGAAAAACATGAAAAATTCCATTTTATTTTCCGTTTTACATTATACGAAGCATGACCTAGCTATACGACAAATTATACGAAGCACCAAAGTACCAGTTACTCCCATTAAATTTATGTCACTTGATCCTAAAGTTAAGCAAGTGGAGGATATAGGTGACTACATAGCAAACAACCAATATATAAGCCCCAAAAAGGATATAATAAAATATAAATTCTAAACAGTTTTTATTTGTACAAACAACCAGTGTCCATGGACACGAGCAAGCATGTGCGTGTGGTCACCCAAGACGGTACCTCCTGTGACTGATACCTGACAAGATCCTTGTAGCGTCCTCGTCCTTCATTTGTGACATGAAAACTGTAAGCTCCTTCGCTCTGGACAGACATGACACTCCTCAGATAGAAGTACTTGTCCTGAAAGGGGTCAACGTCAATGATGGCCGTGGCCACGGTTGGATTCTTCGTGTAGCTGTTGACCGAAGACACCCAGTCAGATTCCCGCGAGGCTGGCAACGGGATGAAGAGTTCGTGGGGAGGAGGAGGAATGTGGTGAAGACTGACGCCACCGTCGCCGCAATCAACGCCCCCCGCCCGTGTCCGAACCTTAGGGGAGGGGGCCGTTGTAACCTTAGACCAGGGTGTGACCGGAGCTACTCAATGCCAGCAACAGGCGCCGACCCAGGCAGGTGTGGCCGCCGGTGTAATGTCATCAGCACATGTCGGCAAAGACGACAAATCACTAGAGGACGACACGGGCGGGAGTGTTGGTCAAGCGCCACTTCCACCTGGAAGCAAAGACGCAGCACCAACAACAGAGGATATCGCGGTAGTAGCTGTTGGCGCACCGCCACCTCCGCTGCTTGCAATTAGGCCGAAGAACAAAAGAAAGACTGTGAAAGATATGATGATGCCACACAGAACAAACAAATAGTCCCCCATAAAAATAGTAATTGGCTGCCTCCCGTCACCAATCCTTCAAACGTGGAGGTATACAGTGTTGATGATCCATTACGCTCAGAATTGTATGAAAACGAGATTGACAAATAATCCCACAACATTTTTAGAGATTTTGTACCAGTGATAAGATTTTTGTGGGATTATTTTTGGTGAGTCGTCTGACTGGGGTACGGCACATTGTACGAAGCATGACCTAGGAGATATACGACGCATTATAAGAAGCATGACCTAGCTATACGACGCATTATACGAAGCATGACAGAGGGAAAGAGTCTGTAACTCTCTCTCTCTCTCACACACACACACTGTGTCTGTCTCTCTCTCTCTCTCTCTCACACACTGTGTCTGTCTGTCTCTCTCTCTCTCTCTCTCTCACACACACACACTGTGTCTGTCTCTCTCTCTCTCTCTCCTGGAGAGAGACTACCTGGCCAGGCTGCGGCGGCATCGCCGCTGTACGGGTCCCTGTCGTGATTTTAACACACACATCTTTAGGCGATCTTCTGCTGTCCAACGTGAGTTGGTGGAATTTGAGTTGGTGGTGAACCTTTTTTCAGGAGGGTCTAAATTTTTGTGGGTGAAAGATGTCGTGCAAAAATTCCAAGCAATATGTTTTCGAGAAAGCTAAATTTGTCGATACAATTGTAAAAACTAGGACAAATAAAAGAAAAACATGAAAAATTCCATTTTATTTTCCGTTTTACATTATACGAAGCATGACCTAGCTATACGACAAATTATACGAAGCACCACAGTACCAGTTACTCCCATTAAATTTAGGTCACTTGATCCTAAAGTTAAGAAAGTGGAGGATATAGGTGACTACATAGCAAACAACCAATATATAACCCCCAAAAAGGATATAATAAAATATAAATTCTAAACAGTTTTTATTTGTACAAACAACCAGTGTCCATGGACACGAGCAAGCACGTGCGTGTGGTCACCCAAGACGGTACCTCCTGTGACTGATACCTGACAAGATCCTTGTAGCGTCCTCGTCCTTCATTCGTGACATGAAAACTGTAAGCTCCTTCGCTCCGGACAGACATGACACTCCTCAGATTGAAGTACTTGTCCTGAAAGGGGTCAACGTCAATGATGGCCGTGGCCACGGTTGGATTCTTCGTGTAGCTGTTGACCGAGGACACCCAGTCAGATTCCCGCGAGGCTGGCAACGGGAAGAAGAATTCGTGGGGAGGAGGAGGAATGTGGTGAAGACTGACGCCACCGTCGCCACAATCAACGCCCCCCGCCCATCCCCGAACCTTAGGGGAGGGGGCCGTTGCAAGCTTAGACCAGGGTGTGACCGGAGCTACTCAATGCCAGCAACAGGCACCGACCCAGGCAGGTGTGGCCGCCGGTGCAATGTCATCAGCACCTGTCGGCAAAGACGACAAATCACTAGAGGACGGCACGGGCGGGAGTGTTGGTCAACCGCCACTTCCACCTGGAAGCAAAGACGCAGCACCAACAACAGAGGATATCGCGGTAGTAGCTGTTGGCGCACCGCCACCTCCACTGCTTTCAATTAGGCCGAAGAACAAAAGAAAGACTGTGAAAGATATGATGATGCCACACAGAACAAAGAAATAGTACCCCATAAAAAAAGTAATTGGCTGCCTCCCGTCATCAATCCTTCAAACGTGGAGGTATACAGTGTTGATGATCCATTACGCTCAGAATTGTATGAAAACGAGATTGACAAATAATCCCACAAATTTTTTAGAGATTTTGTACCAGTGCTAACATTTTTGTGGGATTATTTTTGGTGAGTCGTCTGACTGGGGTACGACACATTATACGAAGCATGACCTAGGAGATATACGACGCATTATAAGAAGCATGACCTAGCTATACGACGCATTATACGAAGCATGACAGAGAGAGAGAGTGTGTAACTCTCTCTCTCTCTCACACACACACACACACACACACACACACTGTGTCTGTCTCTCTCTCTCTCTCTCTCTCTCTCACACACACACTGTGTCTGTCTCTCTCTCTCTCTCTCCTGGAGAGAGACTACCTGGCCAGGCTGCTGCGGCATCGCCGCTATACGGGTCCCTGTCGTGATTTTAACACACACATCTTTAGGCGATCTTCTGCTGTCCAACGTGAGTTGGTGGAATTTGAGTTGGTGGTGAACCTTTTTTCAGGAGGGTCTAATTTTTTGTGGGTGAAAGATGTCGTGGAAAAATTACAAGCAATATTTTTTCGAGAAAGCTAAATTTGTCGATACAATTGTAAAAACTAGGACAAATAAAAGAAAAACATGAAAAATTCCATTTTATTTTCCGTTTTACATTATACGAAGCATGACCTAGCTATACGACAAATTATATGAAGCACCACAGTACCAGTTACTCCCATTAAATTTAGGTCACTTGATCCTAAAGTTAAGAAAGTGGAGGATATAGGTGACTACATAGCAAACAACCAATATATAACCCCCAAAAAGGATATAATAAAATATAAATTCTAAACCGTTTTTATTTGTACAAACAACCAGTGTCCATGGACACGAGCAAGCACGTGCGTGTGGTCGCCCAAGACGGTACCTCCTGTGACTGATACCTGACAAGATCCTTGTAGCGTCCTCGTCCTTCATTCGTGACATGAAAACTGTAAGCTCCTTCGCTCCGGACAGACATGACACTCCTCAGATTGAAGTACTTGTCCTGAAAGGGGTCAACGTCAATGATGGCTGTGGCCACGGTTGGATTCTTCATGTAGCTGTTGACCGAGGACACCCAGTCAGATTCCCGCGACGCTGGAAACGGGAAGAAGAGTTCGTGGGGAGGAGGAGGAATGTGGTGAAGACTGACGCCACCGTCGCCGCAATCAACGCCCCCCGCCCATGCCCGAACCTTACGGGAGGGGGCCGTTGTAAGCTTAGACCAGGGTGTGACCGGAGCTACTCAATGCCAGATACAGGCGCCGACCCAGGCAGGTGTGGCCGCCGGTGCAATGTCATCAGCACCTGTCGGCAAAGACAAATCACTAGAGGACGACACGGGCGGGAATGTTGGTCAACCGCCACTTCCACCTGGAAGCAAAGACGCAGCACCAACATCAGAGGATATTGCAGTAGTAGCTGTTGGCGCACCGCCACCTCCACTACTTTCAATTAGGCCGAAAGAACAAAAGAAAGACTGAAAGATATGATGATGCCACACAGAACAAACAAATAGTCCCCCATAAAAAAAGTAATTGGCTGCCTCCCGTCACCAATCCTTCAAACGTGGAGGTATACAGTGTTGATGATCCATTACGCTCAGAATTGTATGAAAACGAGATTGACAAATAATCCCGCAAAAATGTTAGAGATTTTGTACCAGTGCTAACATTTTTGTGGGATTATTTTTGGTGAGTCGTCTGACTGGGATACGGCACATTATACGAAGCATGACCTAGGAGGTATACGACACATTATACGAAGCATGACCTAGCTATATGACGCATTATACGAAGCATGACAGAGAGAGAGAGTGTAACTCTCTCTCTCTCTCTCTCTATCACACACACACACACATTGTGTCGTCTCTCTCTCTCTCTCTCTCTCTCTCACACACACACACACACATTGTGTCGTCTCTCTCTCTCTCTCTCACACACACACACACTGTGTCTGTCTGTCTCTCTCTCTCTCTCTCTCACACATACACTGTGTCTGTCTCTCTCTCTCTCTCCTGGAGAGAGAGTACCTGGCCAGGCTGCTGCAGCGTTGCCGCTGTACGGGTCCCTGTCGTAATTTTAACACACACATCTTTAGGCGATCTTCTGCTGTCCAACGTGAGTTGGTGGAATTTGAGTTGGTGGTGAACATTTTATCAGGAGGGTCTAAATGTTTGTGGGTGAAAGATGTCGTGGAAAAATTACAAGCAATCTTTTTCCGAGAAAGCTAAATTTGTCGATACAATTGTAAAAAGTAGGACAAATAAAAGAAATACATGAAAAATTCCATTTTATTTTCCGATTTACATTATACGAAGCATTACCTAGCTATACGACAAATTATACGAAGCACCACAGTACCAGTTACTCCCATTAAATTTAGGTCACTTGATCCTAAAGTTAAGAAAGTGGAGGATATAGGTGGCTACATCTATCAACACAATCTAGATAAATTGTCATGTTGGGCCCAAATTTGGCAAATGAGTTTCAATGCGGATAAATGTAAAGTACTTCATATCGGATACATAAATGAGAAAGCAAACTATTCGATGAATGGCACTCAGCTTAAGAATGTAAACAGAGAAACCGATCTGGGAGTAACAATATCGAGTATCCTAAAACCGAGTCAACAATGTTCAGAAGTTGTTAAGAAGGCAAACAAAATAATTGGCTTTATAGGCAGGTCATTTGAGCATAAATCCAAAGAAGTTATCCTAACCCTTTACAATTCCTTAGTCCGCCCTCTTCTGAAATACTGCGTTCAATCCTGGTGCCCTTATTACCAAAAAGATATAAACAAGCTAGTACGAGTTCAACGTAGAGTTACCAAAACGATACCTAGCCTAAAGAACAAACCATACGAAGAGCGTCTTAGAGAATTAAATCTATTTCATTTAACCCAGCGCAGATTAAGAGGTGACTTAATTCAAGTGTTCAAAATCATCAAAGGCATCGACAATATGGACTGTAGTAAGTACTTCACTATCAACCAATCTAATTACACGCGGGGAAACGGTTGCAAAATTATTGGTAAATCTTTTACCGAGGCCATGTTTCGTATACTGCGTCGTTTACCGAGGCCATGCTTTGTATACTGCGCCGTTTACCGAGGCCATGCTTCGTATACTGTGTCGTTTACCGAGGCCATGCTTCGTATACTGCGTCGTTTACCGGGGCCTAAATTTTTCGAAAATCGACTCTCCATCATTTCTCGATGACGGCTAGGGACTTCTCTGATACTCTGGGACGAGGTGGTGATGGCCAACCAAAAAAATGCTGCTGAGAAGCGGGAAGGCAAGAATGTGACGATGACCACATGTCTCTGGCTTCTTCCAAGGAAGAGGGGATGAGCCCTCTCGTCTTTCTGTTCCGCAGGAGGACCCCTCCTTCAGACAACTTTGCTGTGTTGCAATCTGAAAATTCAAATGGCTACTCCCTCAATCTACCTAGCTATTCGTATACTGCGTCGTTTACCGAGGCCATGCTTTGTATACTGCGTCGTTTACCGAGGCCATGCTTCGTATACTGCGTCATTTACCGAGGCCATGCTTCGTATACTGCGTCGTTTACAGAGGCAATGCGTCGTTTACCGAGGCCATGCTTCGTATACTGCATCGTTTACCGAGGCCATGCTTCGTATACTGCGTCGTCTACCGTGGCCATGCTTCATATACTGCGTCGTTTACCGAGGCCATGCGTCGTTTACCGAGGCCATGCTTCGTATACTGCGTCGTTTACCGATGCCATGCGTCGTTTACCGAGGCCATGCTTTGTATACTGCGTCGTTTACCGATGCCATGCTTCGTATACTGCGTCGTTTACCGAGGCCATGCTTCGTATACTGTGTCGTTTACCGAGGCCATGCTTCATATACTGCGTCGTTAACGAGGCCATGCTTCGTATACTGCATCGTTTACCGGGGCCTAAATTTTTCGAAAAGCGACTCTCCATCATTTCTCGATGACGGCTAGGGACTTCTCTGATACTCTGGGACGAGGTGGTGATGGCCAACCAAAAAAATGCTGCTGAGAAGCAGGAAGGCAAGAAGGTGACGATAAGCCACATGTCTCTGGCTTCTTCCAAGGAAGAGGGGATGAGCCCTCTCGCCTTTCTGTTCCGCAGGAGGACCCCTCCTTCAGACCACTTTGCTGTGATGCAATCTGAAAATTCAAAGGGCTACTCTCCCTCAATCGTATACCTAGATCATGCTTCGTATACAGCGTCGTTTACCGAGGCCATGCTTCGTATACTGCGTCGTTTACCGAGGCCATGCTTCGTATACTGAGTAGTTTACCGAGGCAATGCTTCGTATACTGCGTCATTTACCGAGGCCATGCTTCGTATACAGCGTCGTTTACCGAGGCCATGCTTCGTATACTGCGTCGTTTACCGAGGCAATGCTTCGTATACAGCGTCGTTTACCGGGGCCTTTACGGCCATCCGAGAGACGGCCTGACATCGCTTTTTGATGGAAAAATAATTGACAACTCGATTTCTTTAACAGGACAGCGTGTGCGCGCTCATTGCAGCTGATTATGGGCAAGACGTTAGCTAATTTTGTTTTGACTCACAGAGAGAGAGAGAGAGAGAGAGAGAGAGAGAGAGAGAGAGACAGACACACCTCTCCTAAATTTTTGTGGGTGAAAGATGTCGTGGACAAATAATTGACAACTCGATTTCTTTAACAGGACAGCGTGAGCGCGCTCATTGCTGCTGATTATGGGCAAGACGTTAGCTAAAAAATCTTTGACTCAGAGAGAGAGAGAGACAGAGCCAGACACAGTGTGTGTGTGTGTGTGAGAGAAAGAGAGAGAGAGACAGACACTGTGTGAGAGAGAGAGAGACAGACAGACACTGTGTGAGAGAGAGAGAGAGAGAGAGAGAGAGTTACACACTCTCTCTCTCGCTGTCATGCTTCGTATAATGCGTCGTATAGCTAGGTCATGCTTCGTATACTGTCCTAGGTCATGCTTCGTATAATGTGTCGTACCCCAGTCAGCCGACTCACCAAAAATAATCCCACAAAAATGTTAGCACTGATACAAAATGTGTAACATTTTTGTGGGATCCGTTTTGGAGGTTATATATTGGTTATTTGTTATTTAGTCACCTTTATCCTCCACTTTCTTAACTTTAGGATCAAGTGACCAAACATTAATGGGAGCAACTGGTACTGTGGTGCTTCATATAATTCGTCGTATAGCTAGGTCATGCTTCGTATAATGTAAATCGGAAAATAAAATGGAATTATTCATGTTTTTCTTTTATTTGTCCTAGTTTTTACAATTGTATCGAAAAATTTATCTTTCTCGAAAAAAGATTGCTTGGAATTTTTCCACGACATCTTTCACCCACAAAAATGTAGACCCTTCTGAAAAAAGGTTCACCACCAACTCAAATTCCACCAACTCACGTTGGACAGCAGAAGATCGCCTAAAGATTTGTGTGTTAAAATCACGACAGGGACCCGTATAGTGGCGACGCCGCAGCAGCCCGGCCAGGTAGTCTCTCTCTAGGAGAGAGAGAGAGAGATAGAGACAGACAGACACAGACAGACACAGTGTGTGTGTGTGTGTGTGAGAGGGAGACAGAGAGAGAGTATTTTCTCTCTCTCTCTCTCTCTCTCTCACGGGGGAGGTACATTTTCCTGTGAGACGCCCTCGAACATTTCCTTAGCCGTTATCGAGAAATGATGGGGAGTCACTCTTCGAATAAATTAGCTTTCTCGACAAACAATGTCTCTCCTAAATTTTTGTGGGTGAAAGATGTCGTGGAAAAATTATTGACAACTCAATTTCTTTAACAGGACAGCGTGAGCGCGCTCATTGCTGCTGATTATCGGCAAGACGTTTGCCAAAAAATCTTTGACTCAGAAAGAGAGAGAGAGACAGACACAGTGTGTGTGTGTGTGAGAGAGAGAGAGAGAGACACACACAGTGTGTGTGAGAGAGAGAGAGAGAGAGACAGACACAGTGTGTGTGTGTGTGTGAGAGAGAGAGAGTTACACACTCTCTCTCTCGCTGTCATGCTTCGTATAATGCGTCGTATAGCTAGGTCATGCTTCGTATAACTGAAAATAATGGAAGGGGTAAAGCCAAATATGTTAAAAAGAAATGATAAAGTTGACCATATTTCCTTTCTTTGAAAATTAATCCAATTTCTAGGTGCATTTTTGAAATCAGCATAAAAAACTACTCCTAATGCAAAGTTCTGGTAACGCTAGTCCTAGCTGGCAGAAATAGGGCTAGCATTACCAGAACTATGCAATAGGAGTAGAATGTTATGCTTCTTCCAAATCTTGCATCGAAGTATTTCCGATCGCTCCTAATTCCACCAACTCACGTTGGACAACAGAAGATCGCCTAAAGATTTGTGTCTTAAAACACGACGTTTCAGGTTTTTCAGCAACAAAATATTAGGCAAGACTTTGACAAACCCCAAGAGCTATTTTACCGTCAAGCATCAAAAATAAATAGGAATTGTAGGGGCAGACGGGAAAGATTTTCTGGCCCGGGGTCATCTATCTCCTGTCAATGACTTCATGCTGGCAACAGAGCGATGGGCAACATTTTTCCATTTCCTCATCGTCTTGATCTTCAAAAATTCTATCACTGAACGCATTCACCAATTTTGACAGGCTATCTTTGTTGTATCTGCCGGACTCTGACAATGTGGATAGTCTTTCGCGTACCTCCGCGGCCGCTTCCTTGGATGTCTGCAGATCTTCAGCCTCCTTTACGGTGCAGATGCGTCTGTTTCAGCGTCGGTCGTGCTGTGATGAGAGGTGGCGGACCAGCACAGTAGATGAGGAGCTTTTTACGGTGCAGTTACGTCTGTGGGTGATCCAAGCAGCTTATAGACCCACATGCCACGCCCATTCTAGCTGACTGCCACACACACACACACACAACCTCCTCCACCTACCTCCGAGTCAGTCTGTCAGTCTCGGACAGGGGTCCGGATCTACCAGGGGTGGGTGCCGAGCATACCCCCAAACGGGGGTCGAAAAGGGGGAGGGGGCGGAAATGGGGAGCCGTCTCCTTCCTATATAGTGAAGGCCGCCGCCTCCCTCTGCCCTCTTTGTGTGTGTTTAGGTGTTGTGTGTGTGTGTGTGTGCCTGTGTGGGTGGGTGGGTGTGGGGGGCCAGGAGGAGGAGGGACACGTGCCTGCCCTCTCTCTCCTCGGCCTCCTACCTCCGCGGCGCGCCTGCTGCTGCCTGCCTGCCTGCCTGCCTGCTGCTGCCTGGGCCAATTTCTCTTTTAATACATTTCGATACTAGGGGTCTAAGGTGATGTACCCTAGGCAGAAATGGACCCCAGTCCATGCCCTACCCCCTTCGAACATATTTATCAGATCCTGGGACCTAGCTGCAGCTAATAGGTACTTGGAAAGGAACATTACCTGTCAACCAGACTGTCAACAGAGGCCTGTACGCACGGTCGAGTTGGACAATAATCTTGCTACATTGAATGACAGAAATGGCACAATGGCCAAGATAAGTAGGGCTCAAAATCTACTTGCTGGCTCCGCCAGATCCTTTTATTGTGAAATTGCTTCTTTCATGAAAAATAAATCAACCATCTTTCCGGACAAGAGAGACCAACAACTTCGAGAATCGGTAATCAAATTCGCCAACAAATGTAGAGCCTTTAAAGAGTTGAACAGGTGGAGCAAGTTCTTCAGCGACAGAGGAGAAACTGGGCGACAACAGATCCTCGACGCTTCCATCCTTCGAATGTTTGAGATATAGCTACTAACAATCTAGAGAAAGATGAACCAGGAAAGATATATAAAGCTTGATGAATAAAATGTTAACAGATTACAAAAACAGGAAGAGATTAAAGGAGAAAAAGATAAACGGGAGCAACGAATTATCAGTCCTCATAAATAATTTAATCCCGTTCTAAAAAAAACAGGGAGCATTTCATTTATGTGAATATATGACCAGTGATTTCGTATTCTATTTAACAGTAAATTGTGAATAACAAAACTTAACAACAAGGTCGGTATAGAAAGACGATTGAAAAGGGAGGAGTTGCAGCATTTCAGTGTTTATTGTTGTCAGAATTGTTGTGCGAAAAAACACACTTGGTATGGCTTATATACGCATATATTTCATTTATGGGGCTTTCAAACTATTGCACGTAACATAACATTTCTTAATTCAATATTTCTTTAGGTTACCAATAATACAATCTTGACAAATATTGCCAATCAATAATATAAGGTCCATTGATTTCTTAATATATTTAGTTACAAACCGACTTTACAATAGCATTATTGGTAACTCTAGATTTTATACATCCGTATCTAACCAATAAAGAGGGTAATCTTATTCTTGCTAAATAATTGACTCACACAAAACCTGTAGAGCGAGACTGATATAAAAGACTGGTCATTTTATAGTTAGTAGATCATTTTGCTATGTGAGTTAGTGAGACAAAAGGCAGAACTGCCTGTGACGAGTGCCTTCCCCATAGTTGAAAGAGTGACGGAGCCAAAATCAAGGAATGTTCGAGCCAAAATGCCTGGACACACGTAGTTTAAAGTAATTATAGTCATAGGATGAGGGGAAAATGTATTCAGGGTAGAGCGTTCCAGAGCTCAGCTGTTGAATAAGAGAAAGATTGGGAATAGCGTTTCACTCTTGGGTTGGAGAGTTGCAAAGAGTAGGGTGGGATTGTGTTGGAAGACGGGTTCTACGTACTCTTCGTAGAGGAGGTGGTATACATTGAAAGAGGGTTAGGAACACTGATTATTGTAATATCGGTAGAATAGCGAGACAGATGCAACTTTGCGACGAAGAGAGAGAGATCGTAGAGAGTCAGGGAGTGGACACAAGGTAATGAGACGAAAGGTTTTCTTTTCTACTTTGTCAAGAAATGCTGTGTGAGAGGATCTTCCCCACACATGTGAACAACACTCAATACATGGACGCACTGTGCCTCTGTACAGAGCAAGAAACTGTGCCGGGGTAAAGAACCCCCGGAGACGATTGAGCATACCCAGCTTCTGGAAAGCTGTTTTAGCAAGGGTGGTAATATGATCCTTCCAAGTGAGATCAGGAGAAAAGGAGACACCGAGAATACTGAGAGAAGATAATCGTTTTCAGAAATAGTTAAATGTGGATAATATGAAGAATTTATTTTAATTTACTGATGAAGCTATCTTAACCCTCTCACTTTCTTGACGCAATTTTGAGTCTATTAGGGATACTTTAAAGCCTTTGTTACCATCAGGGGTGTTTAGAAACCTTTAGTTTAGCTACTTCAATCTTTGAAGTTGTCTTTGAGTTAGCTGTGGGCAGAAAACTAATTTTGGAGAGGTAATTATAAGAGTGAGATAACTCTATTTATTATTGCTAATCTGGCAACCTCTGCGTCATAAAAACGTGAAAGGGTTAAATGAACGGACCTCGTAGTCGGCGCTTTTTAAGAGAGAGAGAGAGAGAGAGAGAGAGAGAGAGAGAGAGAGAGAGAGAGAGAGAGAGAGAGAGAGTGAATACTATCCTCTAATCACTGACTGCTAGGTAGATAATTGTATCTCCGTAACTATTTGGTTTATCGTAATTCTGAAGTAACCGTTGGAATCCTCATAAAATTCCGCTTCCATGTATGTATGAAAATAAAACTATTTTTGGTCAAAAATTTGAGCTAGCGCGAGTTGGAAATAAGGTATTTCGATTGTTATATACTTGTTATGGAGTGCCCCAATGTGTTTGTTTGTAATTATTCTATGTTTGTATTTGCTTATCTTCAAGTTCAATCAATAGCAAAGCCGATGGTAGCTCATTTATCGAAATACAAGGATGTGTTGTTGGATAAAAACGTAAAAAAATCAAATTATTGCCGGGCGCGAAACTGGCTTATTAATTTTAAGTTTAAAACAGAAAAGGCCTCCAGTCATTAATAGGCTTGCATCACTGCTCTCTCTCTCTCTCTCTCTCTCTCCTAATCCTGCCATGGACATTAGTTCCAGGGCAGTATTTCCCTTTCCAATGTTTCCTTACAAACTCTAAACCACTGTTTGGACACTTGATCCTCAGTGTTTTGGAGGACAAACAGCCTAGAAGGGTCAATAGATCTATTGTTCCTTGATTTCCTTTGTACTCCTTTGTACTCTCTCTGTGAGGTCTCTCCTAATTTGAAAACAAATAGACACAGACAGACACAGTGTGTGTGTGTGTGTGTGTGTGAGAGAGAGAGAGAGAAAGGCAGACTCACCTTCTATGGTGTCAATCAAAAATTAAAAAAGTGCAAAGATTGCATAACAATCTTTGCATGCAGGGACTGACTCCCCTCTCTCTCTCTCTCTGTCTTTCTCTCACACACACACTGTGTCTGTCCCTCTCTCTCTCTGAGTCAAAGATTTTCTAGCTAACGTCTTGCCCATAATCAGCAGCAATGAGCGCGCTCATGCTGTCCTGTTAAAGAAATCGAGTTGTCAATTATTTTTCCACGACATCTTTCACCCACAAAAATTTAGGAGAGAAGAGAACAAAAACTACTCCTAATGCAACATTCCGGAAACGCTTGTCCTATTTCTGCCAATTTCGCCCTGAAAACTAGCCGCTGCACTAAGCACTCGATGGCACACTGCCTTAGTGAGAGAGTATGCCTAAACAGTGCCTTACAAACTTGAATTTCCCTACACTTCCTTGTGGAATTATTGTTTTGCTGAACTCATAAGACTAACCACCATTATCAGCCATACAAACTTGGGACTCGTATCTGGCCAGGACTTTCTTAACTTTAGGATCAAGTGACATAAAATTAATGGGAGTAACTGGTACTGTGGTAGACTTCGACGCCATGGTCGATAATGATGATCTGATGGGAGGTTATTGAGAGGTGCTTAGTCGGCTGTTGTCAAAGATACCCAGAGAGAGACTACCTGGCCGGGCTGCTCCACCCAGAGAGAGGCTACCTGGCCGGGCTGCTCCACCCAGAGAGAGGCTACCTGGCCGGGCTGCTCCACCTAGAGTGAGAGACTACCTGGCCGGATTGCTCTACCCAGAGAGAGACTACCTGGCCGGGCTGCTCCACCTAGAGAGAGACTACCTGGTCGGCTGCTGCGGCGTCGCCGCTGTACGGGTCCCTGTCGTGATTTTAACACACAAATCTTTAGGCGATCTTCTGCTGTCCAACGTGAGTTGGTGGAATTGGGAGCGATCGGAAATACTTCGATCCGAGAGCTATGACCACCCCAGTCAGACGACTCACCAAAAATAAATTCTGCTATACGACTTGAGTTGGCGGTGAACCTTTTTTCTTCGGGAGGGTATAAATTTGTGTGTGTGAAAAATTTAAAGAAATCGAGTTGTCAATTATTTTTCCACGACATCTTTCACCCACAAAAATTTAGGAGAGAAAAAATATAGGAGAGACTTTTTTTAGGAGAGACTACCTGGCCAGGCTGCTCCACCCAGAGAGATTTTTGTGGGATTATTTTTGGTGAGTCGTCTGACTGGGGGTACGACACATTATACGAAGCATGACCTAGGACAGTATACGACGCATTAAACGAAGCATGACCTAGCTAAACGACGCATTATACGAAGCGTGACAGCGAGAGGGAGAATGTGTAACTCTCTCTCACACACTGTGTCTGTCTCTCTCTCTCTCTCTCTCTGAGTCAAAGATTATTTAGCTAACGTCTTGCCCATAATCAGCAGCAATGAGCGCGCTCACGCTGTCCTGTTAAAGAAATCGAGTTGTCAATTATTTTTCCACGACATCTTTCACCCACAAAATTTAGGAGAGAAGATATTTTTGGTGAGTCGTCTGACTGGGGTACCGTATTCTGTGTGCTTGCTGCGCCGTGTTGCCTGTGTTGGTGCACCTGTGCCAGCGCTACCACATACGAGACCTTATTCGGCCCCTCGATTGGGTTATGAAACGATCTTTCACCCACAAAAATTTAGGAGAGAAGACATTTTTGGTGAGTCGTCTGACTGGGGTACGACACATTATACGAAGTATGACCTAGGACAGTATACGATACATTAACACCTTACGAGCGGCCTATGCGGTTTATTTATGTGTACCGCCCAGCGGGGTGTTTTTAGCCAAAATAGGGCTGTTTACGTGATCATTTTCATGCCTAAATAAGACCCAGAACGTAAAACAAGTATCTATCCCTGAAAGGGCATACACAGAGCTTTCGAATGACACCATAACGATCCTTGTATGATGGATAGTTTTCTTGCAATAACCGTGCAACGCGAGTGCAAAAAGCAGGTAATTCGGTACTTTCGGTACATAATTGAGTATGTAGCGAGTGAGAGAGGGAGGAGGGAGCTGAGATTTGTGTCAGTAGGTTCGCCGCGGTGGTCTGGAGCAGTCATACGCTCGCTAGTCTCCTGCCCACCACTGTCCTCTCTCTCTCAGCCACATTACGTCTGAAATTGCCACTCGAGTTATGTCGAGCGCCGCCACATAGTCCAGCTTTATTTAACTCGACTTATGTTGCTCGCCGCTAATTAAGGGTTAAACGAAGCATGACCTAGCTATATGACACATTATACGAAGCGTGACAGCGAGAGAGAGAGTGTGTACGTCGTCGGAGCACAGCCACCGCCGCCGTATTCTGTGTGCTTGCTGCGCCGTGTTGCCTGTGTTGGTGCACCTGTGCCAGCGCTACCACATACAAGACCGTATTCGGCCCCTCGATTGGGTTATGAAACGATCTTTCACCCACAAAAATTTAGGAGAGAAGAAATTGTAAAAACTAGGACAAATAAAAGAAAAACATGAAAAATTCTATTTTATTTTCCGATTTACATTATACGAAGCATGACCTAGCTATACAACGAATTATAAGTACGAAGCACCACAGTACCAGTTACTCCCATAAATTTTAGGTCACTTGATCCCAAAGTTAAGAAAGTGGAGGATCTGATGGGAGGGAATCGAGAGGTGCTTAGTCAGCTGTTGTCAAAGATACCCAGAGAGAGACTACCTGGCCGGGCTGCTCCACCCAGAGAGGCGACTACCTGGCCAAACTGCTCCACCTAGAGAGAGACTACCTGGTCGGGCTGCTGCGGCGTCGCCGCTGTACGGGTCCCTGTCCTGATTTTAACACACAAGTCTTTAGGCGATCTTCTGCTGTCCAACGTGAGTTGGTGGAATTGGGAGTGATCGGAAATACTTCGATCCGAGAGCTACGACCACCCCAGTCAGACGACTCACCAAAAATAAATTCTGCTATACGACTTGAGTTGGCGGTGAACCTTTTTTCTTCGGGAGGGTCTAAATTTGTGTGTGTGAAAAATGAAAACAAATCGAGTTGTCAATTATTTTTCCACGACATCTTTCACCCACAAAAATTTAGGAGAGAAAAGAAGATGTGTCTGTCTCTCTCTCTCTCTCTCTGAGTCAAAGATTTTTTAGCTAACGTCTTGCCCATAATCAGCAGCAATGAGCGCGCTCACGCTGTCCTGTTAAAGAAATCGAGCTGTCAATTATTTTGCCACGATATCTTTCACCCACAAAAATTTAGGAGAGAATTTTTTTAGGAGAGACTACCTGGCCGGGCTGCTCCACCCAGAGAGATTTTTGTGGGATTATTTTTGGTGAGTCGTCTGACTGGGGGTACGACATATAATACGAAGCATGACCTAGGACAGTATACGACGCATTAAACAAAGCATGACCTAGCTATTCGACGCATTAAACGAAACGTGACAGCGAGAGGGAGAGTGTGTAACTCTCTCTCTCTCTCACACACTGGCTCTGTCTCTCTCTCTCTCTGAATCAAAGATTTTTTAGCTAACGTCTTGCCCATAATCAGCAGCAATGAGCGCGCTCACGTTGTCCTATTAAAGAAATCGAGTTGTCAATTATTTGTCCACGACATCTATCACCCACAAATATTTAGGAGAGAAGATATTTTTGGTGAGTCGTCTGACTGGGGTACCGTATTCTGTGTGCTTGCTGTGCCGTGTTGCCTGTGTTGGTGCACCTGTGCCAGCGCTACCACTTACGAGACCGTATTCGGCCCCTCGATTGGGTTTTGAAAGGATCTTTCACTCACAAAAATTTAGGAGAGAAGAAATTGTAAAAACTAGGACAAATAAAAGAAAAACATGAAAAATTCAATGTTATTTTCCAATTTACATTATACGAAGCATGACCTAGCTATACGACGAATTATAAGTACGAAGCACCACAGTACCAGTTACTCCCATTAAATTTAGTCATTTGATCCTAAAGTTAAGAAAGTGGAGGATCTGATGGGAGGGGATTGAGAGGTGCTTAGTCAGCTGTTGTCAAAGATACCCAGAGAGAGACTACCTGGCCTGGCTGCTCCACCCAGAGAGGTGACTACCTGGCCTGGCTGCTCCACCTAGAGAGAGACTACCTGGCCGAGCTGCTGCGGCGTCGCCACTGTACGGGTCCCTGTCGTGATTTTAACACACAAATCTTTAGGCGATCTTCTGCTGTCCAACGTGAGTTGGTAGAATTGGGAGCGATCGGAAATACTTCGATCCGAGAGCTACGACCACCCCAGTCAGACGACTCACCAAAAATAAATTCGGCGGTGAACCTTTTTTCTTCGGGAGGGTCTAAATTTGTGTGTGTGAAAAATTTAAAGATATCGAGTTGTCAATTATTTTGCCACGACATCTTTCACCACAAAAATTTAGGAGATAATTTTTTTAGGAGATGCTACCTGGCCGGGCTACTCCACTCAGAGAGATTTTTGTGGGATTATTTTAGGGGAGTCGTCTGACTGGGGGTACGACACATTATACGAAGCATGCCCTAGGACAATAAACGACGCATTAAACAAAGCATGACCTAGCTATACGACGCATTATACGAAGCGTGACAGCGAGAGGGAGAGTGTGTAACTCTCTCTCTCTCTCACACACTGTGTCTGTCTGTCTCTCTCTCCCTCTCTGAGTCAAAGATTTTTTAGCTAACGTCTTGCCCATAATCAGCAGCAATGAGCGCCCTCACGCTGTCCTGGTAAAGAAATCGAGTTGTCAATTATTTTTCCAAGATTTCTTTCACCCACAAAAATTTAGGAGAGAAGATATTTTTGGTGAGTCGTCTGACTGGGGTACCGTATTCTGCGTGCTTGCTGCGCCGTGGTGCCGGTGTTGGTGCACCTGTGCCAGCGCTACCACATACGAGACCGTATTCGGCCCTTCGATTGGGTTATGAAACGATCTTTCACCCACAAAAATTTAGGAGAGAAGACATTGTAAAAACTAGGACAAATAAAAGGAAAACATGAAAAATTCCATTTTATTTTCCGATTTACATTATACGAAGCATGACCTAGCTATACGACGAATTATAAGTACGAAGCACCTCAGTACCAGTTACTCCCAATTAATTTTAGGTCATTTGATCCTAAAGTTAAGAAAGTGGAGGATCTGATGGGAGGGGATTGAGAGGTGCTTAGTCGGCTGTTGTCAAAGATACCCAGAGAGAGACTACCTGGCCGGGCTGCTCCACCCAGAGAGGCGACTACCTGGCCGGGCTGCTCCACCTAGAGAGAGACTGCCTGGCCGGGCTGCTGCGGCGTCGCCGCTGTACGGGTCCCTGTCGTGATTTTAACACACAAATCTTTAGGCGATATTCTGCTGTCCAACTTGAGTTGGTGGAATTGGGAGCGATCGGAAATACTTCGATCCGAGAGCTATGACCACCCCAGTCAGACGACTGACCAAAAATAAATTCTGCTATACGACTTGAGTTGGCGGTGAACCTTTTTTCTTCGGGAGGGTCTAAATTTGTGTGTGTGAAAAATGTAAACAAATCGAGTTGTCAATTATTTTTCCACGACATCTTTCACCCACAATAATTTAGGAGAGAAAAAGAAGATGTGTCTGTCTCTCTCTCTCTCTCTCTGAGTGAAAGATTTTTTAGCTAACGTCTTGCCCATAATCAGCAGCAATGAGCGCGCTCACGCTGTCCTGTTAAAGAAATCGAGTTGTCAATTATTTTTCCACGACATCTTCCACCCACAAAAATTTAGGAGAGAACAAATTTAGGAGAGAACATTTTTAGGAGATAATTTTTTTAGGAGAGACTACCTGGCCGGGCTGCTCCACCCAGAGTGATTTTTGTGGGATTATTTTTGGTGAGTCGTCTGAGGGGGGGTACGACACATTATACGAAGCATGACCTATGACAGTATACAACACATTAAACGAAGCATGACCTAGCTATGCGACGCATTAAACGAAGCATGACCTAGCTATACGACGCATTAAACGAAGCATGACCTATCTATACGACGCATTAAGCGAAGCATGACCTAGCAATACGACGCATTATACGAAGCGTGAAAGCGAGAGAGAGAATGTGTACATCGTCATCGTCGTCGTCGTCGGAGCACAGCCACCGACAGTATTCGGCCCCTCGATTGGGTTATGAAACGAGATTGACAAATAATCCCACACAAAAATTTAGGAGAGAAGATGTGTCTGTCTCTCTCTCTCTCTCTCTCTCTCTCTCTCTGAGTCAAAGATATTTTAGGTAACGTCTTTCCCATAATCAGCAGCAAATGAGTGCGCTCATGCTGTCCTGTTAAAGAAATCGAGTTGTCAATTATTTGTCCACAACATCTTTCACCCACAAAAATTTAGGAGAGACAACCTCATCTGGGAAACTGATGGAGCGCGGGGTCAGGTCGGTGAGGAAGGTGTGTGCAGCTGAAGCAACCGTCAGACAGAAGGAGAACAGCAGCACCAGTTGTAGGGTTCCCAGCACCCCCCTATGACCCCCGCTACACCACACCTTCATTACTACCGAAGTAACGCCATCTTCGCGCTAAAGTCTTCAATAATAATTTTAACCCTCTAGCGGGG
>CM064496.1:17672093-17880533 GCA_032716605.1 Paralithodes platypus | reverse complement strand
AATTATTTATATTTAAGGTTAAAATTCAACCATCCGTATCACTTTCATTCTCGTCCACGGGCACTCTTGTCGTAGAACCCGTACGCGGTTACAACTGTCAAGGCAACAACCCAATAGCAGGTCATCAGTTGGTGAACCATAGACCTCCACCACGGTACTAGGGGCCAGATGCCATGTCTTGAAGCGAGGTGCCCTTATCAACCACCTCCCCAAACAATCCCGTAGGAGCTGTCAAAGGAATCCATCTTTGAAGACAGAAAGGGGCACGCCCATCCACATGCTCAGTGACGGAACGACGGCGAAGGGCTTAGGAGTCATATTAGGACGACGATAACAGATTAGGATGTGAGGAAAGATGTACCGTACGACGAATACATGGGATGCTGAGACTGCGGATGGAGGGAAAGCTTTGTCAAAGTCCATACGGTTCCGGTCAGGACCCCTCAACAATAACCGGGGGGAACGGCCGGTGCGGGCAATGGTCGATCCGCTCGTAGTTAATATAAGTTTCGCGGTCGCGAGAGATCCTATGTCACATTTAAATTATTTTTATAGTTAAGGTTAAAATTCACCACCCGTGGCCACTTTCATTCTAGGTCTAGTCTTCGTAGAACCGTCACACTTGTACCGGCAACAACCCAATAGCCGTGTCATCAGGTGGTGAACCAGAGACTTACAAACCACGGTACTAGTCCAGAGCAATGTCCTTGAAGCGAGGTGCCCTTTATCAACCAACCCCCGACAATTGCACCGTAGGAGCTGTCGGAAGGAATCCATCTTTGAAGCCAGAAAGTTACGCCCCTCCACATGCGCCGTGACGGGAACGAGGCGAGCTTAGTAGGCATATGTAGAACGACCAGATGTAGGCTGTGGAGGGGAAGGGGTACCGTACGACGATACATGGGAATGCGGAGACAGCGGAGGGAAGAGCTCGTCAAAGTCTACGGTTCCATCAGGGACCTCAACTATAACCGGTGGACGGCCGGTGTCGGCGCAATGGTTGCGATCGCCGTATTTACTATAAGTTCGCGTCTATTTTGAACGGCGATTTTTGTTTGTAGTTTAGTCTAGGCGCTAGGCTATTTTCCCCCTGCTGGCATATTATATGATTATGACAATGTGTCATGGGGGGCGATTGACCCCCTCAAACATATTATTGTATCCAACGATCTCTAACACTCTTTTTCTCAAAAGGGCTAGAGCAAATTGGCTGTAAATTTCCACATCTAGGCTATTCCTTGACAGAGTTTTGCTCCCTCCAATTAATATTTATTCGCATCTTAATGTCAGCCTAGTTTTAGCCTATAAAACAAAAACATAACCATTTATTTAGCCTAGGCCTGACATAATAAACGAAAAGGATAAAAAAAAAAAAACCCCCCCCCCCCACTCGTAACTTCAATTATAAGCATAAATATGCGTAATCTAAGTTACAAAGCAAAATGTTTTTGTATAGCCCTAAAATAAACCATAAAATTGTCATCTTTCAACTGTTGAGGTCATAAATATAAAAAAATCTATACATAAGGAAAAAATGCGTTAAGAGTTGTGTTTAGCGGGTCTATCGTCCCCTTTATTTACGTAGTCGCACGCTCGCAGGTACATTCGAGCCTAATTTGACTGAGGGTATATGCCCCCGGTGGTGATATCGATGATGATGACAATAAGTCATAGGGGGATAAAGCCCCTTCAACCCTTATTGTATCTCACGGCCAGGCGTTAGGTAAATTGTTTTTTTACCGGCCGGCGGATTGAGGGTGGCTTTACCAAGTTTACCCCAGCAGTTAAATTAGAAGCGAATGTAGGCCTAACTGCGAGCGTGCGACTAGGCTATATAAACAAAGCTTTTGGTATGCCCACAACTACAACTCTTACCAAAACTGCAATTCGCCTATTTTTGTTTTGTTTTTTCAGTCTAGGCTAAATTGGTGAGGCTAGGCTAAATTATTTAGCTGCAATTAGCCTAACCTATTTTTGTTTGTTCTTTCAGTCTAGGCTAAATTGTGGTAGGCTAGGTTAAATTCTTTGAACATGTGTTACTATTGTGTAGGCCTGTGCTTTCCAATAGAAGTAAAAATATGTAGCATAGCCTAATGCAATTTTACTAAAACCCAAGCCTACCTGAATATAGCCCTATGCAGAGCTCAAAAGCCAAAAAAAACAAAAAATATGTTGAGCAGTGAAATAAAATTAAGCTAGGCCTAGGCCTGGTTTCTCATAGGCCTAATAACCTAATGAAGTATACTATAGCCTAACCTAATTTAAGTTATTTCACAAAATACTGATAGGCCTACCCAGCCATGCATTATTTTCCATTGTAAAAATAAGTTTGTGATACACTACTAAAGATTATTCAACATGGAATTTGAATGGAATAGAGAAGCTTAGCAACGAAAAGCCAATACTCCCCCCTCCCTGTGATTGTACCAGCTTTTGTAAGCAGTGCAATAACTTAATGAAGGACAGAAAAGCTGCAGGATGCTCTGGCATTCTAGCCGAGATGATTAAGGCCTCAGGTGAGAAAGGAGTAGGTGTGTTCAATGAGCTAATTAACTTCATCATCAGAGAGGAAGTAATCTCTGATGAATGGCACAAGTATATTATATACTGTATACGAGCAAAGGGGACTCATTGGATAGGGAAAATTATAGGGGCCTGAAAATACTTGATCAAGTCATGAAGGTCTGTGAGAAAGTCTTTGAAGGTATGATATTGACGATATGCAGTTTGGTTTCATGCTAAGACACGGCACAATCCAAGTCATGAAGGTATTTGTGTGATAATGAAGATGTATGAGGACTCACAAACGGCAGTGAGGGTGAAAGATGTACCGGTACTGAGTGATGAGTTTTCAGTTCGCGTCGGAGTCCCACCAGGGCTCTGTGTTAATGAAGCCCTTTCCTCTTGTTTTGTATGGTTCTGGAGGCACTATCTGGTGATTTCAGAGTTGGGCTCCCCTGGGACCTGCTATAAGGGTCCTGAAAATGCTTGACTAAGTCATGAAGGTCTGTGAGAGTCTTAGAAGGTATGATAAGGGAAAGATACTGTATGTACTGTATGTACTTAAAAGATAGGGATCTGATGTTGTGTTTGCAGACCGGGAGAAGGCCTTTGATAAGGTGGCCAGAGAAGTTGTGCAGTAGCCTAGGAGAAAACTTGGCGTTGAGGAGTGGCTGGTGCATGTGATAATGAAGATGTACGAGGACTCACGAACGGTAGTAAGGGTGAAAGGTGTACAGCTGAGTGAGGGACATATACAGTACTTCTTGTTGAGGATATAGGGTAGTGAAGCTGTGAAGCTTATGTCACCCTATCCGGGCGGAAAGGACCCCAGGTGGAGAGGTTTCACAGGGAGGATGGGGACTCGTAGATTTCAGGGAGAGCACCCATGCCCCGCAGTCGACGGAGACGCCCCGCCAACCTCAGGAACTTCTTCGTTTAGTAAAATGCCCCAGAACGAGAAGCCCACCACAGAATCCACGAACGAACACCACACAGAAACACCAAAGGAAAGGTCCACAGAACGAAAGGACCAGCTGAACCGAGCCAGCCATTTCAGACAGGCCCAAGCCCGCAGGGGCTAAGCAGCTCCAGGCTGCACCCATTTACCTTTTCTAAACTGACCATTTTCCACACCTCACGTACACTAACCCCCTCGTGTCCTACACTCCTAACTACAAAGATGATGAACAGGAATATACATTCATATTAAAAACACCCATGCCCTGTCCCGACGTTGAGCCAATGCCAACACATCAGACAGCCATAATTATATCTATGTATGTTCTTACATCCGAGAAGTAGATGTTATATATCTTAGAAGTTAAAACACCCACGCTTGTCCCTAGACCTCGTATATCATTTTCCATGACGAGTATAGATATATGTAACCCGTGCTCAGTCGCCCCTTGCATTGTTCCTCTAGTAACTAAGTCTATATATTAACTGCCACCAGCATTGATGCGACATAGTGGCACTGTCCTTGCGTCGTATTGTGCCAAGTACAGATCAACCAGGTTTTATCACCTTATTAGGACGACGACTATAATGTCATCGTTCATCGATGTATGCAATCCTTAGGTAAAGTATTTTTATCTGCCATTGTGTTCACCTTTTTCCATTTACTTTCCACAATTGTCATACGTCTTCCCCTTGCCTCCTTCGTATCCACAGTCCACACTACGCCAATTTTACTTCGTGTCTTACACCTCTTACCCCAACCAGAGATTGTATAAGATAACCTGGTTACCAGTATCTGTCATAAGTACCCCGAAACAATAACTAAGTACCCCTACGAACTGCCGCTGTTGTTGGTATATTTATATTTAATAGAAAACGCAGTTCCCAGGGCCAACTAATAGGATCCATAACCCCTCGGACTGATCACATAACTCTATCTTTTCCAGACTCATATACCACCCCATAGTTGCATTCCCCGGTAGCATTTGGCTAACGTATTCTACTGCCTTTTCAAACTTCCATATCAATTGTAGCCTAATGCCACCCCCACGCCCAGGGACCTTAGGGGCAAAATTTCCCTGTAGCCCTTGAACTCTCCCCCCCCCCTCTCATTAAGACACCCGCGCTTCTCGACTCTTGTCCGACCTAGCCTCTCTCTCATACCTCTTGAAGATCCTTGAATTGTCCGTTGCTAACGCTCTCCAACCTTTTATATATATACTCCTATCCAGCCTACCTACACTTAGTAGGCCAGAACAACATTAGAACTTTACTAGCCCCTTGCATGCCATCTATTCTCTTACAACCCATTCACAACCCTGCACCCAATGGTCGTCGGTGCGAGGCTAGCCGCCCCGCCAGTAACTAACTTCTATTGCCATACTTCCAGATAAATGTGGCAGAGTTAGCAACCCAGTCTCCACCACCTCCAGCAAACCCTACAATTAACAACCAGCCGAGTAAAACCAGCTAGCTAAGGCACCTTCGGTTTTGGTATTAAGGACACCCACATCTGTCTCATACACAGAGGGTTATTACAAACACTGGTGATATGGCAAGCCCCTAGCTACAGCCGCCGGACGACTATCACAGAGAGAGGGCGCCCAGCTCCCCCTTTTTGCCCACCCGAGGAGGGAGACCCCCACCCCCGCGGAGGTATACCTGGCCCCTGTTTTGACTTCCGAGTCATTGCCAGGTAGCACAGGAATTCTTCCTATCAATGAACTAACCATGCATGACTACCACCTTTACTAACCTCTATTAACTCACAATAAACCATTTACCTTTCTTGCATGCTCTGATCACTAAATTAGCACCTCAGCTATACCATAGAATGAAGATTGAACAATCTAGAGAGACGCTCCTATCACAGCTGTCCCCATCCTCCTCGCAAAGTAGATCCAGTCTCTCTCCCCTAAATACTTCCAGTATAGCCAAAATAGTACCTCTTACTAAGGCTCAGTTATATGAAAATATAAAGGCTTTCCTATAGCCATGTGCCATAACAGTAAATACCATCTTAGCTAGTCTCCATATCTATTGAGAGCTCAAATAAGTCCATAAGACTCAAGATCCCTACTGTCTACAGGGTCCAGAACCGAGCCTATAAATCTAGCTCCCGCCCCAGTCAAATGAGTTGAAAGCTAGACACCAACCAGGGGTCACTACCCTGCAGTTAACTTCTAGCTCTGCCCTTGTGTTGTTCCGGAGTGAGATCCCAGAGCCGGCAGACTCCGTGGCAGATTTGGATAGAAGGACCTGCCCACGTATTTAAGAACTTCACACATATGGGACCCCTGGACGGCCGCGGAACCAGTCGTCAGCCCCCAACATCATGGACGCAAGATAACCAGGACCAGACCCATCAGATGCTACCTAAGATTCCCTTTAGCAGTACTACATATTACTGTGCTGTTTAGAGATTCACTAATTAATATTTCTACGAAGTGGCTATCTCTTTGCCCCAGTATAATTCATATAACCATTCAATTAGGAAGTGCTAAGCGTATCAGTGTTCGTTATTTAACAGGCGATACTAACTCTCATAATCAACCATATGCCCAGATATTATTACCTAGAAGGAAACCCTAGTAATATCTGAAGGTTCGCCCACTGATTTTGCGTTCTATGTATTTCTGAGACAAGAATAGAATCTTAGATCAGTACCCCCTGAGGTTACTAGAATTCCCGTGCTCGAATATACGCGTGTCTAATCTAGTCTGTGAACTACTACTTGTGCACCAGAGCTACCAGTAAGAAATCTAAAAGTGAATATGATTCTATAAGTAACATTGATGGTCTTCGGTATATAAACCTGTAAAATCAAAGCCAGTGATCAGAAGATTAATACCTGAACGTTGGAAGTGGGAGACTAGGCTCCATCCAGATCCACTTATGCTAGTGTTGTTCAATTCTATTATATTGTCTTACACAAGTATTCTGCAGTGGTATATCAAGAAACGTGATCATGTAACTTGCTACCATGTGTTTCTTTGTGTTCTCTATTCTTCATATCTTGCATTGTGCATGCAGCCTTATATACCCAGTCAATTAGAACTCACATTACCCAAGTTAAACCTGTAGAAAAACAGGGAATAACATTGGCGGCAGCGGTGGTTCTTGATTCGGATAAAAGGTTGCATTTCACTGCAAGTTTGGAACAGTAGAAGCATGGCAACATCGCGAAATCTTCAGCCACTCGCACACATTCCCAAGTATGATGTAAACACGTATGATATCACCAGTTACTTAGACATAATAAAGCCAGTGTACGATGTGGTACTTCATAATGACCGCGAGAAAATTGCCGTTGCAATTTCGCATATTATACAGTTGAGAGAAGCCGTTTCCCAACTTATTGATAAGCCTACCTTTAAAGAATTTATTCGCCAAACTGTGACACAGAATACGCCAGAGTTTACCTGGAACCAGTTTCGATCCTTCGTGATCCGGACCTTAGGTCCACTTTTGGGTTCCTCCGTCGCCCCCAAAATAATAAAAGTCGACGAGATCAAGTATGAAGGGGATATAAATGTGACCCTCATACAACTCTACAGATACGTGAGGACCACGTATAGCTATGAAGATTATGACCAACAAAATGAACTCTTATTCACCGCATTGTTAACCCGGTGAGACCCAGCGTCGCACGTGTTGCGTCGGCAGTCTTTGATCACCAACTCCCATCGACGCATCACATGCGTCCGACATATAAAAAACACTTACGTGGCTCGTAAGGTAGGAAATGGCGGGAGATAGAGGGGGAGGTACCGTAGTGTGTGTGGGAGCTGGGCCAGTAGGTGTGAGCGGGCCGAGACAGCCGCGCGGCTGGTGGTGGTGGGCTTAGTGGGGATAGTTTACACCCCTAGTTCACCGCCACTTTGAACCTTCATTACTCCGGTCGTATGGGAGCTAGAGGCTTGAGATTTATGTGAGATACTCCTTAGGATGTATGCCGTACAATGCCATACTCAGTTTTTACCCTAGTGCTCCCGGGCGGGTGGTCATGCGGGGGAGACAAACTATTGAAACCCCGCCCCCCAAATGACCGAAATGAGTTTTTTTTTATTTTTGTCTTCATTTCTCACCATTCTCTTCCATTTTGGCTCAACAAATGTTTTTGAGGCTCCCCCCCCCCCAACCCCCCACCGGGGGCCCCCCCCCCCAAAAAAAAAAAATGTCAGAGGTGATTTTGTTTTGTTTTTTTTCATTTCTCATCCTTGTCTTCCATTTTAGCAAACCAAAAAAAGAAGTGAAAATGGCTTGGGACTGGGGTGAACAAAATATTATAACTAGCCGGGGCTCAACGGGTTAAACATCCTCCCACCCCACATCACCGCCCATCTCGACCCGTATGGCTTATTCGAAGAACATATGCTCTCCATCAGAGAAGAATGCCTACGCAGTTCGATGAATCCCCTATCCAACCCTTCAGCCCCTATCCAAAACTCCGTGCATCCTTCCAAAATTACTTCCGGTGAAAGTCCAACCCCAGTGCACTCTTCCTTGCCTCTATCCTCTCTGACCATCCCTAAATGTTCCCCTGCCCAGCCATCCACCAACGATCATCTTCCATCAATTGTGTTACCCCATAACCCCATCCTTTTTCTATGCATGTCAACAAACCCACCAACCCCAGATAACCGCTAACCAGACCGTGACTGCCACCAAGAAAATTCCCAAAATTCGTCCTGTTAACAACCCCAAATCAGTACATCACTCCTCCCTCAATAACCCATGTCCTATGCCTAACTCTGCCCCCACTAATCCTCCCCAGTCCCACATAACCTTTAACCCTCCCCGACATATGACGCGATTTTGAGCCTATTAGGGATACTTTAAAGCCTTTGTTACCATCAGGGGTATTTAGAAACCTACAGTATAGTTTAGTTACTTCAACCTCTGCAGTTGTCTTGAGTTAGCTGTGGGCAGAAAACTAATTTTGGAGAGGTAATAATAAGAGAGAGTGAATTCTACTTCTTATTGCTAATCTGGCAACCTCTGCGTCATATGAGTCTGAAGGGGTTAACCAGACCGAGACTGACACCAAGAAAATTCCCCAAATTCGTCCTGTTAACCCCAAATCAATACATCAGTCCTCTACCAATAACCCCTGTTCTACACCTAACTCTTCCCCCACCAACCCGCCGCAGTCCCCCCAACAAATCCTGTTTCCTAACTCGCTCACCTCTCACCACCCTGACCCTCCCACACGCACCGTTAATCCTCCCCTCACGCGTGATGACCTAGGGACCCAACTATGTTCCCCCCCCTTCCCCCAGAAATGCTCAGCTATTTCCCCACCAACAAAATTTCCCTTGTGACAGTTTTCCGTCAGTAGCTCTCTTCCACCCCACCCACAATTCACACCCCTAATAAACTTCAAAACCCCACACTTGACTCACCCCCTCATGACAGACAAACCCACCAATCCCATATAACCTCTAAACAAACCGTCACTGCCACCGACACACCCCACCACTCTGATCCTCCCACACGCGCCGTTAATCCTCCCCTCACGCGTGACGACCTAGGGACCCAACCATGTTCCCCCCCTTCCCCCAGAAATACTCAGCTATTCCCCCACCAACAAAATTTCCCTTGTGACAGTTTTCCGTCAGTAGCTCCCTTCCACCCCCCCACAATTCACACCCCTAATAAACTTCAAAACCCCACACTTGACTCACCCCCTCATGACAGACAACCCACCAACCCCAGATAACCTCTAAGCAAACCGTCACTGCCACCGACACACCCCACCACTCTGATCCTCCCACACGCGCCGTTAATCCCTCCCCCCCTCACGCGTGACCCCCACCAAAGTGATTTCCCCACCCTCATGTGTACCGAATACCTGCTCACCAGTCGGTCCCCCACCATCATGAGCCCAGCTAAACTTTCAACCTCCCCCTCTTCACCGTTACCCCCCCCCCCCCAAATTCCACCCCCAAAGATCCCGCTCGACAAAATACCACTCCCCTCCCAATCCAACCACAAATTTTTTCCACCTTGGCTAAACCCCAAAATACTCTCTCTCTCGCCCCAAACAACATAATCAACCTCTCAACTTCAACCACTCCTCGAAATCCCATCCATGTCTCTCCCGAAAATAAAATCAGTCCAAATTCAACCCCTTTCAAACCACAACCCTGCCTGCCCAGACCCCCCCCCCCACCATCTCCCTATCAAATCCCCACACCCCAAACCTCCAAACCACCCGATCATAGTAAACTCTCAACCTTCAGCCTTACTCACCCTTCCCCAAACCCCACTCACGACCACAACTCTCTACACAATTCAACCCCTCCCCAGCACCAACCTCTTCCGCAACAACAACCCCGACTCGACCTGCCCATTTCATCTTTAACACCTTACGAGCGGCCTATGCGGTTTATTTATGTGTACCGCCCAGCGGGGTGTTTTTAGCCAAAATAGGGCTGTTTACGTGATCATTTTCATGCCTAAATAAGACCCAGAACGTAAAACAAGTATCTATCCCTGAAAGGGCATAAACAGAGCTTTCGAATGACACCATAACGATCCTTGTATGATGGATAGTTTTCTTGCAATAACCGTGCAACGCGAGTGCAAAAAGCAGGTAATTCGGTACTTTCGGTACATAATTGAGTATGTAGCGAGTGAGAGAGGGAGGAGGGAGCTGAGATTTGTGTCAGTAGGTTCGCCGCGGTGGTCTGGAGCAGTCATACGCTCGCTAGTCTCCTGCCACCACTTGTCTCTCTCTCTCAGCCACATTACGTGCTGAAATTGCCACTCGAGTTATGTCGAGCGCCGCCACATAGTCCAGCTTTATTTAACTCGACTTATGTTGCTCGCCGCTAAATAAGGGTTAAAGCCCCCCTATCACTACCCCCGACCGAAACCACTTAGACCCACCCTCCAAAACTGGCCCCTGGCCAGCTCGCCCCCAGACCCACATTCCTAACGACAAGAACTAACGGTAGATCCACCCCAATATTCACTTAAAATCAGGATTGGTAGAGGAGGTGGGTCATGCCGGCTCGTCCACAGTCCAGCCTCCCTACCACTCTTGACCTAGATTCCTAGCTTCACTTCCCATTAAAATGTATAATTTTGTCATTCATTCATTCATTCATGATGAGGATATTAATGTACTTGATTTTTTTTTTTTTTTCAATTCCTAAGCGATTGGGCATGATTCTATAAATTTACATGTTTTCCATATACTGTATATATTATTTTTTTCCCTTAGTCATACTACTTTTCTTGTTAACCTACACTTTTCTGACTATCTTTTAAATTTGCTTTATACATTGTTAAACACTTTACCTCTTCTTAATTTCCTGTGTTCTTAATTATCTGTCCTTTCTTAAATTTACATGTTTTCCATATACTGTATATATTATTTTTTTCCCTTAGTCATACTACTTTTCTTGTTAACCTACACTTTTCTGACTATGCTTCTTTTTACTTCACCCTTGAGGCTCGAGGACGAGCCTAAAATGAAGGAGAGGGAAGTAAAATGCCCCAGAACGAGAAGCCCACCACAGAAGCCACGAACGAACACCACACAGAAACACCAAAGGAAAGGTCCACAGAACGAAAGGACCAGCTGACCGAGCCAGCCATTTCAGACAGGCCCAAGCCTGCAGGGCTAAGCAGCTCCAGGCTGCACCCCTTTACCTTTTCTAAACTGACCATTTTCCACACCTCACGTACACTAACCCCCTCGTGTCCTACACTCCTAACTACAAAGATGATGAACAGGAATATACATTCATATTAAAAACACCCATGCCCTGTCCCGACGTTGAGCCAATGCCAACACATCAGACAGCCATAATTATATCTATGTATGTTCTTACATCCGAGAAGTAGATGTTATATATCTTAGAAGTTAAAACACCCACGCTTGTCCCTAGACCTCGTATATCATTTTCCATGACGAGTATAGATATATGTAACCCGTGCTCAGTCGCCCCTTGCATTGTTCCTCTAGTAACTAAGTCTATAATATTAACTGCCACCAGCATTGATGCGACATAGTGGCACTGTCCTTGCGTCGTATTGTGCCAAGTACAGATCAACCAGGTTTCATCACCTTATTAGGACGACGACTATAATGTCATCGTTCATCGATGTATGCAATCCTTAGGTTAAGTATTTTTATCCGCCATTGTGTTCACCTTTTTCCATTTACTTTCCACAATTGTCATACGTCTTCCCCTTGCCTCCTTCGTATCCACAGTCCACACTACGCCAATTTTACTTCGTGTCTTACACCTCTTACCCCAACCAGAGATTGTATAAGATAACCTGGTTACCAGTATCTGTCATAAGTACCCCGAAACAATAACTAAGTACCCCTACGAACTGCCGCTGTTGTTGGTATATTTATATTTAATAGAAAATGCAGTTCCCAGGGCCAACTAATAGTATCCATAGCCCCTCGGACTGATCACATAACTCTATCTTTTCCAGACTCATATACCACCCCTTAGTTGCATTCCCCGGTAGCATTTGGCTAACGTATTCTACTGCCTTTTCAAACTTCCATATCAATTGTAGCCTAATGCCACCCCCACGCCCAGGGACCTTAGGGGCAAAATTTCCCTGTAGCCCTTGAACTCTCCCCCCCCCCCCCCTCTCATTAAGACACCCGCGCTTCTCGACTCTTGTCCGACCTAGCCTCTCTCTCATACCTCTTGAAGATCCTTGAATTGTCCGTTGCTAACGCTCTCCAACCTTTTATATATACTCCTATCCAGCCTACCTTCACTTAGTAGGCCAGAACAACATTAGAACTTTACTAGCCCCTTGCATGCCATCTATTCTCTTACAACCCATTCACAACCCTGCACCCAATGGTCGTCGGTGCGAGGCTAGCCGCCCCGCCAGTAACTAACTTCTATTGCCATACTTCCAGATAAATGTGGCAGAGTTAGCAACCCAGTCTCCACCACCTCCAACAAACCCTACAATTAACAACCAGCCGAGTAAAACCAGCTAGCTAAGGCACCTTCGGTTTTGGTATTAAGGACACCCACATCTGTCTCATACACAGAGGGTTATTACAAACACTGGTGACATGGCAAGCCCCTAGCTACAGCCGCCGGACGACTATCACAGAGAGAGGGCGCCCAGCTCCCCCTTTTTGCCCACCCGAGGAGGGAGACCCCCACCCCCGCGGAGGTATACCTGGCCCCTGTTTTGACTTCCGAGTCATTGTCAGGTAGCACAGGAATTCTTCCTATCAATGAACTAACCATGCATGACTAACACCTTTACTAACCTCTATTAACTCACAATAAACCATTTACCTTTCTTGCATGCTCTGATCACTAAATTAGCACCTCAGCTATACCATAGAATGAAGATTGAACAATCTAGAGAGACGCTCCTATCACAGCTGTCCCCATCCTCCTCGCAAAGTAGATCCAGTCTCTCTCCCCTAAATACTTCCAGTATAGCCAAAATAGTACCTCTTACTAAGGCTCAGTTATATGAAAATATAAAGGCTTTCCTATAGCCATGTGCCACAACAGTAAATACCATCTTACCTAGTCTCCATATCTATTGAGAGCTCAAATAAGTCCATAAGACTCGAGATCCCTACTGTCTACAGGGTCCAGAACCGAGCCTATAAATCTAGCTCCCGCCCCCAGTCAAATGAGTTGAAAGCTAGACACCAACCAGGGGTCACTACCCTGCAGTTAACTTCTAGCTCTGCCCTTGTGTTGTTCCGGAGTGAGATCCCAGAGCCGGCAGACTCCGTGGCAGATTTGGATAGAAGGACCTGCCCACGTATTTAAGAACTTCACACATATGGGCCCCCTGGACGGCCGCGGAACCAGTCGTTAGCCCCCAACATCATGGACGCAAGATAACCAGGACCAGACCCATCAGATGCTACCTAAGATTCCCTTTAGCAGTACTACATATTACTGTGCTGTTTAGAGATTCACTAATTAATATTTCTACGAAGTGGCTATCTCTTTGCCCCAGTATAATTCATATAACCATTCAATTAGGAAGTGCTAAGCGTATCAGTGTTCATTATTTAACAGGTGATACTAACTCTCGTAATCAACCATATGCCCAGATATTATTACCTAGAAGGAAACCCTAGTAATATCTGAAGGTTCGCCCACTGATTTTGTGTTCTATGTATTTCTGAGACAAGAATAGAAAACTTAGATCAGTACCCCCTGAGGTTACTAGAATTCCCGTGCTCTAAAATATGCGTGTCTAATCTAGTCTGTGAACTACTACTTGTGCACCAGAGCTACCAGTAAGAAATCTAACAGTGAATATGATTCTATAAGTAACATTGATGGTCTTCGGTATATAAACCTGTAAAATCAAAGCCAGTGATCAGAAGATTAATACCTGAATGTTGGAAGTGGAAGACTAGGCTCCATCCAGATCCACTTATACTAGTGTTGGTCAATTCTATTATATTGTCTTACACAAGTATTCTGCAGTGGTATATCAATAAACGTGATCATGTAACTTGCTACCATGTGTTTCTTTGTGTTCTCTATTCCTCATATCTTGTATTGTGCATGCAGCCTTATATACCCAGTCAATTAGAACTCACATTACCCAAGTTAAACCTGTAGAAAAACAGGGCATAACAGTTAGCAGGAGGACCTTGGATTGACATATACAGTACGGTACTAGATATATGGTAAGGGTTAGCTTTATATCCCATGTACTGGTTACTAGGGACATATACTAGGTGTTAGGTGGAGGTTAGTTTTGTATCCAAAGTACTGGGTACTAGGGACATATACTAGGTGTTACGTGAGGGTACTGAGTGATGAGTTTTCAGTTCGCGTCGGAGTCCAACAGGGAAGTGTGTTAATTAAGCCCTCTCCTCTTTTTTATGGTTCTGGAGGCACTGTCTAGTGATTTCAGAGTTAGGCTCCCCTTGCAACTGCTATAAGAGGCCTGAAAATGCTTGGCCAAGTCATGAAGGTCTGTGAGTGTGAGAGAGTCTTTGAAGGTATGATAACTTCATAGTCAGGCAGCTGCAGGAAAGATATCTAAGAGGTGTTTTTCCGGTCCCGTCTCAAGACCACCGTCGCAAGATCTACCCGAAAAACTGTTTTTCTGGTCCCGTCGCAAGCCCACCTTTAGCAAGCGAGACACCAATATTCTCTTGCGACGGCAAGAGAGCTCCGGACCTGGGTTGACGGCAAGCTGAAACATCTCACTCAACTTACTGTTTCTCCATTCTAATTTATTTTGGTATATTTGTTTATCCAAACATTATGTTATAATTTACTTGCCTATTATTAGGAAGTAGAGTAATAAGAGCCCACAGTAACGTATATCCAATTGTTGATAATAAATTAATGTGGGACAGTACGCTTGGTTAAATTTTGTTCACGAAACAACAACAAACCCCAGCTTTGACTAGTCCTAGGCTATGCTATTTACCGATTGTTTTTCATATCAGAATTGCATTTATATAATCCTTATGATAATTAAATTGGCGGTGAATGTTATTCCGATGAAATGGAAGTTGTATAGCCTAGCCTATATATTTGTAAGATGTGTGCTGGCTTGGAGCAAGCCTGTGTTGTTTTTCCTGTCCTGTGATGATCTTGCGACGGCTCGGTTGAGACGGTGGTCTTGCGACGGGCCCGGAAAATCAGGTCTCTACTGAAAGTAAGAAGTTGTGCAGTAGGCTAGGAGAAAATTTGGCGTAGAGGAGTGGCTGGTGCGTGTGATAATGAAGATGTATGAAGACTCACGAACGGTAGTGAGGGTGAAAGGTGTACTGAGTGAGGGACATATGCTAGGTGAAGGTTAGTTTTGTATCCCACGTACTGAGTACTAGGGACATATACTAGGTGTTATGTAAAGGTTAGTATTGTATCCCAAATACTAGGTACTAGGGACATATACTAGGTGTTATGTGAGGGTTAGCCTGGTATCCCACATACTGCGTACTAGGGACATATACTAGGTGTTACGTGAGGGTTAGTTTTGTATCCAACGTACTGGGTCTAGGGGGCGGCAGCCTCCACCCATAATACTAGGATAGGTTAGGTAAGGTTGTTAGGTTAGGCTAATGGAGATGGATGTAGTTTCCGAGTGTACGGTTGTCATGTTTACATTTGTCGATCGCCGTTGTTAACCTGCTCTTCCCTACCTATCATGTGTTGATTGGTTGTCCATCTTGATCTAATTCTTCAGGCCAGCCCTATTAGAGTATTTTGGGGGAACTCAGTGGTGTGGTTAAACTATTTTTAATATATATTTGTTTAAATATGTAAGATATGCAATAAATTAGGCCTATGTAAAATATATTGTTTTTACTTTATACCTATACATATAATTGTCATAATTAACCCTCCTGGCCCGGGCAGGCTCTCCTAATGACGGAGCTCGTATCCGGGCGATCTGGTCGAATATCAACAAAAGTAAACTAAGGCTAATCTCGCTTAGTATATTACCTACATTAATCAAACATATAGAAATGAGCGCCTTACCTTCCTGCGTAGAATGGCATTGAGTAGAGCTCTCTAGCTCAAGTGGTTCCGGAGTGATGGTGATGGAAGTGGAGGTAACTTTTGCCGCGTATTTACCTCGGCGCGTCCGAACACTCAACCGCGGCCCCGGCTACGACGCCCAGTTGCACTCGTCGCTCCATCCGCAATTATGCCGGGAAGCGATTTGATAGTGTTTTATTGGTTATTCTGTCATTTATTATAGTTATTATGTTATTTTCACTCAATAAAGTTATTTATATGAACTTATTTGTGTCTCTGTCACTTATTACTTCGTTTTATTATTATTATTATGATTATTAGTGTCACTTTCACTGGACTTTGATAATTGGTAGTGTCATTTCCCCTTTTATGTATTGTTAGGTAAGCTAATAATATATATAGTGTCACTGTCACTTATTCATATTGTTATGAAGGCACTTATTATTACTTGTGTGTGTCTCTTTCACTTATACTTAGTTTTATTATTATTATACTGTCACTTTGACTGGCCTAGGCTTATTGAGTGTCATTTTCACTTATTTATTGTTAGAAATACATATTTTAGTGTCACTTTCACTTGTTCATATTGTTATTGAAGGCACTTATTATTACTTATGTGTCCTTTTCACTTATACTTAGTTATATTATTATTCTTAGCCTACATTTGAGTGTCACTTTCACTGTTGTCACTTCCACTTCAAAAGTTTGTTAGAGTGTGGAAGTCGTTGAAGCAGGTGCCAGCACACAGTCCAACTTGACACTCGAGGCATTCCCAAGTGGTTTTTGTGGGTTTGCGGGGTCTGCGAGTTGTGTGGCTGCACACATGGCACCTCTTCTGACTCCTAGCGTTACTACCTGGTGCTTTGAAAGGAAGGGCGCTGAGCTGGTGCTTCCTGAAGAATTTAGCACACCCCGTTCTGTCAAGCTGGCCTGGTCCTTGTATTGGCCTGCCTGGTGTACCCGCATGTTTAGCCAGGAGCTCAAGTAACACCTGCTTGTGGAACTTCCGCAGGGACTTGTACTTCTTGGCTCCTGGAGTCCTCAGACGGTAGATGTTGTAGGCATTGAGGATCGACATATCTACCGTATGCAGGATAAACTTCTTGTACCACCTGCAAGATGTTCGCAGGCAGTCGATGAAGCCCATCTGCATGTCAGACTTGTCAACGAGGCGCATGTTGATGTTATAATCCAGGACAGCAGCTGGTTTTTGGACGGGGTTCTTGGTTGTTCGGTCCACCTTCCCTGTGGCGACCATCTGGGCCTTGTGGCATGTGGTGAGGATGTTGACCTTGCGCTGGTCATGCCAGTGGATGGAGAGGATGGGGCCACTCTTCTTGTGGAAGATGTCCGCCTTCTTCGTCTTTGTTGGGTAGCCTGGCATGCCCTTCCTTTTGCCCTTGACTGTGCCGACAGTTCCGGTCTTGCGGTCATGGAGGTACTTGGTCAGGAGAGGCGACGTGTAATAATTATCTGTGTAGAGGATGTGGTTATTATTGAAGTACCTCTCCATCATCTTCTTCACTACAGCGCCACCAAAACCAATGAGAGGGTCAGTCACAACTTCTCCAGCCTTGCCGCTGTAGACTATAAAGTCCAGCACATACCCCGTCAAGCAGTCGCAGAGGACGAAGAGCTTGATGCCGAAGCGGTGTCTCTTGGACGGGATATACTGTCGGAAGTGCAGCCTACCACGGAACAGGACCAGAGACTCGTCGAGGCACATCTTCTGGAAAGGAATCAGGTATGTGGTGAACCGATGACGTATCATGTCATACAGCTTCCTGATCTTCCATAATGAGTCGGGAAGGTGGACTGCCATGTTGTTTGTCAGGTGGAGATAGGAGAGGATGTCGAAGTACCTGTCCCTGGACATGTATTTGCCAAATGATGGAGTCGTTATGATGTCGCCAGTGATCCAGTAGTCAGCCAGAACGTGCTTCCTTATATGAGTCATCAGCATTGTGAGTGCCAAGAACACATATAGTTCTGCCACAGTGAGAGCTCTCCATGCCACCATCTTGGCACTGGTCTTCCTCCCAAGAAAGTTGGCACAGATAGCATGGTGGTGATTTTTCTCTTTGACGAGGTATTCCATGACTTCATTGTCATAGAAGCCACAGAAAAGTTCACTGGGGGTAGCATCTGGGCCACAGGGATATGCTGGTGACACCCCAGAACCCATCTGTACCTCGTCAAAGGCAGGACAATCTGGCTCAAAATCAGCTCCATCTGTCCACACAAACAGGTCGGATGCTGATGCTCGAGGTCGTGCTGCAGCAGGCACACGCCCTGGACGCCCTGGCACCCGCCCTTGGCCACGCGTTAGGCGGACGCCCTGCACGCCCACGCCCAGGCCCAGGCCCAGGGGCAGCGGCGTCGGCAGGCTGACCACGTCCACGACCTCGCCCTCTCCCTCGATTTGTCGGCACATCCTCTTCCTCTTCCTGTTCCTGTTCCTGTTCCTCTTCCTCCTCAGGCGACGTCAGGTCATCTGGGGCAATGTTGGGGTCGTCAACATCCTCTTCAGGAGACAATTCTGGTGAAGAAGTGACCGGGCGTCGGCGGTGTGGGGCGCGGGAGGCTGCGGGAGCTTCAAGAATGGGACCCGAGGCCTCGGGAGTTGGGCTCCTTTTGCGGCGAGCCAAGGGCTTTTCAGCAGCAAATAATGCTCTGCGGTGTGTTGAGGCCTGTGGCACATCACCAATACCACTTGAAGAGTCCCTTTGGTCATCCTGAACGAGAGATGAAGGCGAGGGCTGTGGGTGACCCACGCGGCGTCCCGTGTCAAGGCGTCGGGACAATGGAATGCGGGTGGTTGCTAGGCCAGGGTCGGCGTCATTATCGCTATCTTCAGCTTCCCTATGCTTTTCTGCGGCTGCCCTGCGTGCTTTTTTAGCTGCACTTTTGATCAATGATTGTTTGTAGAAATATTTGCCCACTTTCAAGGGCGTACGGGCAGGCAAAGGGGAAGGTCCTGGGGTAGGGATAGGGCTAGGCCTAGGCTGACCTAGCAAAGATTGCGAGGGGGTAGGCCTAGGTTCTAGCACACTGGGAAGCTCAATGGCACCTTCCTGAAACACTTCCACATCAGGATCATCACTACTGTCTCCCCCCTCAAATAAATCGACATTATCGTCGTCTCCAAAGCCCACGAAATCGTCTTCACTTTCACTTATAAATTGTACCTTGTCCACCAAGCTTTCGCCACTGCTCTCTTCATCACTTTCAAAAAGTTGTCGCTGTATAGCGCTATCACTCAACAAACGCTTAACTTTCTTTTGTTGAGAAAACAGGCGTTGAATTTGCGAGTGGGGTAGCACTGGGGCCCGCGGGAGGTTGCAACGAATCGGACACCGTCGGAAAACATTTTTTCAGTATTACTCGCTATGGCGGCCACGTACGAACTGATAATACTAGTAGTTGAGGCTTGGTGGCGCTGCGGTCTCTCCTACCATGCCAAAATTGGCCGCGCAAATTTTGAAGCACGCTTTCAAGCACAAGGATTTTATTATGACACCCGGGTTCCGGCCTTTTTGTTTTGGTGTCATTTTAAAATGACACCCGGGCTGGAAGGGTTAAGGAAATTCCATTGACTATTTACATCGCTAGGCCTAGCTTCCTTATTTCTATTAATTTCCTCCAGTTCACAATGAAACCTATTGCTAATTTCCTTGTTCTTCAGCAGCCGCGGCGGTGTCGGTGTTGGACGCTTGGGATAATGTTCCTGTCTATTTTGAATGCCATTCGATACAATAATATGTTGAAAGCCCCCCTCACCCCCCCATGACATGTTATCATCATATATATTGCCAGTAGGGGGCAAACAACCAAAAAAATTGCCGCAAAGCCCTTCCCTCAACATATTATTGTATCCAATGGCAGTCAAAATAGACGGGAACATGATCGCAAGCGTCCACCGCCGCCGCCGCCGTCATGTTTACATGGTCGATCGCCGCAGTTTGGTTAGGCCTATTTGCCCCCCTCAACATATTATTTTATCCAACGGCATTCAAAATGGAAGGGAACATGATGGCAAGCTTTCGTCGCCGCTCCACCGCCATGTTTACATGTGTCGATCGCCGTGGTTAAGTTCGCGTCTATTTTGACGTCGATTTTTTTCGGTTATTTGCCCCCTGCTGGCAATATATAAGATGATGACAATATGTCATGAGGGGGGAGCCTCAACAATGACCTCTAACCTCTGTATATCAAATAGGGCTAGAGCAAATTGGCTGCAAATTTCCACATCTAGGCTATTCCTTGACTGACTCTTCCCAAATGGTCGACATATTCAGGGTGTCAAACGACGCTGTTTTTTTGAGTGATAACGCAATGAACTTTTTGTATAATGATAACAGAAACTCCCCCCCCCCAAAAAAAAAGGTAGGCTAGGCTAAATTGACACAATTTTGGTCTCCATATTTTCCATCTTGATTGTTTTTTTTATTGCAGGAAATACTGTTTTAGACACCTAAATTCTCCAAAAAAAATCGGAAATTTTTTATTTTAATAGCCTACCACGAATTTTCCGAGTGTTTTTTTATAAAAATAATTGTTCATTTACATCAATATATAGTGTTTGTAATTAATTAGAAATCTCGGGAAAACCTAATTTCCCCATTAGGCCTATCGATCGATGTTGAGACAGCCCCTCGATAGTGATTTGAAAAGACATTAGCCTAACCTAACAACCTTACCTAACCTAACCTAGTATTATGAGTGGGGGCTGCCGCCCCCACACCCCCACTGGTTAAGTACTAATCCCTTAATAAAAAAAATAAAAAAATTGGCTGTCGAGTATACGAAGGTGAAAGAAAAGTCGATGAAGTCTATGGTGTTTACTCTGCAATCTTCAGCTTGATTGTACATTGATAACGGGAAAGTACCGTATTGACAACCTTGTTACGAAAATTAAATTTTAGTACCATACTTTTATATTAGGTTTTTCCGAGGGTTTAACACATTTTCATATAATCTTTAGAGCTATCGATGACTGAAAGTACCGTATTGACAACCTTGTTACGAAAAAGAAATTTTAGTACCATACTTTTTTTATTAGGTTTTGCCGAGGGTTAAAACAAATTTTCTTATGATCTTTAGAGCATATAGATTCAATATTTATCTTCAAATATATCAACAAAATTTGTGGTATTAAAATAACATTAAACCAAAAAATCTGGGGGGCATGCCCCCGGACCCCCCTAGAGCTTGCGCCTTCGCCGCGCTATAATGATAACAAAATAATAAACCATAATGATAACACAATTCATATTTTGTGGATTGACACCCTGGAGTCACATATTCAGTGTGCCAAAATTCGCCCATTTTCTTCGTGATCCCGAACCTAACATCTGAAAAAATATTGATACTGAAATTGGCTAAGAGCCTGTGACTCCGGGGCGGCCGGGAGCCCCGCTAAACCTGCCATTCTATTTCTACATTACACTCATCAAACGATAGTTGCTTTGCTCTACACTGTACTCTACATTGGCTATGATATTAGAACTATTATATATCACCTGTATTGAAGTCCAAATGCAGCTACTAATGTAAATATAGACGGATAAATCCAGAGCTCGAGTCATGAAAGCTATTTGTTTACACTGTGAAAACACAACTTGTTCGGTTCGGATGAGGTGACTGACTTTAGCACCAATATAACAAATATATATTACAATAAGGAAACAGCCATCGTTCATAGAACGAACTCCTGGATGGTTGAGTCCGCTAAAACAAACAAACAAACAAACAACCAATGTACCCCTACACTCCGATGTTATATTGCGCCGAAGGCTGAGTCAAGACGAACACAACTACCGTAATTTTATTGGCACTCGAATGCTCAATAATATGTAGATTAAAGGATAATAATAGGTATTTATCTAAAACTATGTATATATTAACTAAACTACTCCATGTGTTTAATATATTGACTGAATTTCACTGAAATGAATAATGTCAAATATTAATTTAAGTTTGAATGTTAGTTTTCTGATCTGATCTGATCCCAGTTAAACTCCGCAAAATACACGATATTTTTTCGTATGTGTTAATTTTATGGGGTCTCTAATTTCTTAAAAATAGTGAATGAATATAAATTTTATGTGTTTGACACAGAGCGCAAGACCTTGAGGCATAAGGTAAGCTATAAATTAGTACGATGTTATGATGAATTATTGGTTTTTCAGGGGTATATAAAAATTATGTGGTTGGATCAATGGAAAACAACGAACTAATATCAGCTATGTTTTTCATTGTGGTGTTTCCGAGAATAATCCAATGATGACGTCAAATTAGCTTGCCGCCAATCAACTGTGGAACACTTGGAAATGTGTTAGCTGTTATTTACCGATATATTTGTGGAAAAATAGAGTGAATTAAGGGGCTGGAATATAACATTGACTTCATGTGAAGTGCGAGTACCCTACACATTCTAAAATTGTGCATATTAATCTTGGGGAACTCATTATATATAAGGTATAAGTTCAAGGTGATACTTTGGATAAACCTGACTTCTAGCAAGCACCAAACAGCGATTTTGTAAGTAGCCAAGCATATTATTTTTTCAGATAAGCCTAGGCCTAGGCCTATGATGATAATGATGATTTGAAGCAGAAATTAGTAGCCTAGGCTGAGGCTAGGCGTATTAGGCTTAGGATAACCCATTATCCAACAATCTTAGGACTGCCCCCACTAGTGGGGCTATGTATAATGTATTGATAGGCTAATGAAGATCAAGGAAGATTTGAGGTTAAAGACAGTAAAAAATAAGGTTAGCTAGGCAGCTGGGAATCTGGTAGGCTAAGACTCAGAGCCCACTCTTAACCCGGGAACGGCAAAGGTCCTCAATTAGCCTATGGTAATTATTTAGAAGATGACCTTTTTTTCTAGTTATTAAAAACTTACTCTATGGTGTATTATATGATATATAGAAGCAATAGAACTGTTAAAATGACCTGGGAAGTGTATATTAAACTTAGCCTAGACCAACATTCCTGTATTTTTTTTTTTTTTTTGTAAGGCTAACCTAGCCTAGGCTACTCTTGAGTTTTGGAACACAGTAGGCCTAAGCCTAGGCCTATTTTAGATGTCTAACTTTTAAAATAATAATATAAAAATACGTAGGCTAGGCCTAGGCTAGGATTATTTTTTGTTTTATCATTATACAGAAAGTTAATTTGTGTTATCACTCAAAAAAACAGCGTCATTCGACACCCTGGCTAGGCTATAGCCTATGACAATAACAGTTTGCCGTCATGCCGTGGGATTATAGGGGTAGACCTGTCACTGAAGAATACTTTCGCAGTCTTACCGTTTGTTTTTGTTTTCAAGGTATAGGCTATAGGCAGAATAGGCTACAGTAGTATCTTATCTACTGGTATCTTATTTTATTGTAGTTTATATTATGAGTGGAAGATTTGCAATAACTTACCCTAACCAAAGTCCAAACTTAGTGTCCAAAGTGGGATCTGCACCCTGCCTCTATGTTCTCATTTTGTATACCGGTAACTTTTTAGCCAGATTACCGGTAGGCTACAATTTAATAAGTGTACAGCCAGCAGCTAGGCCTACCGCCTACAGTGCATTTATAGATTTCCCGGAATCCCGGTCATGACTTGGGTATCACTAAAGAACCTTTCCGCAGCCGTATGTACAATTGTTTGTTTTTATTTCTTCAAGGAATATAGTACAGTAGTTTATTGTTCAATTGTTTATCATGTTATGAGTAGATAATTTGCATTACCTTACCCTAACCTAACTTTACTTAGTCTTAGTGTCCAAAGTGGGGGCTGCCACTATCCCCACAGTCCACACACCCGCTAACTAACATATATTATTGGTATGTCTTGTCATTACTATAACCTGACTTCATGGGGGTAACGGAGACTTGATTGAATATTTTCGGAATTAGCCTCGCAGAATCTTGAGTCTTTTAAAGTTGTGAAAATTAACACCTTACGAGCGGCCTATGCGGTTTATTTATGTGTACCGCACAGCGGGGTGTTTTTAGCCAAAATAGGGCTGTTTACGTGATAATTTTCATGCCTAAATAAGACCCAGAACGTAAAACAAGTACCTATCCCTGAAAGGGCATAAACAGAGCTTTCGAATGACACCATAACGATCCTTGTATGATGGATAGTTTTCTTGCAATAACCGTGCAACGCGAGTGCAAAAAGCAGGTAATTCGGTACTTTCAGTACATAATTGAGTATGTAGCGAGTGAGAGAGGGAGGAGGGAGCTGAGATTTGTGTCAGTAGGTTCGCCGCGGTGGTCTGGAGCAGTCATACGCTCGCTAGTCTCCTGCCACCACTTGTCTCTCTCTCTCAGCCACATTACGTGCTGAAATTGCCACTCGAGTTATGTCGAGCGCCGCCACATAGTCCAGCTTTATTTAACTCGACTTATGTTGCTCGCCGCTAAATAAGGGTTAAAGTAAGTTTCTACGTTCCTACTGATTGTACTTAACCCGAGATGGGAATAGCCTACCCAGGTATTTTTTACTCGGCCCAGGGAAAATAATAGACAAACAAATGTTCTAATCAAAGTTTATTCTTGAAACTTGGTACCGGTATGTATTTTAACCAGTACTCTATAGTAACTCATGTATCATATGAAAGGATATAAATTAAGTATGTAATAGTTCTTGGAATGCAACAACAAATATACATGAAATCTTTATTGGACAAAAGTTACAAAACTAAAACAGGGACTGCTAAGAATAATTTAAAAACCTGTTTTCAATGCCTATATTAGTGGACCTGAAGTGAATCTCTTTGAGACTGAAGTACAGGCAGCCAGCTCCCCTAGTATCCTGATTAAACACCAGTAAACATACATAACATCCCTTTTACTTACAATATTATTCATTCCTTTTAATAAATTTTGAGCATGTATTGTGCGTATATTTACCTTCACATCTCAAAATTCCCCGGACCCCCTGTTATGTACCTGGGGGGCTGCGCCCCCCGCACCCCCCGCAGACGCCGCGCAAAGTTGATCCTTGTAAACTTAGAAAAATGATCCAGAACTGGATAATTTCTGTTTTGGCACCCTGCACATATTAGCTTGATCACTCTAGGCCTAGTTGTTTTTTAGTTACAGAGGTTATAGCCTAGGTCATGATTTCTTGCCTACTTACAGCGAATAGACTAGGCCTATTGTAGATTGGTAAAATATTTGCTTAATAGGCCTAGGCTATGCAATTGTCTCGATTTGACTAATTTAACCTAATTAGGCCTAAAGCAGCCTCAGTCTATTCCCAAACCCCAAACAGTATCCTATGTTAAGCCCTAGGCTAGGCCTAGGCCTAATCCCACTCTCAATCAAAATTCGAACTGATAAATTCGTACCTACCGGTAGCCTGCCTAGGCAAGGCCTATATTTTTCGTGAATAGATATAGAAAATGGTTTAAAGGAAAGAGCATCCTATATTATGTTCAAATAATATGTAATAGCACTGTGCATGGTTGTATTACATTTAAATAGTGATAGATGTGTATATTAATGGGATAAATACTCCGAAGTTCGCATACGTTCAGAACATTTTGTGCAACACTGTTGCCAGATACTAATCAATCCCATTATCATTATATCATAATGGATTTTACTCATTTGCATAATTTCAAATACCTAGGACATTAATATAATATTTTCCTATCATTTTTGTAGTGATATTTGTCTGATTTAGTGGTATATTGGTGTCTGTCTAGGGTTATAATGCATTGTGAAAGTTACCTCTGCATCTCTGACTTGGCTTAAGTACCCCTGCTTTCTTTGAGTACTACACGGCAAGAGAACTTTCGGTTCTGTCTCAGAGTGTCAATTACTGTTCAAGGTAAACACAACTGCTAAATTCGACCTCATGTTCAAATAATATGTAATAGTATTATCTATGGTTGTATTAGACAACAATCGCGATAGGTTTCTATTTTATGTGGATAAATAGTATTAAGCTGAATAAACTAAATACCGAAAGTTCACTAGAGTGGTAGTTGATACATATGAGGGAGGAAGAAGATAGGAAAGAAGGGCTAGGCAGTGTTGCCAGTTGTAAAGCTAGATATTACCGCTAGATGTAGAGCTATTTACTTCAATTTAGCAGCCATTTTTTCATATCTAGAGAGATTTACTATGGATAATTTAAAAATGTCAGACATTCTAGTCATATTACATTGTAAAATTTGCAAAACAAACAAACCAAAACTCTTTAGAAATTGCAGCATTATTCTAACATTGTTTGACTATGTAGCAACATGCTAGCGACTTTTGAGAAAGGATCTAGCGGTATTTTGTGGAGACATACTGGGTGGTGGTTGCAGTGGTGCCAGTTGTAAAGCTACATATTACCGCTAAATGTAGAGCTATTTACTTCAATCTAGCAGCCATTTCTTTTATATCTAGAGACATTTACTAGGGATAATTTGAAAATTTCAGACATTCTAGTCATACTACATTGGAAAATTTGCAAAACAAACAAACCAAAACTATTTAGAAATTGCAGCATTATCCTAACATTGTTTGGCTATGTAGCAACATGCTAGCGACTTTTGAGAAAGGATCTAGCGGTATTTCGTGGTAACACTTTAGGAGGGTTAAAATACGAGTCACACGGGCAATTGCCAAAACTTTAAAGGTCCATATCATTGTTATTAAACTAAGCATTTGGCAAAGGGAGGAATTGTTAAAAACCTTAGCCAATACTCTGTCATTCACCAAAAATAAATTTGAATTCATCATTATTATTTGGTAGGGTAGGTATGTATAGGTAGGTTGGCTAAATAATTGCTGGAATTCGTAGGGACTCGAACGGTTTTGAGAGAGTTAAATAAAAAAACAAAAGTTAGGACTGAATAATAAAGAGATTATGTTATTAAGCAAAACTGGGGGATGCGTGGAAGCCTATAGACTGTAGACGGTAAACTTTGTGTGTGGTAGCGAATTCGGTTTTAACACCTTACGAGCGGCCTATGCGGTTTATTTATATGTACCGCCCAGCGGGGTGTTTTTAGCCAAAATAGGGCTGTTTACGTGATCATTTTCATGCCTAAATAAGACCCAGAACGTAAAACAAGTACCTATCCCTGAAAGGGCATAAACAGAGCTTTCGAATGACACCATAACGATCCTTTTATGATGGCTAGTTTTCTTGCAATAACCGTGCAACGCGAGTGCAAAAAGCATGTAATTAGCCACTTTCCCGATACAATTCCTTATATAGCGAGTGAGAGAGGGAGGAGGGATCTGGGATTCGTGTCAGTATGTTCGCCGCGGTGGTCTGGAGCAGTCATACGCTCGCTACTCTCCTGCCACCACTTGTCTCTCTCTCTCAGCAACATTACGTGCTGAAATTGCCACTCGACCTATGTCGAGCGCCGCCACATAGTCCAGCTTTATTAAATACGACTTATGTGGTGAGCCGCTAATTAAGGGTTAAAGTAATTTAAGAATAGACAGTTTTCAATTCTGCGGCCAAACTATTCCACCCATTTATATTTTTTTGGTATCAAAACGTTCGGAATCGCGAGCCTCACCCAACTACGCAAGCATGGCTCTGATCATCGGCGTAGTTTTCAAGATGTGGAATTTTAAGTGGAATTCGAGGTTTTTTCAAGATTGCCGGAAAAACCCCACGTGCAAAAGCAAAACCTTCTCTATAAAATTTGCGGAGCATTAGTAGGGGAGTGCGTATGCCAAAGCCCAGTCGTTTCCTGTGAGTGGGAGAGACGGTATTTAAGCGTCAAGTTTTTCGGGAAATCGGCTGCCACGGACCTGTTTGGCCACCATGCCGGATGTTTAGCATATCAAAAGTTGCCCAATTCAAAAACGCACCTCTTGTGAAAGTTTGATCCCGATCCAAAAAGCGGTTCTGGAGTTATTGCGTCGAAACCGGCGCGTAAGAAGAATTTGGATGAAATTCCAGGTTTAATAATTACAATAGGGGTTCCCCGTAGGGGACAAACCCCTAATAAAATAGGCCTAAACACAAAAATAATAAAAATAATAAAATGGTGGTGGTGGTGGTGGAGATGGTGGTGGTGGTGGTGGAGATGGTGGTGGTGTTGACACAAATAGGGTTGGGTTCATTTTCTGACCTGACCCATGGTCAGAAAAGTGACCTGACCCGCGGTCAGAAAAGGGACCCTACCCTATTGGTGTCAACACCACCACCATCTCCACCACCACCACCACCACCACCATCTCCACCACCACCACCACCCCGACCATCACCACCACCACCACCACCACCACCACGACCACCATCACCACCACCACGACCACCATCACCACCACCACGACCACCATCACCACCACCACGACCACCATCACCACCACCACCATCACGACCATCACCACCACCACGACCATCACCACCACCACCACCACCACCTCCACCATCACCACCACCATGACCACCATCACCACCACCACGACCACCATCACCACCACCACCATCACCACCACCATCACGACCATCACCACCACCACGACCATCACCACCACCACCACCACCACCACCACGTCCACCTACTCGTGGCCACCACCTCCAAAAATGTTGACTGTACTTACTCACACTGCTGAGATTCCCTCGTGGCCACCAAGCCGTATATGTAGAGTGCTTTTGCCAATAAAAAACTTACCTCCCAAGCACTTTCCATCAATAAATTATCGAGCAAAAATGCAAGCACTTTCCACCACTAAATTATCGAGCAAAAATGCACAGGGCTGAGTGAGCATGGCGACATATGCTCGACCAATAATGAAAGTTTTTTCACTAAGAAACACTAATACAAGGTAAGATACACTACTTGAACTGATAAATAGCAATATAATTGACTGATATTTATATGAAAGTGATCCACAAACAAGCAAAATGTATAGGCAAAAAGCATGGCCCCTCGTGGGCTCCACCACCTTGGTCACGTAGCCTACACCAGAGAATGCTCGACCAGTAATAAAAGTTTTTTCACTAAGAAACACTAATACAAGTAAGATACACTACTTGAACTGATAAATAGCAATATAATTGACTCGATATGGTATGAAAGTGATCCACAAACAAGCGAAACCATGGACCCTCGTGGAGCCCACCTTGGTCACGTACACCAGACTAGCAAAACACATCACTAACATGGCTATTATACCCTAAACAAGAATAACACAATAATCCATCGATAACCCAATGATATAGCACTTCGTTTGGGTTATATTAGGGCGGTAATACCAGCCAGGCTGGGCAAAATGGAGGCCCCTTGGTTTAAAGGGCCGCGCACACCCACCTAGTAGACTGGCTGCTGGGAAGAGACTGACTCTCTCTAGCACCGCGGGGCCCTCACAGGGACGCTAGGGGGTTGCTAGATGTTTCCACATGTACATCTAACTTATCGGACTTACCAGCCAAAAGACCGGCTCAATTGCGTCATAAACTTATTTTCTGCCAATATAATAAGTCCATATGATGCGATTGCGTCATATGTGTTTTTGGTTCACTCTGCCATATGACGCGATCGCGTCATATATGTCTGAGGGAGTTAATTGAACCCAGTTGAGAGAACCGATCAGGGAATCCCACGTTTCCTGGTCGTATCCAGACTGTGGAGGAACCGGAACAGTTTCCTTCGAAATCTGCTGCGGTTGTCCGCATTCTGAGTAAGAGTCAGAGCGTCGGTATCCCAGACCAGCCCTATCCACTGAATCGTCCTTGAGGGGACAAGGTGCGACTTTGACAAGTTCACCTTGAACCCTAGGGCTTGTACATGAGCTAACACTTGGTTGACATGGTCTTGACATAATTCTACAGAGTTCGCCACTACTAGCCAATCATCCAGATACCAAAACACCTGTATGCCTCGAACTAACAGGGGTAAGAGAGCTTGCCGGACTAGTTTGGCAAATACTCTCGGTGCTAGGTTCAACCCGAACGGCATCCTTTGAAAGACATAAGTCTCGTGCCGGATTCTCAGAGCGAGAAACTATTAGAACCTCTTGTTTATAGGGACATGCCAATAGGCATCTTTGAGATCGATCGAACGCATCCAACCTTGCAGCGGCAGTGCTAGGCTGAGTTGCTGTACAGTCAGCATCCTGAAGGGTGAATTCTCTATAAAGGTGTTCAGGTGCGAGAGATCTAGAACTGGTCGCATCTGCACACTGTCCCTTTTTGGCACTAAGAAGAGTCTTGACGTGAACACTGGCTGAACGGTATTGACCTATATAAGGACCTGTTTGGCAATCATTTCCTGTAACATGACCTCCTCCTCCTGAGACACTGGGGTATATTCTTGCGGCTGACGCTGTCGAGGCCGCCGGCGCCACCGCCAGGTGATTCCATTGCTCATTATCTTCCTGGCCCAGGTATGTTTGGGCCAGGCTGAGCGGAATGCACGGAACGAACCCAGGTGCAGCTGGGGTTCGTCCTTCAAGGCATCTCCCCAATCTTGGGCCTTTGAGCTCGGCCCTGGGATGTGGAGAGTGTGAGTGGCTAGTTTTTTGGAGGTGTGGGTAGGTTGGCATCGGATGCTTGACTAGTTTTGACTGGTGCAGTGCCCTGATGACCTTTATATGGGGCCTTACCCTTATACCCGTGCTGTATACTATGTTTGGGTTTGTACTGATTACCTCCCTACTGAGGAGGTGGTCTGGGGTCTCGTGGTGCCTGTTTAGATTGGGGTTGGAACGGTTTGTTAACGCCCTTTGATTTATGAAAGGGTTTCTTAGGTGGGTCCTTCCTAGCTTGGGAGGTAACCTGCTTCCACCCACTTACCATATTAAAAACTAAACTCCAAGTTTCAGAGTTAAGCAGTGTGGCAGTAAGAACCGGGGAGAGAGTTACCCGGCGACCTATGTCTGCCGGCAACTTCTTCACCAGATGGACTCTCAGATCTTGGCGAGCTCGAACCGCCTCCAAGATTGCAATTCTAATGTCTCCTAGGGACTAAATGGCATTTTGTAGCAAAAGTCTACACGACAGCTCAATAGCTTTTCTAATTTGGAGGTCAGTGATGGCCGAGATCGTGCGTGCAAGAGAGGCGGCTACTTGATGACTCACCAAGTACTGAGAGAACATCCGGTAGGCTTTATTGCGTAACTTAAAATCTCGCTCCAAGTGAACAGCCGGGGGGGGGGGGGGAGAGAAAGGTTCATCCAGGGCATGTAATGACACTTTGAGGGCCGCCAGAAATGTTAGTAAGGCTGGGGACACCCCTTCTGCTTTGGATACTGGTAGGGAAAAGTAAGTATGATTCTCTGGGGGAATTTGATGTGAAGATTTGGAGGTGATAGTAGTGGCAAATACTTGGGCTTCTATCTCCCAATCTACCCAAGGGCCTACTCCCAGCTGCCGCATCTGCAGTACTGGAGTCTGAGCTTGGTCTAGAGCCGGAGTTGTAGCCAACTCCGGCGTAAGAGCATTTAAGGCTTTGACATCATTGATGCCATCAGTCCTCGACCAGTCAGCAAATAGTCGTGCAGATGCGGAGGAAGGAACTGCCGGAGTGGCTGAATACACAAAATATGCCGGGTTAAGGGAACTTGGGACACCCTTAATCAGTACATCTAATACCCTCCCTGTCTCGTCTTTGGCCCTAAATTTACGGTTCTTATTGATCTCGATGGACCACTCGCCGGGAACTGGTGGGTCCCCTGATACCGAAGGTTGAGCTATAAGGGGATTCTCTGGTACTACAGGTACCCAAGAGCAATTAGTACCATAGAGGAGGGGCATGGGGCCCTTCTTCAGAGGTGCTTTATCTAAAGGAGGAGGTTGGACATCAGTAATAACCCTGAGGTTGGACATTGCTGGCGCCACCGGCACTGTAGGGCCTGGGGTAGCTGCCACCAACGGGGTTGGGCAAGAAGTAGTGAATGTCGGGAATTCTAAAGGTCTAATCACAGAAGTGCTAGGAGGTGCAGCTGAGAGAGTAACCGGGGAATCCGACGAGGCAGGGATTTGATAATGCTGTATTACTTTATGTAATAATTAATTTACCTGATCAGAAGTCATCTATTTCCTAGAGGGGTCTTTGGATGAATGTGAACTAGCCTCAGAATAATTACTAGGGAGAGACTGAGGAGCCGGGGAGAACATTCCATCCGCCGGCTCCTCACTCTGCTCCAAGATCTCTTGTGATGCTATCTCTTGTGAGTCTATCTCATTATCCGCCGGGGGGCCAAGACAAATCTGGCACTGACGATGGCAACACGTTAATGTTGCCGTCCTCAGTCCGTTCTGGAATGACATTAAGAGGTGGATCTGAATGGCGCCAGTACCCCCCTGCCGCTATGGGCTGGGAGTCATGAGTCACCTGTGAGCTGAATTGGGCCCCCGCCGGATAACCCCTAAATTGGTCGGCTAGCACCCTACTCGGGCCGGTCGACCTCACACCCCGTGGAACTACAGTTTATTTTGGTATGGCAAAAATCACATTAGGAGGTACATGCACAGAATGTTCCTGACTAGGTGTAGATGATAATAACTCGGATCCTATTTCCGACTCCCCTGAATCACGCGTATGGGTATCAGAGGGAGGTGTGGGAGGGGGCGGCTGAGGAGTCTCTTGCCGGCTGCTCGATGTGTCATACTCTTCTCTCCGGCGCTTGTGAGACCGGGAAGAGTCCGAGGTGGAGTGGTAAGAGTGTTTCCGGGGAGACTTCGACCTGGACCTCGACTTTCGCCGCGTGGCACGGTCAGAGGAGGGGACCTCAGAGATGTCGTTCTCACTACTGCTACTGATAACCTCCTTGCTGATGGCTTTAGCTTTGGCCTTGGGTCTGACCGATTTGGATGATCCGGGTTTTACCAAAGGTGACTTGATAATTAGCTTTTCCCACAGGATTTGGTCGTCACATTGGAGTGCCTTATGGGCTCTGTCCTTAGCATAAGAATTGAACGCCGCTTTAATATCATGCAAGACTGCTAAACATGACAGGTCTTTCTTCGCCAGCAAGGCGGATTTTAATTCAGAGAAGATGGCGCACCTTTTAGACAACCACACGCCTCGGGAGCGATCTAAACACTTCACACATTTAATGCAAAGAGTATGAGCTAAAACGGGTAAAAGGGAACAAGTGGGCGTAGCGCAAAGTTCAAACCTAGGCATGGTGCCGTAATTGAGAGAGTCCCCCTCTCCGCCGGGATTAGATGTCCAACTCCGCCGGAGAAGTAGTCTGGGGCCTGGAAAGAATATTTCCAGGAATCAATGCTCATAAGGATAACCTGCGAGGTATTAAACATCCTAACCCAAATCCGCCGGAAAATTAGCGAGAGTGCACCACCTCGCTAACCTTCTGCCGGATCTGTCTAGCTGACTTTCAATAACTTACCTGTGACAAGAGCCACAGGTCCCATGACCTTTTAAGTTGTGATTATACTGAACAAGTTTGCAAAACTAATCTTATCACTTCATGTACACTTGACTGGTGGTGCCGCATGCGATAAAGTCTGAACGTGTCACTAGGCCAGTCAGGGCGAGTTAACTCGGCGGGCAGAGTTTGTAGCCCTGCTAGGAATGCAAATCCGCCGGGAGAGTGTGGTTCAGCCAAACCACGTCGGGATCTTTTGAACGTTCCTACCCGTCAGAGATGGATAATCTGGACCCACCGCACGGGGCCGCCGGAACAGATAAAAACTACCAGGAAACGGGGTTGGCACAGCCCCTTTCCCGCAGTCCCACACATATATATAATATACATAATGACATATAGGGACGTCTCCCCTACCCCCAAAGGAACAAGCTCGCATGCATTAACCAAAAAAGGGGGCATACATAGGCAAAAATAACAACAGAAAAATTTAGAAACCTAAATTACCTAAAGCCTACGCCGGAGACCCCTAACCAGGCCGACCACGTGGACTGAAGAACATCCCAGCAGACGACGCTCCGGCACCCAGCAGCCGCACTATGAAGAGGGAGGCCCACCCAAGGGGCCTAAGCAAAACACGAACCCTGGAAGGTGGAGCACCACATGCAGACACCCTAAAACCAGAGCTTTTGCTGATATCTGAAGACAATGGCATGTACTTTCCTCAATATTGACAGTCTGTATCATGCCTCATAGAGTGGTCGCCTTCTAGCTAAGTAAACACAACAGCAAAGGCATATCACAAAAACAACACACGCGGTACACCCATCCGGGACTCGTAGACGCCTGTGACAATGGTACCCTATTTTAACACACACTCCCTGCGGACCTACCAATCTGGCAGCCGTGCTAGCTAATCTCAACCTTGTTACTACAACACAGATGTATACAAATGAGTAAGGACTCACTAGAAGCTCTGCGAACGTCGAATGAAGCGCACACGGCACGAGCCCTGTTGTCGGGAGGGACGCGGAAGTAGGAAGGACGAAGATGGCCGCTAGAGGACCTGGTGTCGGGGAAACAAAGCATGAGAAATCCACGAATATGAAAGTCATATGATAACAGATATTATGTTTTTTTTTTCCTTTTTTTTTTTTACGGAGTTTTTTCTGTAGGGTACCCAATCAAAATAACAATCCCATGAGGGAATTAAGCGTGCACTAATGATGAATACTGCACGATACTTCCGCGCGGGCTATTCAAAATGCTGGCGCAGGATGTTGAATGGAGACTATTATTATTAATAGGCGAAGTCGTCAATGATGGAGGGGCCCTATTAAATATATATATACATATATATACAGTATATACATATATGTATATATATATATATATATATATATATATATATAATTGCTTTGCTTTATGTGGATGTGGGAGACAAAAGGCAAAAATGCCTATGATGAGTGCCTCCCCCAGAGTTGAAAGAGTGACAGGGCCAAAATCAAGGAACAGTCGAGCCAATATGCCTGGACACACTGAGTTTGAAGCAATTTAAGTCATAGAATGAGGGAAAGATGGATTCAGGGAGAGAGTTCCATAGCTCAGCTGTTGAATAGAAGAAAGATTGGAAGTATCCTTTCACTTTTGAGTTGGGGAGTTGCACAGAGTAGGAGTGGGATTGTGTTGCAAGACCCTACAATCAAAGAGGAGGTGGTATACATGAGAGAGCTCTGAGGAACACTGATTATTGTAGTAGCGATAGAATAGTGAGAGAGATATGCAACATTGCGGCGAAGAGAGAGAGATTGCAAAGAGTCGGTGAGTGGACGAGATTTAATTATAAAAAAGGCTTTAAGTGCTGTGTGAGAGGATCCTCCCCACACATGGAAACAATACTCAATATAAGGACACACTGTGCCCCTGTACAGAGCAAGAAGCTGTGAAGGGGTAAAGAACCCCTTGAGGCGGTTTAGCACTGCCAGCTTCTGGGAGGCCGCCTTACCAAGACTGGTAATATGGTCTTTGCAAAAGAGAGCAGAAGAGAAAGAGACACCGAGAATACTGAGAGAAGATGAAGGGTTGATTTTGTATTGTTGAAATATAAGGGATAGTCTTCTGGGAGTTCATAACGGGTAGATAAATTGAGAAATTGAATTTTGGAATAATTAACGGAAACACAGTTTTCTCTGCCCTAATTGGAAATGGTAGTTAGATCAGTAGATAAGTGTTGTATGGTTTCATTACATTTGTCTTTGAGAGATTGTTTTCTGGGCTGCTTTGGAAAACTAATTGAATATTGTAAGGTAGAGTTGACTGAAGGTTCAGTTGAGAATATAATTAGTGAAAATTAGAAAGAGAATGGGAGATAGGACAGAACCATGAGGAACACTGGAGTTGATAGAATGAGGATGTGAATGGTGGCCGTCCACAACTGCAGCTATGGAAAGGTCGGAAAGGAAATTAAAGACAAAGGCACAGATGAAGGGATAGAAACCGAAGGAGAGTAGTTTAGAAATTAAAGATTTGTGCCAGACTCGATCGAAGGCCTTCGATAATTATGTCTAGCACAATAGAAAAGGTTTCACCTAAGTCCCGAAAGGAGGATGACCAAGAGTTAGTAAGATATGAAAGAAGATTACCAGTAGAGCGACCCATAAGGAAACCATACTGGCGATCTGAGAGCAGATTATGAGAAGATAAATGCTTCAGAAATTTGGAAGATTGAATAGTTTAACAAAATTAAGAGATACAAGAGATGAGAGCAATTGGACGATAGTTATATACAGCATTGTTTTATATAACGATATATATATATTTATACATATATACACTGTATATATATGTATATATATATATATATACTGTATATATACAGTATACTGTATATTATATCTATCTACCTATCTATCTATTGCCTTGCGCCGTGATCCCCGAAGGGGTATATATATATATATATATATATATATATATAAAACATGAAAAATATTTATTCTTGTGGTAAAAATATATGCGAATATGCTTCCAAACTAATGGTGTGTAGAAAAGGGTAGGTTCACTGCACAAAGTTTAAACAAATTTAGTGCTAAAATTAAATTGCATCTAAAATATATTGCATGCACAAAATAAGGGTTTAAAAAGTATGTCCGAGTATCTTATTAGAAGGCTCGGACTGTTGTGTACATATTAAAATAATGTTTATGTAAAAGTGTTAAAATGCATTTCTCTACTTTCGTAGATCTTCAGTTATTATAAAAATTTGCAAGAGTGGCTGGCTCCAGTCAGGTATTTGTTCTGTACTCTTCTGTGGATTTCCAGTCACTGGTTTAGACAATAAAATGGTTGTCTTAGGTTATGATAGTTAAAAAAATACTTCGTTCTTGTTCCAATATTGTTTTTCGTTCAGAGTCTATTTATAGTTCTTTATTCATATGAGGCTTGAATTTATTTATGAAGTGACTTTCTTTACTCTTTCTCAAAGCAACGTCATCTTTCTTTACTTTGTAAAAGGGCATTATATTAAAATTAGGAGATTTATCTTTAGCACATTTTGATATGTGAGTACTAACATATAGCCCTGTTTTATGTCTAATGTGGTCCCTGTGCAGGTTTGTTCTAAGTCTAAGATTCGAAGTCTCGCCAATGTAGATGGAATTACAGCCATTACAACGAATCACGTAGATACAATTGAGCGTGGAACAATTCATATTATGATTAATTTCAAATGTGTAATTAGTATCTACAAATTTGAATTGATTCCCTTCTATTATTTGGGTGCATAATTTGCATCTTGGGTTACCACATTTCGTCACCCCTTGACTTTGTACCTTATTGAATTTGGCCTTGGTTAGCAAATTCTTAAGGTTACTGGGTTGTTTCTTCGACTTTATTAATGAAATATCTTTAAATATATGCTTAGTTTCTTGAGAGGTTTTTAATATATATATATATATATATATATATATATATATATATATATATATATATATATATATATATATATTCTGTATATATAAATATATATATATACCGGTATATATATATATATATGGAGACTAAATCACAAATACGTGTGATCAAATTATGTAGTAAAACTCGCAGGACAAATTAAAGATTGGAACACCAAGCTGTCGTCTATTCTCTCAAGACATCTTCAGGGTAATACAAGAATACAGTGGAAGTCAGAGGCTTAAATATCTTTGCTACATCATCTGTGAGATGCTAAGTAGCATATTTTCGGTACACAATAAGTGTTGGCATCTTACTGCCTTTTCCGCTTATTTTTTACATTACACATTTTCTTTAGCACAGCAAATGTTTATACAATTAGATATTCTTTACATTGTAATTTATCTATAATGTTCACTGTTATCATTAATCATATATATTAATAGATCAAATTCAAAATCTAAGAATAAATAACAATTATAGTATTGTCGTCTACAACAAATGCCTATATAAATAATATAACCTAAATTTATGTACACATACAAGACTGTGAACTAATGAAAACAAAATATATATAATATTTAGCATACAATGACGTGCAGAAAACAAATGTATATATAAAATAAAAATATATAAATATATGCAGTAAATATCGGAACACAACATCGTAAACAGGTCAAATATTATTAAAACACGTGTAGTCTACCTGAGAGGTTTACCTTACTTTACTTATTGACCCCACCAAAAGGTCAGAGGTCAACAAAAAAAAAAAAAAAAAATATTTACTGGGCTTATATTTTTTGATCGTTTTATTTTATAATTTTCGAGGAGGAGATTTAAAAGAATGTTATCTATTTTGTACAGTCCATCGTTTAGATTCATAGTGTTATGATCTGATCAAGGCAGACTCAGCAAAAAGTCTTTCTAAATAGCAGCCAGACCAATAGATCATTTTAGCTTCATCCCAGTTCACATTATGGTCATGTCTATTTTTGTGTATACAAATCCATTAAATTCTTGTTCTGACATTACTGATTGTTGGTGATGCTCAACTCTTACCTTTAATCGTTTTCCAGTTTGTCATATATATATATATATATATATATATATATATATATATATATATATATATATATATATATATATATATATATAATAATATATATATATATATATATATATATATATATATATATACTGTATATATATATATATATATATATATATATATATATATATATATATATATATGATTGCACACTTTACACGGAATGAAATATACACCACCTGCATCATTGTTAGAGCTGTTTTTTTTATCAAATTAGTAATGACAGTGTTTTCATAATTGAATATTACATTTATGTTCAAAATGCCTGGACACACGGAGTTTGAAGCAATTTAAGTCATAGGAAGAGGGAAAGACTGATTCTGGGAGAGAGTTCCAGAGCTCAGCAGTTGAATAGAAGAAAGTCTGAGAATAGCGTTTCACTAATGGGTTGGAGGGTTGCACAGAGTAGGGTTGGGATTGTGTTGCAAGGCAGGTACTACGTACCCTACATAGAGGAAATGGTATACACTGGGAAAGCTCCGAGGAACACTGATTATTGTAGTTGCGATAGAATAGCGAGAGAGATGCATAATTGCGGCGAAGAGAGAGAGATTGCAGGAAGTTGGTGAGTGGACGGAAGTTAATGATGCGAAAGGCTTTCCTTTCTACTTTGTCTAGGAGTGCGGTGTGAGAGGATCCTCCCCATACATGTGAACAATACTAAATACAAGGAAGCACTGTGCCCCTGTAAAGAACAAAAAGCTGCGCAGGGGTAAAGAACCCCTTGGGGCGGTTGAGCACACCCAGCTTCTGGAAGGCTGCCTTAGCGAGAGACTGATGATATGGTCCTTCCAAGTGAGAGCAGAAGAAAAAGAGACACCGAGAACATTGAGAGAAGGTGAAGGGTTGATTTTTGTATTGTTGAAGAATATGGGATAGTCCTCTAGATGTTCCTGACGGGTAGTAAGATGGATAAATTGAGACATGGAAGCATTAAATGCAACTAGGTTTTCTCTACCCCAATTTGAAATAGTAGCTAGATCAGAAGATAAATATTTTATGGCTTCATTACGTTTGCTTTTGAGGGACTGCTGGCTGGGGCGTTCTGGAAAACTAATTGAGTGGTGTAAGGTAGAGTCGTCTGCATATGAATGGATGGGACTGGATGTACAGTTGAGAAGATAATTTATGAAAATTAGAAAGAGAATAGGAGATAGGACAGAACCCTGAGGAACATTGGAGTTGATAGGATGAGGAAGTGAGTGATGGCCGTCCACAACCGCAGCTAAGGAACGGCCGGAAAGGAAATTAGAGACAAAGGCACAGATGGAGGGACAGAAACTGAAGGAGGGCAGTTTGGAAATTAAAGATTTGTGCCAGACTCTATCGAAGGTCTTCGATATGTCTAATGCAACAGAAAAAGTCTCACCGAAGTCCCGAAAGTTGGATGCCCAAGAGTTATTATGATATGAAAGAAGATCACCAGTAGAGCAACCCTTAAGGAAGCCATACTGGCGATCTGAGAGCAGATTATGAGAAGAGAAATGCTTAAGAAATTTGGAAGCAAGAATAGTTTCAAAAACTTTAGAGATACAAGAGATGAGCACAATTGGACGAAAGTTGGAGTGTTGAGAGTGGTCACCCTTCTTTGGGACAGGTTGAATGAGAGCAAACTTTCAGCAAGAAGGGAAGACGTTAGAGGAGAGACAGAGACGAAAGAGTTTGCCTAGGCAGGGGTCAGCACGGAAGCACAGTTTTTGAGTACAACAGGAGGAACACCGTCCGGACCGTACGCCTTCTTAGTATTAATCCCAGAGAGGGTAGAAAGTACATCTTTAGAAAAGATTAGGATATTATGCATAAGTAGAAGAGAGGGGGGTGGAGAGGGAGGAACAGCACCGGAATTATCCAAGGTAGAATTTCTAACAAAAGTTTGAGCAAAGAGTTCAGCTTTGTCAGAGGAAGAAGTGATGGTTGTGCCATCAGAGTGGAAAAGGGGAGGGAAAGACGAGGAAGAAAAGTTGTTGGAGAGGTTTTTGGCTAGATGCCAGAAAGCTTGGGAAGATTGGATTGTTCAGTGCATTTATTATTGATGAAAGAGTGCTTGGCAAATCGAAGTAGAGATTTGGCTTGATTCCATGCAGAAACATAGGAAGAATGAGATTCTTGAGATTTAAGGCGTCAGTACTGTTTGAATGCTTCCTCCTTGTTGTTGACAGCAGTAGATCAAGCGTGAGTAAACCAAGATTTTTTTGCATTAGACTGAGAGAAAGAAAATTAAATGTGCGCTTCCATGCCTGAGAGGATTCCCTCGGTAATGCGTTCAGCACTCTCCGAGGGTCCTCGGCCATGGAAGCAGAAGTAATTCCATGGGAAATCAAAGAAGTACTGCCGGAGAGCCTCCCAGTCGGCAACGCCAAAGTGCCACAAGCGCCGCCGGCTGGGAGGATCGTGTGGCCGTACTAAAGAGATAGGACAGTTGACTGAGATAAGTTTATGGTCAGAGGAGCCTAAAGGAGAGAAAAGATTGACAGTATAAGAAAAAGGGTTAGAAGTCAGAAATAAATCAAGAATGTTGGGTCGATCTCCGAATCGATCTTGGATACGGGTGGGTAGCTGGACCAGCTGCTCTAGGTGATTTATGATAGAAAAGACGTAGGCTTGTTCACCAGGTTGGTCAGTAGTGTGAGAGGAGAGCCATTGGCGGTGGTGAACGTTGAAATCTCCTAAAGCAAGTGTCACACTATGCCGAATTAAGTGCCGACGCTCCACGACTTAAGGAGTGGCGATAGAAGGGGGAGACCACTGCCGAGTAACGTGGGTGATCGAGGGACGGGACGCCCATGGCAGGCACTATGGACAGGCACGCCACCTAACGGTAACTGGACGGGGTCGAGCGGCAACCATGCAAGACCTAAGGGAGATAAATGACGCCGCCGGGGCGGCGTCATGCGCCGTAGGGCGCAAACTGGTTGGCGACAATGCTTCTGACAAGCGGCGCCTATAGGAGGTAGGGCGGCGCCGATAGATACTACGGCAGCGATGGACAGCCACCCACCCTGTCACACTAGACCCCTACGCCGTCACACTTGATACCGACCGAGGCAAACCGGTCCGTCGGAGGTGACGTTTGTGTGTGTGTGTGTGTGTATGGGGTGGGGGGGGGGGGGGGGTATTAAGCTTGAGATCTATGGAGGAAACTAAAAACATAATAAAAAGATCCATAAATGAGCAAATAAATACACCCATCTCCCCTTAACCCATTGAGCCCCGGCTAGTTATAATATTTTGTTCACCCCAGTCCCAAGCCATTTTCACTTCTTTTTTTTTTTTTTGCTAAAATGGAAGACAAGGATGAGAAATGAAAAAAAAAAAAAAAATATCACCTCGGACATTTTTTTTGGGGGCGGGGGGCCGGTGGGGGGTTGGTCGGGGGGAGCCTCAAAACAATTTGTTGAGCCAAAATGGAAGAGAATGGTGAGAAATGAAGACAAAAATAAAAAAAAAATCATTTCGGTCATTTGGGGGGCGGGGGGGGGGGGGGGGGTGTGTTTCAATAGTTCGTCTCCCCCGCATGACCACCCGCCCGGGAGCACTAGGGTAAAAACTGAGTACGGCATTGTACGGCATACATCCTAAGGAGTGTCTCACATAAATCTCAAGCCTCTAGCTCCCATACGACCGGAGTAATGAAGGTTCAAAGTGGCGGTGAACTAAGGGTGTAAACTATCCCCACTAAGCCCACCACCACCAGCCGCGCGGCTGTCTCGGCCCGCTCACACCTACTGGCCCGGCTCCCACACACACTACGGTACCTCCCCCTCCTATTCTCCCGCCATTTCCTACCTTACGAGCCACGTAAGTGTTTTTTATATGTCGGACGCACGTGATGCGTCGCTGGGAGTTGGTGATCAAACACTGCCGACGCAACACGTGCGACGCTGGGTCTCACTGGGTTAATTAAGTGGTTCTTTGAGTAATTGGTAAAACAAAGCCATTTATAGTTAACCCTTTCAGTACCGGTGACGTCTTTCTCGTTATAGTCTGGCAACTATTAGGTTATTGTATTATGCTTACGAAGGGCCTGTGGCAATCACAAGACCTCCATTCCTCTCATTTATCTCTCTTAACTCCCACAGACCATTCTTAAACTGCATAAAATCGTCTAAGTAGGGCAGAACTAAGGCAAAACAGATACCACCGCTATTGAAAGGGTTTATAGATAGTCACTCGTTGATGGGATCGGATTAAGGGGACAGTGGTGATTTTTGGGGTCTATTTATTTATATATTCATTTTTTTTTTTAGTTTGCTCGCTACACCTCCATCAAGCTTAAAAAAAAACACCCCCAAGACCCTCTATCAACGATGTCCCGTGAGGCGTTGCCAGGTCGCGGACTCACGGTATGCCCTCCCTCTATGACGCCGCCTGGGTGTTACCTGGTTGCTGTCTGACAGCGACCTACCTTATAGCGGCGTCTGACACAGACAGGTCGACGTCCTTGTGCCGTCTGACGCCTATTGGACGCCGCCCGACGCCACCTGCCTACCGTCCCCGTTCCGTCAATTTACTAGCCGCTAACTCAGCTCATGAGAGTTGTTCGTGCCAAACTTTTTCTGAGGCCCCTGCCGACCTCTCCCGACGTTTCTCTTGAGTTGTCGCCCACCCACGTCGCGCAGCGATGTAGGCAAAGACCTCGTTACGACCCTTAAGTCATGGAGCGTCGGCACTTAATTCGGCATAGTGTGACACTTTCTTAACCTATAAAGCGCGAGCAGTATATAGTGGACACCATGTAACTGGGCGACAATATTAGGCCTCTTTCCCGCCTAAAATCGTCATTTTACGATAAATATCGTTATTACTTATTCATATGCGCCTATTTTACATTTAATATAAAGATAGTAACCTGTAACAATAATAAAACAAGTGGGAATATCATTTTTCTGGTCAAAATCGCGAATGGTAAGCGAGCGGTTCAGTCATGAAGTGTGAGAGAGCTGGCAACACACACTCCTCTCTTCAGGGTTGAGGCAGTACTGAGCTACTGAGTCACACCCTCACTATCTCTACCTTACGTACCAGACACATGAACACACACTAAGATCGGGTTGGAGATGTTTACACAAAAATATACCAATGAATTAGGGAATAACAGGGAAAATAGGTGATAATTGAAGGGGGGGGGGGAAATGGGGGGCAGGAGGGGATGTGGAGGAGTGATATGAGGTGTGGGGAAAAAACAATTGTTTTAAGTGCTACTGGGGCCTTTTAAAATGTTTTATTTTAGGCCTTCCCTCTTAAGAGCTTTGCCGCCGTCGCCCAGTAAAATCTCTTAAGAGCTTTCTCGCCGTTCCCGGGTTAAGAGGGAGATTTCAGAGAAGGGAGAGATGGATAGAATGTGTTCCACTTACTTGACAGATGTTGCAAGTGGTTTTAATTCATCGTGATAGGGCAACATTAATACATTTTTCTTTGAAAAGGGAGCTTTATTACCTACATTATAGAAGGTTTTGTCGGCTTTGGCTAAACTTTGATCAACAAGACTTTCAGGGTAGAATAGGGTTTTGGCTAGATTATGTATTTGTTTGTATTCATTTTCGATAAATTATGGGTTACATATCCTTAATGCTCTTAGAATCATACCTGAGAAAATTGACATTTTGACCTTAATATGATGATTGGAGAAAAAATGAATCTATGAGCCTACTAGAGTTGGTTTTCTATATACCTTAACACCTAACGAGCGGCCTAGGCGGTAATTTATATGTACCGCCCAGTGGGGTGTTTTTACCCTAAATAGGGTTGTTTATGTGATAATTTTCATGCCTAAATAAGACCCAGAGCGTAAAACAAATATCTATCCCTGAAAGGGCATAAACAGAGCTTTCCAATGACACCCCAACCATCCTTGTACGACCGTTATTTTTCTTGCAACGATCGCGCAACACGAGTGCAAAAACCATGTAATTAGGTACTTTCCCTACATAATTCCCTGTGTAGCGAGTGTGAGGGGGGAAGGGAGGGTGGTTTTCACTTCAGTTGGCCCACCGCGGTGGTGTGCATCGGTCATAGCCTTACTACGCTCCTCACACCGCTCAGCTCTCTCTCTCTGCAACATTACGTGCTGAAAATGGCACACAAACATAAGTTGTGAACCACCACTTAGTCCAAATTTCTTTCACACAACATAAGTTGTGCGCCGCCAATAAAGGGTTAAATATCAAATGACCATTAATATCTATTTTCAAAGTATCAAGGAAAAGTAGCTTATTATTTGCTTCTTCTTCAATTTTGAATGTAATCGAGGGGACAAGTTCATTAAGTTTAACCCTCCTGGCCCGGGCAGCATGTTAAAATGACACCGCGGCAGATGGGCAGGAACCCGGGTGTCCTGTTAAAATCTGTAAGCTTGAAAGCCTATTCAGCTTGGTCTGAACGCCATGCGTCCGATGCATGTAAACAAAGCCGATCGTTGCGTCACCGCACCTCCGAAAACAATAAGGAGACGTCGGATCAATGTTATTGTTGTGACGTCAGACGAAATTAGTGTCTGAAAAGCTCCGATATTGTCAACATCCCGGCAAAATTCGCTCCACTGAAATCGTCATCACAACTGAACCAGTTGACTTACAGAGCTCTACTCAACGCCAGTCTACAGATTGAAAACCGCACTACGTTTATAGATGCGTGGGAAATTTCTAGCAGTTAAAATTAAAAAAAATACGGTAACCTAGTCTTAGACGTTTTTCGGCCAGATCGCCCGGGTACCCCGCACCGTCATTAGGAGGGCTAGCCCGGGCCAGGAGAGGGTTAATCAAGAAAGAATGTGGATTTTGATTGGTAGGCCAAAGACACATAATATCGTCTACATATATATACCAAGGAAGTCTAAATTTACAAATTTTGGGTAAGAAAAGAGTCTTAAAATACTCAATAAAAAGATTAGAGATTATCGGAGAGAGGGGATTCCCCATTGTGCAACCAAATGTTTGCCGAAAAAAAACATCCAATTACAGTAAAATTTGTGTTGAAGACACACAATTCAATTAATTTCATAAAAACATAATTCCTTATTGGTAAATCTAAATTCACTAAATCAGCTTTTAGAAATCTTAATAAATCATGAACTGGCACTTTCGTGAATAAGGAATTTACATCAAAACTTATTAATTTACAAGATTCATCATTGCTTCTAATTTTACTTATCAAATCACTGGAGTTCTTTACGTGTGAATCAGAGATCGTGCCAACTAACGGAGACAACAACTTACTCAGCCATTTTGATAATTTATAAGTGGCAGACCCTACTGAATTGGTGATTGGGCGAAGAGGTTTATCATGTTTATGAGTTTTCAGAAGGCCATACATATACGATAAAGTGGGATTTATTATTTTGAAATGTTTGTTCCATACTTTTCCAAATTTGCGAATGCCTTGCTTACCGACATGACAGTTATGTAATCACCCGTGTACGATAAATTAATACCAAAACCAAGAACTAATGTTTCATGTTTGGAAAAGTTATAGGACGAAAGGTTTTCAAATAAGACAGGATTACTTTTTTATGTCCACTGACTTGTTTTCAAATAGGTTATCCAACTTCTTCTTAAGGTTTGCTCTTTGTCGCTCATTATGTTTTCTAAGCAAGCTATACACGTAATCACAGAGTGTTTTCCACCAATCGCGGGACACAATCAAGATATTGCTTAAGGATAAACCTCAATTACTTAAAATATCAAAATAATAAATCTCACTTTACCGTATATGAATGGCCTTCTCAAAACTCATACATATTATAAATCTCTTCGCCCAATCACCAGTTCAGTAGGGTCTTATAAATTATCAAAATGGCTGAGCAAGTTGTTATAAGAACATAAGAAAATGGGAGTCTGCAGAAAGCCGATTGGCCAACACAAGGCAGATCCCGCTCACACCAACCCCAATTATAAGGCCAAATTATAGGCCCAGCTCACTAATACCATGAGACTGACCTCACCAAAACGGTCAGAGGTCAGAAAACGGGGGTCTGCAGAGCACCGATTGGCCAACACCCGGCAGATTTCCCTCACACCCAACCCATCTCGTCCATATGCCTATCTAATTTTATCTTAAAGCTTTCTATCGTTCTTGATCGCACTATAGCACTTGGTAGCCTATTCCACCTATCTACTACTCTGTTACCAAACCAATATTTGCCTATATCTTTTCTGAAACGAAATTGATCTAAGTTGAAACTATTTGTTCGAGTTTTTTCGCAATCACTGAGCTTTAGTACATCTTTCATGTCCCCTATATTAATCCCACTAACCCACTTGAACACCTCTATGATATCCCCTCTAACTCTACGTCTCTCTAACGAATGTAAGCCTAATTTCTTCAAACCTTCCTTTATATGGAAGATTTATAATATTACGGATAATTTGTTGTCATTCTAAGTTGTACTCTCTCCAGGGAATCCACATCCATTCTGTAATAAGGACACCAAAATTGAACAGCATAATCCATATGGAGTCTCACTAATGACATGTTAAGTTTTAACTTCTGTTACTCACACTCCTAGAGATAAACCCGAGAATCCTGTTTGCCTTGTTTCGAACGCTTATACGCTACTTTCTAGGTTTCAAATCGTTGCTAACAAATACGCCTAGATATTTCTCACAGTCTGAGTTTTCTAATTCCATATTAGCTAGTTTAAATGTTACGATTGTATGCATCTTCCCTATCTTTAATACCTTGCATTTGTCAATGTTAAAATTCATCTGCCAATTTACTGACCATTCGTGTAAGGTATCTAGATCCCTTTGGAGGCACTCTATGTCGCTATCTGAATATATTATTCTCCCAATTTTGGTATCGTCTGTCAATTTACGTATTCTACTAGTTATACCTAAATCAAGGTCGATTATGTACAGTATATAACAAACCACAGAGGATCCAATACAGATCCCTGGGGGACACCACTTTTGACTGCTCCCATATTCTGACTTAGTACCATTGATGCTGACTCTCTGCTTCCTACCAATTAGCCATGGCCTAATCCATCCCAACAACGACCCACCTATTCCATGTGCCTCAATTTTCCTCATCAATCTCTCATGAGGGACTCTGTCAAATGAAATCTAAATATATTCATATCATACATATGCCTTATCATTATCTACTGCTTCATATACCTCTGAGAAAAAGCTAAGCAAATTAGTAAGGCAAGAACGTCCCTGAGTGAATCCTTGCTGAGAAGAATTGATTAAGTTAAATGTTTCTAAGTTGTTTCTAATTTTCCTAGCAATAATTGACTCTAGTAGCTTTCCAATGATTGATGTGAGACTAATGGGAGAGTAATTGGATGCTATTGATTTATCACCTTTTTTGAAGATCGGAACTACATTTGCAAGCTTCCAAGCTTCTGGAACTAAACCTGTTTCTAATGACTTGTTAAATAGAAATGTTAATGGGTAACTTAACTCATCTCGGCATTCTTTTAATACTCTAGCATAATTATACCTCATCAGGACCAGGCGATTTCTGAGGTTTCAGTCTGTCAATTTCCTTAAACACATAATTTCTACTTATAGTAACCGTACTTAACTTATTTTTCTATACTATCGCTATATACGTTACGGACTTCTGGAAACTGTGCCAGATTTTCATTAGTGAAAACGGAAAGAAATTTACTATTTAATGTACTGCACATTTCAAAGTAATGTTCTGTCATTTATCCTATCAAAGTTTTAAGGGGACCAATTACATCTCTAACTTTGGATATATATAGTTGGTAAAAAGCTTTAGGATTATTTTTTGAGTCTTTGGCAACCCTGATTTCATAATTTCTGTTTTCTTTCCTAATATCCTTTTTTACCTGTCTTGATAGATTGTGATAGTAAGCAAGTAGGTGAATTTCGCCTTTCTTGATTTTTCTATATATTCCTCTCTTTTTTCGTAGGAGATCTAATAGTCTATATTTTTCATCCATTCGGGTTGGTTCTGTGTTGATCTAAATTTTCTTTTGGGGAAATATTTATTTTGAACATTGTGTACTGACTTAATAAAATTATTATATGTATCTACCAAGTTTGACGTCTCTTCCTAACTTAAGCTGACAGGTACCCGAGAAGGGATACACTCATTTGAACACCTGGATCGACTTAATTTTTTAACAATAGGTTCCGCTAACAGGGCTCTTCTTAGCCCATCATAACCGTTTGTTTCTGAAATCAGGTATTAAGGTCGTATTCTCTCTGTTATTACCTTTCCATTTGTATATTAAACAAAATAAACAGAATTGTGGTCGCTATTACATAAATGGCACGATATCCAATTATCATGTAAAGACTCCAGTGATTTGATAAGTAAAATTAGAAACAACGATGAACCTTGTAAATTAATAAGTTTTGATGTAAATTCCTTATTCACGAAAGTGCCCGTTCATGATTTATTAAGATTTCTGAAAGATGATTTAGTGAATTTAGATTTACCAATAAGGAATGGTGTGTTTATGAAATTAATTGAATTGTGTCTTCAACACTAATTTTACTGTAAATGGAAGGTTTTTTCGGTAAATATTTGGTTGCACAATGGGGAATCCCCTCTCTCCGATAATCTCTAATCTGTTTATGGAGTATTTTGAGACTCTTTTCTTACCCAACATTTTTAAATTTAGACTTCCTTGGTATATATATGTAGACGATATTATGTGTCTTTGGCCTACCAATCAAAATCCACATTCTTTCTTGATTAACTTAATGAACTTGTCCCCTCGATTACATTCAAAATTGAAGAAGAAGTAAATAATCAGCTACCTTTCCTTGATACTTTGATAATAAATAATAATGGTCATTTGAAATTTAAGGTACCGGTATATAGAAAACCAAATCTAGTAGACTCGTATATTCATTTTTTTCCAACCATCATATTAAGGTCAAAATTTCCAGTTTCTCAGGTATGTTTCTAAGAGCATTAAGGACATGTAACCCATAATTTATTGACAATGAATACAAACAAATATATAATCTACCCAAAACCTTATTCTACCCTGAAAGTCTTGTTGATCAAAGCCGCAAAAACTTCTATAATGTAGGTGTTATACGAGGGTTTTTACCGGGTTTAGATTGGATTTTGGTAGGTTCTTAACTGGAGAAGTAAAAATCACACAACACATGCACAGAAGAAACAAAGGGTAACATATAACACTGTGTATATTTTATGAACAACTTTATTTATGTAATCACTAAGTTTAACAATACTATTAATTATGCATGAACAATGGTTAAAATATATATATGCCTAGCACGGCCGAGGATCCGCAAGGGAACTAGGAATGTACTTTGTTATCTCTCTCTTTCTATATGCTTCATACACCTTAATTCACGGGTCTACAATATCTTATACATTATTCTCTCTCCATGTTGGATCTCATCTTTAGTTTTGATGAAGATGCATATAACTAAGTTGAATTATTAACTCTCAAGTTATGACTCATATCGTAGGATCAAGTACGGGTAATATATATATCTCACAACTATAAGAATAATCAATTCTAAATTGTGGGCTCTATTTTTATAAGAGTTCACCTGGGCGCACTGGTGATAAATAAACAGAGTCTAAATTGGGGACTCTGCCTTACTAACTATTTCGCCTTGTCGCACTGGTGTATGAGTGAGAGTAGATTTTCAACATTTACTTCTAATCTAACACTTGAAGATTGGATTGATGAATGTAATTTGGGTAGACAGGAGATAAGTGAAGTCTGGTCTTCTAGTTCTCTGTTGAGCCGTTTAGGTGGTCCTGCCGTGTGGATAGGTAGTTTGGGATACAGATGAATTAGCTGGTTTTGAGTCTTAAATGATAGTTCTTTGATGTCATGACATTGGACACTTTCATCGGACTAACGCGAGAAAGAGCTAGGACATGTCCTGGGGCTATTATTACCTGTCTATCTTGACCATTATGCTAATTGGTGGTGAAGTTCTATTTCGGTACTCTTGACTTGGGGTCTTTAATACAACGTCTCTAGTGTCATGACACAGCGCCAAGGTATCGGGCTAACGCGAGGAGATAGTAAGATCATGAACTTACTGATTTCACTCGATCTGCCACTGACCGTTATAAGAGGTTTAAAGAACTCGGGGGGCGGTGTTTAAACCTTTTAATTGTAAGTGTCCTCGACCATGGCGTCGGACCGATACACTAAGGACTTTTATATGTAGAGTGCCGTTGTTAGCGGTATCTCGCAAAGTCCTAATTATTCAAATTATCGTTACCATGGCAAGTGTCCTTTTATAGTTTTAGAGTGCGGTTTTGGTAAAAGAAGTAAGGTGGGGACATGTCCGACGGTTATGCTTCTAATACCAAAGGTGCAGCCTATTAGGGATCTTATTATTAAACACTATACCATGGCATGTGATGATATTAATTCCTCAATAGGGAAAATAACTCCTCAGACCTCGAAAGACATTCAACATGGTTTCAGTACAATCCTTGAATGGGAGGGTAATTTTAGGGCTAGATTGTGAACATGTTCGTTAAACCAAGCCCTAGAATTGCTTGCCTTATACAGGTTTTCGTCGTTGTAGTGACAACTTTGGCTAAGATGTCCCAGGTCAGGTGTGCGGAGGTCAAAAGGTCATAAATAAAGGGGGGCGTATTCTAGGGGGATTAAGAGGACCCCCTAGAAGTTTGCGAGCAGGTAAGTAGACCTCTTGGCGGAAGAACGGCGTAGTAGGTAAAACAGCTCCCTTTTCAAAGACAAATATATTAGTGTTTCCTTATCACGATGAATAAACACCACTTGCAACATCTCTCAAGTATTTGAACATAAATGTAATATTCAATTATGAAAACACTGCCATGACTACTTTGATTAAAAACAGCTCTAACAATGATGCAGGTGGTGTATAATTCATTCCGTGTAAAGTGTGCAATTATATATATATATATATATATATATATATATATATATATATATATATATATATATATATATATAGGACATACTGTAAAACGATTAAAGGTAAGAGTTAAGCATCACCAACAATAAGTAATGACAGAACAAGAATCTAATGGTATTTTTATACACAAAAATAGACATGACCATAATGGGAACTGGGATGAAGCTAAAATGATCTATTGGTCAGTCTGCAACTTAGAAAGACTTTTTGCTGAGTCCACCTTGATCGGATCATATAATAACAACACAATTAATCTAAACGATGGACTGTACAAAATAGATAACATTCTTTTAAATCTCCTCCTCGAAAATGATAAAATAAAACGATCAAAAAATATATGCCCAGTAAATTACTACATCTGTTGTTGACCTCTGACCTTTTGGTGAGGTCAATAAGTGAAGTCAGGTAAACCTCTGAGGTAGACTACACTTGTTTTTAATATTATTTGGTCTGTGTACGATGTTGTTTTCCGATATTTACTGTATATATTTATATTTATTATTTTATATATAGGCCTATATTTATTTTTACGCACGTCATTGTATGCTAAATATTTTATATAATTTTTTTTTACGCTAATTATTATATATATTGTTTTCATTAGTTCACTTGTGTATGTAAATAAATTTAGGTTGTATTATTCATATGCTTCCAAAACCCAATTTATCCATCTATCTACCCGTCAGGATCTCCCAGCGGACTATCCCTTATTCTTCAACAATACAAAAATCAACCCTTCATCTTCTCTCAATATTCTTGGTGTCTCTTTTTCTTCTGCTCTCATTTGGAAGGACCATATTTCCAGTCTTGGTAAGGCAGCCTCCCAAAAGCTGGGTGTGCTCAACCGCCTTAGGGGGTTCTTTTCCCCTGCACAGCTTCTTGCTCTGTACAGGGGCATAGTGCGCCCTTGTATTGAGTATTGTTCACATGTGTGGGGAGGTTCCTCTCACACCGCTCTCCTAGACAAAGTTGAAAGGAAGGCCTTTCGTATCATTAACTCCCGTCCACTCACCATCACCAACTCTCTGCAATCTCTCTCTCTCCGCCGCAATGTTGCATCTCTCTCGCTATTCTATCGCTACTTTAATAATCAGTGTTCCTCAGAGCTATCCCAGTGCATACCACCTCCTTTACATAGGGCACGTGGTACCCGTCTTGCAACTCAATCCCACCCCTACTCTGTGCAACTCTCCAACCCAAGAGTGCATTACTCTCAAACTTTCTTCTACTCAACAGCTGAGCTCTGGAACTCTCTCCCAGAATCAGTCTTTCCCTCTTCCTATGACTTAAATTGCTTCAAACTCTGTGTGTCCAGGCATTTTGGCTCGAACGTCGCTTGATTTTGGCCCTGTCACTCTTTCAACTATGGGGGAGGCACTCGCTATAGGCAGTTATGCCTTTTGCCTCCCTCAATCACATAGAAAAAAAATAAGAAAACAAAAAATATAGGCATTTGTTGTAGACCACAATACTATAATTGTTATTTGGCAACACTTTTTGTGTACCGTAAATATGCAAGTTAGCATCTCACAGATGATATAGAAGGGGTATTTAAGCCTCTGATTCCCACTGTTTTCTTGTATTACCCTGAAGATATCTTGACAGAATAGACGAAAGCTTTGTGTCCCAATGTTTAATTTTTCCTGCGAGTATATATATATATATATGTTTCTAATCTCTCAGTGGGGTTCGAACCGCCGACCGTCAGGACGATAGCCGACGCTATCGTCCTGACGGACGGCGGTTCAAACCCCACTGAGAGATTAAAAACATTTAGTGGCTCACGTGTATTTGTGATATATACTCAATATTATATACATATATATATATATATATTACATCTTAAATTCAGTATTTTACTATTGGAAATCATTATTGCAACTCTCATATTATTTTAAAGTGATTTACTTGCAAAGAATGATACTTAAAAACAGGGGTATTCATTGTAACTCTTTGTAACTTCCTCCTTCTAATTTTCATGAATCAGATTTCGTTCCAATACATTGTAAGCTCATTTCAACACTCTTGATCCTCACCACACTCTGAACATGTGATAGGAAGGGTCTTGGGAGTTTTCCATCAGCTCAGGTAGGGGTGTGTGGAGAGGTGAGAGATAGGTGGGAAGGAAGGTTTGAAGTTTAGTTAGATTCAGGCCTCTCTCACAACTAGAGGTCTGGGAGATATTCTCTCTCTTGGAGGAATATATCTGTCTAAATATATATATATATATATATATATACAGTATATACGAGGTTGAAAGAAATGGCAATTTCTGCGTTGGAAATTTTATTATTCAAAGTTTCCAGGTCTCTGATGAGTTTTCGCTGGGTGGCAGGAAGTAGATGAAGGAGATGAGCAAAATTCATGGTGGTACAGGGTTACATAAATGTAAATGATGATACAGGATATACGACGCGTTTCACTGGACAACCAGCATTATCAAGTAAGGAAGGAATAATATAAAAGGTAAACAGGAAGGGTATATATAGAGGGTGGAGGATCAGAGGAGGCGAAAAGCAAGGGGCAAAAGTCTACTATAGGTGGAGGGGTATTTTGGGAAAGAGAAATGGGGGAACCGCTTCACGCATGCGCACTGGATGCGGGATGGTGGTCGGTAGGTGGGGTCGAAGCTGATTGGCTGCGTGTCGAGGGGCGTGGCCTAAGTTGTGTGGCGCCTGCGGAAGACGAAGCTGAAGGAGGTAGCGCGGGGGGCTGCGTTAAGGGCACCGGGGGGCGAGGGGGGGTGTTTGGTCCTGTAGGAAAGTGCCTTTTGGCAGAAGGAAGGATCTAAAGGTCCAGAGTTTGGTTGTTGATGTTGGGATGTAAGGCTTGGATATATAAAGCTTCGAGTATAGGTAATCTCCTTGGGTCACTTTCTTTATAGAGTATGGTGGTGTGTTTCTCTAACTCGTTGTGTGTGAGGTGAGGGTGGTTAGGGGTGAGATAGTGGTCTTTGATGGCTCCAGCCTGAAGGTGAAGAGTTAGCCGACGTGAAAGACGAGTCTGCGTCATACTAATATAGGAATGAGGTCCACAGTCCTCATAATTACAGGTATGTTGGTAAATGACGTGATCGTCGGTCATCGGGCTCTTTATCTTGGTGGAGGCTGGTTTGTTGCGGAGAACGAGGTTGGAGGTCTTGGGGGATTTGTAATAATTATTAATTTGATTTTGTTTTCCGGGTTGGTTGGGTGGACATGCTTGGAGATTATTTCTTTTAAGACAGCCTCGTCATTTTTGTGTTCAGAGGACATGTAATTGCGGTAGAAGATCTTAATTTCATTGGGGGGTCAATGTTGGGAGGGCTTTGGGTGTACCATTTTTCAAGATGGTGGTTGATGGTGCTGGAGATGTCGGAGTTGGAGTATCCGTTATTTACTAAAACTTTAAAACTTGGGATAGTCTTTCTAGTTCCTGGTGGGTGTCGGCCCAGGTAGAGCAGTGCGTGAGGGCTCTCCTAACATAGGCGGAGATGGAGGATAGAAGATAACGGCGGGGGCATTCACTATCGCCGTTGAGGCATTGTCCTGTGTTAGTTGGTTTAATGTAGACGGTGGTTTTGAACCCATGGTCGTTCAGAGCTACGAGGATGTCGAGGAAGGGGAGTTGTCCATTGTTAGATTTTTCAAAGGTGAAGTTAAGTCCAGAGGAGGTCATGAAGCGACGCTGGAGTTCCTGTAGTTCGTGGAGGTCCTTGATTTGCACGAAGATGTCATCCACGTATCTACAGTAGACGGCAGGTCGTTGGGCAGCTAGGAACTCTTCCTCGATGGTATATACCTCGATGGTATAGTAGACTTTTGCCCCTTGCTTTTCGCCTCCTCTGATCCTCCACCCTCTATATATACCCTTCCTGTTTACCTTTTATATCATTCCTTCCTTACTTGATAATGCTGGTTGTCCAGTGAAACGCGTCGTATATCCTGTATCATCATTTACATTTATGTAACCCTGTACCACCATGAATTTTGCTCATCTCCTTCATCTACTTCCTGCCACCCAGCGAAAACTCATCAGAGACCTGGAAACTTTGAATAATAAAATTTCCAACGCAGAAATTGCCATTCCTTTCAACCTCGTATGTATTAAAGAAAATTTATTACCTGGCTTTACTAACATATATATATATATATCATATTATAAAGAAACATATTTTTGTAGTTGTATGAGATAACCTATGTTTGCTTATAAATGTTATCATCGACTACATTATTTGTTCAATTTATGTTTTCAGGTATTTATGGTTATATTAGTGTTATTACTGCGGCAATAAATATAGCCATAACTTCCTTCCAGTTGTTGCCTGAATTTACGATAATGACGGCCACAGCCAGAAACATAATATCCTCCCTCCATGCCTTCCTGTTTTCTTGTTTGTTTCACCTCCCTCCCTTTCTCTTTCCTTCCTTACTCTTACTAACCAATCCCTATTCCTACCATCCTACCTCCAATCCTATATCCATTCCACCACTCCACAACCCCCCCCCCCTCTTCCTTTCCGTTCATACCTGATTGCACTGATATTGGAGGTCATTGCCGCAAACATACTTCCTTTTGTTCTTATCTATCTTCCTCCCTTCCCCCTCTTCCCCATTCCTTCATATCATTTCCCACTTCCTATCTTCAATAATTATTTACCTACTACCTTCAATTTTCTATCCTTCTACCCCATCCCCTTTTCCTTCCCTTCAATCCTCAACCCTGTCTCTTTCCCCTTCACTCTATCTTCATCTCACCATTCTATCTTCCATCTAATCCTCTATCCTTCCTTCCTACCTTCCTCTAGCCCTCTTCCCGCCCCTGTCTCCTCCTTCCTACGAGATATTGCCTGATTTTACGATGTTACAGGCACACACATGCGTTCTGTCTTTCCTTCTTAGTTAACTAATGTGTTTATTATATATTTTTGTTCACTACCTCCATCCTTGTAACTTATCCCTTCCCTCCACACTATGTCATGCTTTCCTCCCTTCCTTCTTCTCTCAAATCTCCTATCCTGTCCTTCCTCCCTCCAACCCTACCGTTCCATGTATTCCCTCCTTCTTTCTTTCCATTTTCATTTCTTCCCTCCTTCTCTCCATCCTAACCTCCTTCCTTCCTTCCTTCCAGTTCTTGCCAGATTTTACGATATTGGAGGCCACAGCCACAAACATCCTGAGTATGAAAAGAGGGGAGGAGGAGAGAGGATATGGGAGGCATGAAGAGGAAGGGGAGGAGCAAAGAAAGTACAAAGGAGTACAAAGGAAATCAAGCAACAACACGTCTAGTGACCCCTCTAGGCTGCTTGTCCTCCAAAACAATGAGGATCAAGTGTCCAAACAGTGGTTTAGAGTGGGTAAGGGAACATTGGAAAGTGAACTACTGCCCTGGAACTAATGTCTGTGACATGATTAGGAAGTTAGTAGGGGACATATGGGTTAGTAACATAAACCAGTTATAAGTGATCTTTCGTATATCTGGGAATAGTAGCGTCTTAGTAATATACATAGGCTACGCAATAATCCTTGATAAATTTGACGGAGGAATAAAATAAAGTTATTAATTTACAAACGCAGTCAGTTGCGGGTTTGTTGCAAGATATTTGTCTAGGCGAAGTTTAAAAGAATCAACGGTGCTGCAGTCTATAACGTCTCGTCTCGGGGAAGCCAATTCCACAAGTTGACAACTCGATTGAAGAAGAAATTCTTAGACTCATGTGAGTTAAAACATTTACCAATAATTTTGCAACCGCTTCCCTGCGTGTAATTAGATTGGTCGATAGTGAAGTACTTACTAAAGGTCATATTGTCGAGGCCTTTGACGATTTTGAACACTTGAATTAAGTCGCCTCTTAATCTGCGCTGGGTTAAGGGAAATAGATTTCATGCTCTAAGACGCTCCTCGTATGGTTTGTTCTTTATGCTAGGTATCATTTTGGTAACTCTATGTTGAACTTGTTTTAGCTTGTTTATATCTTTTTGGTAATAAGGCCACCAGGACTGAACGCAATATTCCAGAAGAGGGCAGACTAACGAATGATAAAGAGTTAGGATAACTTCTTTGGATTTATGCTCAAATGACCTGCCTATAAAGCCAATTATTTTGTTTGCTTTCTTAACAACTCCTGAACATTGTTGACTTGGTTTTAGGTTACTCGATATTGTTACCCCCAGATCAGTTTCTCTGTCTACAATCTTAAGCTAAGTGCCATTCATTTAATAATTTGCTTTTTTATTTCGGTATCCGATATGTAGTATTTATTTTACATTCTTCCGCATTGAAACTCATTTGCAAAATTTGGGCCCAACATGACAACTTATCTTGATTGTGTTTCATATCGTCAACTTGTTCTTTCGAGAGTACGCTATTTGCAATTTTTGTATCGTCAGCAAACTTTGAGATTGTACCGGTGAGACCCTCATCTATGTCGTTGATGTAAGTTAGAAAGAGAATTGGTCCGAGTACCAATCCCTGCGGTACCCCGCTACTTACATTGGTCCACTTAGATGCCTTACCGTTTATGACTACTCTTTGCTTTCTGTCGCTGAGCCAATTTTCTATCCATTTCAACACACCATCTTGTATTCCATTCGCTTTTGGTTTTAACAGTAAACGTTTGTGGGAAACTTTGTCAAAGGCCTTTTGAAAACCAAGGTATATAATATCTACAGTTTTACTCTCATCATAGAGGTTGAGAAAATCGTGGAAGAAGCCTAAGAAGTTTGTTAAGCAGGAACGTTTGTTACGATAGCTGCCGTGTTGAGTATCTTTAAGTATATTATTTTCCTCTAAGTGATTTACGACTTTTATGAGTGTTTCTATCATTTTACATACAACTGAGGTTAAGCTAATTGGACGATAGATACTGGGTAGGGATCTGCTGCCTTTTTTTAATATCGGTGTTACGGTTGCTAGCTTCCACTGATCAGGCATAGTTCCAGACTGCAAGGATTTATTAGATAGTAATGTCAGAGGTTTGGAGAGCTAATCCTTAGCTTCCTTTAGAACTCTAGGTGAGATTGTATCAGGTCCAGCCGTTTTATTTACCTTGAGTTTATCTAAAAATTTCAATACTTCTCTTTCTGTAATGGTGATATTGCTTAGAACATCAGAATTAATAATTTGATAAATTTACACCTTCACAACCCGTGATTTGTCGCTATTCTGTTGCACCTAATAGGTTAATATTATGTGTAGTAGACTTAGTATGGTTTGATGATGCTCGGAAATGTGTATTTGACTTGAAATAGATACAATGAAGTATTAACCCTTAATTAGCGGCTCACCACATAAGTCGAGTTAAATAAAGCTGGACTATGTGGCGGCGCTCGACATAGGTCGAGTGGCAATTTCAGCACGTAATGTTGCTGAGAGAGAGAGACAAGTGGTGGCAGGAGACTAGCGAGCGTATGACTGCTCCAGACCACCGCGGCGAACCTACTGACACGAATCTCAGCTCCCTCCTCCCTCTCTCACTCGCTACATACTGAATTATATGGGGAAAGTACCGAATTACATGCTTTTTGCACTCGCGTTGCACGGTTATTGCAAGAAAACTAGCCATCATAAAAGGATCGTTATGGTGTCATTCGAAAGCTCTGTTTATGCCCTTTCAGGGATAGGTACTTGTTTTACGTTCTGGGTCTTATTTAGGCATGAAAATGATCACGTAAACAGCCCTATTTTGGCTAAAAACACCCCGCTGGGCGGTACATATAAATAAACCGCATAGGCCGCTCGTAAGGTGTTAAAAACCTTCACTAAAATGAGACTCATCCACCGCGGTTTGACGACTGTACCCCCGAAATTCCCGTTTTCTGTAAACCCATTTCCTTACGACACACGATCTCGAAGGTGCTTTTCGCTCTCCCACAGTACTTTTTAGTGATTTTATGTCTTCTACATCATTATTTAAAGTAGCGAGGGTCTGGGGGCGGCAGCCCCCATTTGGTTTATGACAATATTGTCAACAGAGGAGGCGGGTGATTGGTTTGTTTACGTTACGCGGCGTCCGCCGCTGTCCGCGAGTGTCTGCCTCGACGACTCTCATTTTCAATGGAAACATTGATCTAACATGACATATTACTTAACTTGGGGATGCTTTCCCCAGACTCCCACAATTCGAACATCAGTAGGGCTTCCTGAATATAGTAAGACTAAAAAAGACTCGGTTTCGAAAGGAAAACAATGAAGAAATAGGGGTTGTATAATTGTAGATTTACCATCAATTTGAATCCGTGATGCTGTAGGGATATCACTGAGGTCTTCTGTTGTCAAAACTGATGCAAAGAAGATATTGAGGGCATTACTCATTTGTACTTCGTCTTTGGTGTATTCTCCATTTACATTAACTAACGGTCTAACAGTTGAAGTAACTACTTTATTCTTTCTGATATAACTATAGAATTCATTCAGGTTTGTTTTACTTTGATTTTCTACATGTAACTCCAGGGTCTTTTTACTTTGCTTAATTAACTTTTGTTTTAGCTTTAGGTCGTAGTTCTACAGATTTCACCCGTTCTTCGTCATTTTGTGAGGATTTTAATTTATCATTAGCAATCTTTTTACCAAGCAAACAGTCTGAAATCTCTTATTTCACCATTTGGGCTTATCATTATAGCCTGTAGGCTACACAGTATTTTCGATGGTATGCAGTCTTGCACTGCTTTTAGGTAAGTGGTTGCAAATAATTCCCAAGGTGTATTTATGTCGTTATTGTTATTTAGAAAGTTCCAGTCAGTTTCTTTAAACATATAGTTTTAAGTTTATGGAAGTTTGCCTTCTTGAAATTAGGGACTTTCTCGATGCTGCTATTTGGCTCATTACCATTAAACTTTAAAGTGAAAGTTATCGTACGATGGTCGCTGTTACTGAATTCATCACCAACATTCAAATTCTCTATTAATTCTTCTTTTGTTGCAAGTACAATGTCAAGAACGTTATTACCACGGGTCGGCGATCGAACAAATTGATAGAGCGAACTCTCTTGCAAGTTCGCATAAAAGTCATGTCCGGAGTGTGAAGTAAGAGTATCGCCCCACTTGGTCACAGGTAAATTAAAGTCGCCAAAAAATACGGTATCTTGTGAGTTACTTACATCTGCAATTTGTTCATAAATTTCTCGGTCAGTTTGCACTGATTGAGCTGGAGGTCTGTATATTAATGCAAGTATTATTTTTGTACCTTTATTATTCTTTATTAGCACAAAAGATGTGTCGACATGCACAATTTGAGGTTTTGACAAGAGGGTCGGGTTAAGACTTTCTTTGATATAAAATAAAACGCCACCACCATTTTTATTTATTCGGCTTTTCTCAAACATTACATAACCGGGAAGTGAATACTCTGCTAAAAAGTCTCTATCTACTGTATTGAGCCAAGATTCTTTTATGCCATTTACGTCATAGTTTTCTGTAAACACTAGTTCCTCTATATCTGAAAATGAATTGCTTATGCTACGAACGTTAGCATAGAAAACCTTTGAAGTTATGGTTTTAGAACTCACAGAACGTTCTTTAATCACATTTTTGGTTCTGATCGGATCTACATTTACATTCATGGCTGACATCGGTCCTCGGTCGTTATCCCTGGCGGTTTTGAATTTGGGTCGTGTTGGTGGAGCTTTATCCAAATTCGCGGTTCTTGACAGATTAGCATTTAATTCCTTCGCAGGTTGCCGTCCTCGCTGTCTTCGGTCCTCCTTCCTGGTTGTCCTGTGCTGAGTCGATTTCTTCTCCGAAAATCCTTCACCGCATCGTTGAGAAGACGCCCAAAACGTGCTGCTCCCACCTGGTTCAGATGAACTCCATCGTCCGAAAACAAATAGTCATCGTAGTAGAAATTGTCCCAGGTGTCGACGAATCCCAAGTTTTCCTTCCTGCAGAGGTTTGCTAGACAACGATTTGTGCTGGTGGCTATGTTGTAAAATCGGCTCTCTACACCAAGCCGGGGGACGATTCCTGAGACGATGATCCTTGATGACTTCTCCTTAAACGACTTGATCAGCTGCTGGTACTTAAAAGCAAATCTTCCGACCGGGTTCGCTGTACATCGTTGGATCCAACGTGGATGACATACATTGTATTAGCAGGGGCCAGCTTAGATACTTCGTCAACTGCAGCAACTACGTCGTCCACAACCTGCGGATCTGAAACCTGGGTACTAGGTTGTGACACCTGAGCGGACTGAGACCTGGTGACAGCACACGCCATCTGCGGCATCTGGCACCTCTCGAGCCACTCTTGCCCCTCCCTACTCGTGTCGGCCGCCCTCTCGGCAACGACTAAGGGTGGAACCTCGGAAATAGGCACCGCAAAGTCGTTACCGAGAAGGAGGTCGACCCCCTCAACTGGCAATTTCTCCACAACACCCACATCCAACTCCTGTGTCCCACTGTCCACCTCAAGCTCCACTCTGACCAGCGAGTAAGACCGCGTAGCATTGATGCCTTGAACCACCACAACCCGAGCCGCGTTAATAGGCTTGCCAGTGAAATTCTTAATAAGTGTCTGGGAAGCACCCGTATCACACAGCAACTCAAGCCTATGCTCCACACCAGCCCACCTCACAGTGCCGTGCCTCCTATGACCACAAAAAACATCTTGGACGGGTGACGAGCCCTCCTGCTGCTTCTGCACTGACTGTGACTTCGCAACCGACTGTTTACCCCGGGCAAACGCGGAAGACCTCAAAGACACACCGATGTTGCTCACTAGTGACACCACTGCTGTAGGCGGTGTGCTCGGATATGAACGCGCAATATGCCCCCTTCTTATGACACTTGAAACACTCCACTTCGCTCTTGGACTTCCCCTGAGGTGGGTAAGGTCCCTGGCCTTTCTTTAACGGGAAGGGTTTCGAATTGGGATCAAAGTTGGCACCAGTACTCTTAAATGGGTAATTAGTTGTGTCATTAATTCGGGGGGGTGGAGTGGTATGCCCCTTGTTACCTTCCTCAGCTCTTTGTGCAGACCCGCACCCACGAATCAATGACAACCTGAGGTCAGCCAGCTCAGCCGCCTCCTGCAGAGTTTTAGGTTGCTTTTCTTTCAGGTTAAGAGTCAAGTCACTGCCAGTACATTTGAAAAATTGTTCTAACAACACTAATTGCTTTACTGCATCAAAAGTAGTTGCCTGCTCCGACCTTAACCAATTATCAAACGCATCTGACAGCTCTGTAGCGTGTTCCTGGAAAGTACTCTCCTTTCTCTTAGGAACAGCCCTAAACTTCAGCCTATAGGTCTCTGGCTGCAACTCATACGCCCTCAGGACAGCCTCTTTCAACGCCTCATAATTCACGCAGGAACTAGGGGCAAAGCATCGTACGCCTTGAGTGCTTTCCCCGTCAATCGTGACGAAACAAGGGCTGCCCACTTCTCCTCGGGCCATTGGTGCTCCCGGCACTTCTTCTCAAACGGAGAAAGAATTCTGTAACTCCTAACTCATCAAACACTGGAACCAACTTTAGTAGATGCGACAGGGACTGGTCATGGGGTCAACCCCCCTGGACGACCCGGTTCCTCGTCACCTCTACACGAGTTTTCTCTAGGTCAACATTGGCACAATACCTTGCAGACTCATACTTGAGCTCAGCCTCATGCTTTTTCTGCTCGAGCGACAGCTCAGCCTCATGCTTTCGCTGCTCGAGCTCAGCCTTCTGCTGCTCGAGTTTGGCGAGCTCGAGCTGAAACAACATCTCGGGAGTCAAACCCTGAAGAGGGGGTGCTACTACCGGGGACCCACCCAGTGAGTCACCTAGAGGCATACCCAACCGCCAGCGGACATCGGCCTGCGGGAACGTACCCGGCTCCGGAACCCGAGGGGGTGCCATGATAGGAGTTGAGTGGAATGGGGGCTGGGACGAAGGTGCCCCAGCTCCCGCTCCACCCGAACCCCCATGCACCCCACCCAGCACACAGGTAACCAGCTCACTTCTTGACCAACCGCTAGTACCAGAAAACCCTAAGACCGTGGCTATACACTGCAATCCGTACCGGTCCAGCCCCGACACCCGGTCCGCCGACACAGGCTCCTCAAAAAACCTCCGAGCATCCTCCTCATCGTTCACCACCCGAACGCCGTCTAACAACTCCACCTTCTCGCCTGTCTCTCGCACTATGCCCTCACTATGCTCAGACCCGTCCAGTGACATGATGGAGTCAACACAAAAAAATCCCAAGTCAAGACAAAAGTAGCCAAACTCTCGCGTAGCTTTATTCACAAAAAAATATTCGAAGATGTTTTTGAGTTCAATACTAGGTCACCAACAAACTCCAACAAATTCCATATATCCTCAAAACAATGTCCACTGCCAACACTGCGAGAAATAAATTCAACCCCAAATGGCAATAAGATTTCTCCAAAAAAAAACCGGCAATATTCAGTTCACTATATACTGGACTAAGGTCGCCATTTGTTTCGACCGGCACTACGAAATAAACAAGGGCACTTAATATTGGATTAGAAGATAGTCTATATCTGCAACAACGGTACGCTAATTCCAAACCCTCGAACTATTAAGCCGGTGAACAAAACACTTACATCCTCCAGAGTTAATCTACTGGATAACGGGGTATCAATTAACAGGGTTAAGTGTACTTCTACAAAGGCTTTCCGGTGACGCCAAAGCCTACTCACAACAGGAGTACTTACGTTAATAAAATGCTCTCAAGTAATAACAATGCTTAAATAAACTTATGACAAGATTTAATAAAGGAGTATATGCTTACGTTAACTTTAGTGTGAGTCTGAACTCAACACTAAACTCTTCAATGCTCTATGAAAACACTGGAAGTCTAGTCCTACAGCAAACAGATATGGAATCTTCTGAAAACGTCTGATGCTCTAAGATGCTCGTCGAATATAGAACAGAAATAATGCAGGGGCAGGACACCAAAGAGTGTATATTAAATACACCAACAAGTAGGATACATATATATAAAACAAAGGAGTGCAACAACTCTGTGACAGCACTAATAACAGCCACTCAAAAACAGTACTTCCTTAGCCAACGTAACAGCCAAACTGGGTTGTGCACTATGCATCAACCTAGGCTAAAATAATACGTGAATAATTCCTAAAGCATACGCAGTTAAAGTTAATAAACACAATGCTGGCTTTCCTACTAATAAAGTCTAGCAGCGGCATAAAAGGTACAAGGAGCCTAGGCAGAGCGCAAGCATGCTCGTAGCCTACTGTCTCCCCTGAACAGATTTCCCTTATGTTACGTTAAGTGACTAGGAGGCTCTCTTGGTAAGTCCAGATCTCAAGTATCTGGTCTTACCCTGGCGCTCCACAAAGGTCAACAAAATGAGGTAGCAAGCATACAAGCAAGAGTAGGCAAAAGCCCTTCGCTTGTATACTGCTACGCTCGCAAAGGATAAAATATGCACAAGGGTTACAGGCTACCTAGCTCCGTCGAAGTCGTACAGGCTCTGACTTGCCATATATATAACTCAGACAATGACCAAAGATACCCTCCACTGTCTAGCATTAAATAGTAGGAAAGAACAACCCAATAATTAGAAGCTTCCAATACTATGATACCATGTGACTATGACTCTAATAATCCCTAAAGCTAGTGCAAAACATATATGTGAGAGCTGGTGCTGGTAATACGACTGGCCGACTATGGAAGTCGTATGCAGAACCAGAAGGGATGGATAAATGAATAAAGATGAGAAGTATTGGAAAGAAGGAGTTCAGAGAGAGAAAAAGCAGTAAAGAGGGTTAGATTGGGGACAGAATGCAAGGGACGTCTAGGACCAAGCACAACATACCAAGCTCTGAGGAGACACGCAGGAAGGATCCCCTACCCACCGAGCTAAGACAGCGGCCCCCAATCACAGACCACTACGTCATGAAGAGCAGGCGTCATATGACACGCCAGGCCCGCCGGCCAATCACGAGCGGGTGGCAATGCCCAAGCGAGGAATGCACACGTACATACACATGCACATACTACCACCTCGCTGCTTCCCTCGCTCTCTCTCCCTGCAATTCACACTACATATCTTATAACTCTATCAATGATATAAAATACTTTCAAGTGTCACAGACAAGAATAAAGACAAACACTGATCTGTCTGTGACAACATGAATACTAAGAAAGAAAGAACATCGTTCTACGATTATTATAGCCCATTTCACTGCCCTGGCGAGAGCTAGCGAGTATGAGTACATTCTGGCAAGCTGGCCAGCGTAACAGCTGGAACTCCAGTTTCATTTGCATGGCCTCTCTTACTGATTCCCTTTGTGCCTCACTTGCACTGAGAGTAGTCCAGCATGCTCTCACAAACCCCTCCTCCTCCTATATACTTCACTACACTTAACATGCACACCACACATGATGAACAAAGGCCCAGCCTCAGAGTCCCCAGGGGGAGGGGGACCATAAACACCCCCACACATGCCCGACCTTCCCCTGACGACCCCTCTAAATACTTTGGACCACGGCCTGTCACTCTTACTATCAACTTTTGCAATATTCGCGGCCTTTCCTCTAATTTTCAGTCGAACACCATCTCTCCTCCTCCAAACCTGTTCTTCTTTTTCTCACCGAAACTCAGGTGTCTGAAGCAACTGCCAGCAGCCCCTTCTCTGTATCCTCCTACTTTCTCTATCCTAGTTTCAAAGCCAGAGGCGGATGTTGTGCATACGTGCACAACAAACTCACTTGCTCTCGTGTTCCCGATTTCGACTCCTCTGAATTCTCAACTTTATGGCTCAAACTATCCTGTCATTCTCATACTAAATATTTCTGTGCTGTCTATCTTTCCCCTAACTCTACCGACTTTCCCAAATTTTCCAACTATCTAAACTCTAAAGTGGAACACATTCTATCTATCTCTCCCTTCTCTGAAATCTCCATCTTATGAAATTTCAACGTTCACCACCGCCAATGGGTCTCCTCTCACTCTACTGACAAACCTGGTGAACAAGCCTACGTATTTTCTATCATAAATGAATTAGAGTAGCTGGTTCAGCAACCCACCCGTATCCCGGATCGCTTCGGAGATCGGCCCAACATTCTTGACTTATTTCTAACTTCTAACCCTTCTTCTTATACTGTCAATCTTTTCTCTCCTTTGGGCTCCACTGACCATAAACTTATCTCCGTTACCTGTCCTATCTCTTCAGTACGGCCATCCGATCCTCCCAGACGGCGGCGCTTGTGGCACTTTGGTGCTGCCGACTGGGAGGCTCTTCGGCAGTACTTCTTTGATTTTCCATGGAATGACTTCTGCTTCTGTGGCCGAGGACCCTCGGAGAGTGCTGAACGCATTACCGAGGTAATACTCTCGGGCATGAAAGCGTACACTCCATTTTCTTTCTCTCAGTCTAATGCAAAAAATCTTGATTTACTCACGCTTGTTCTACTTCTGTCCACAACAAGGAGGAAGCATTCAAACGGTACCGACGCCTTAAAACTCAAGAATCTCATTCTTCCTATGTTTCTGCCCGGAATCAAGCCAAATCTGTTTTTCGACTTGCCAAGCACTCTTTCATCAATAATAAATGCACTGAACTATCCAACTCTAGCTCTTCCCATTCTTTAATGGCATCTAGCCAAAAACATCTCCAACAACTTTTCTTCCTCGTCTTTCCCTCCCTTTTTCCACTCTGATGGCACAACCATCACTTCTTCCTCTGACAAAGCTGAACTTTTGCCAGAAACTCTACCATGGATGATTCCTGTGCTATTCCTCCCTCTCCTACCCCCTCTCTCCTACTTATGCCTAATATCCTAATATCTTCTAAAGATGTACTTTCTACCCTCTCTGGGCTTAATACTAAGAAGGCATACGGTCCGGACGGTGTTCCTCCTGTTGTACTTAAAAACTGTGCTTCCGTGCTGACCCCCTGCCTAGGCAAACTCTTTCGTCTCTGTCTCTCCTCTAACGTCTTTCCTTCTTGCTGGAAGTTTGCTCTCATTCAACCTGTCCCAAAGAAGGGTGACCGCTCTCAACCCTCCAACTATCGTCCAATTGCTCTCATCTCTTGTATCTCTAAAGTTATTGAAACTATTCTTGCTTCCAAATTTCTTAAGCATTTCTCTTCTCATAATCTGCTCTCAGATCGCCAGTATGGCTTCCTTAAGGGTCGCTCTACTGGTGATCTTCTTTCCTATCTTACTAACTCTTGGTCATCCAACTTTCGGGACTTCGATGAGACTTTTTCTGTTGCACTAGACATATCGAAGGCCTTGGATAGAGTTTGGCACAAATCTTTAATTTCCAAATTGCCCTCCTTCGGTTTCTGTCCCTCCATCTGTGCCATTGTCTTTAATTTCCTTTCCGGCCGTTCCATAGCTGCGGTTGTGGATGGCCATCACTCAATTCCTCATCCTATCAACTTCGGTGTTCCTCCGGGTTCTCTCCTATCTCCTATTCTCTTTCTAATTTTCATAAATGATCTTCTCAACTGTACATCTAGTCCCATCTATTCATATGCAGACGACTCTACTTTACACCACTCAATTAGTTTTCCAGAATGCCCCAGCCAGCAGTCCATCAAAAGTAAAGGTAATGAAGCCATAAAATGCTTATCTTCTGATCTAGCTACTATTTCCAATTGGGGTAGAGAAAACCATGTTACATTTATTGCTTCCAAAACTCAATTTATCCATCTTACTACCCATCAAGAACCTCCAGAGGACTATCCCTTATTTTCAACAATACAAAAATCAACCCTTCATCTTCCCTCAATGTTCTCGGTGTCTCTTTTTCTTCTGCTCTCACCTGGAAATACCATAATTATTACCAGTTTCGCTAAGGCAGCCTCCCAGAAGCTGGGTGTGCTCAACCGCCTCAAGGGGTTCTTTACCCCTGCGCAGCTACTTGCTCTGTACAGGGCCACAGTGCGTCCTTGTATTGAGTATTGTTTATATGTGTGGGGAGGATCCTCTCACACCGCACTCCTAGATAAAGTAGAAAGGAAAGCGTTTCGTATCATTAACTCCCGTCCACTCACCAACTCTCTGCAATCTCTCTCTCTTCGCCGCAATGTTGCATCTCTCTCACTATTCTATCGCTACTACAATAATCAGTGTTCCTCGGAGCTTTCCCAGTGTATACCACCTCCTGCAAGTATGGGTACGTAGTACCCGTCTTGCAACACAATCCCACCCCTACTCTGTGCAACTCGCCAACCCAAGGATGAAACGCTATTCTCAGACTTTCTTCTATTCAACTGCTGAGCTCTGGAACTCTCTCCCAAAATCAGTCTTTCCCTCTTCCTATGACTTAAATTGCTTCAAACTCTGTGTGTCCAAGCATTTTAGCTCGAACGTCCCTTGATTTCGGCCCTGTCACTCTTTGAAATCTGGGGGAGGCACTCGCTGCAGGCAGTTATGCCTTTTGTCTCCCTCATTCACATAGATTTTTTTTTTTACAGATCGAAGAGTGTGGGTGACAGGACGGATCCTTGCGGGACTCTGTTTGTAAAGTTTCTGAAGCTAGATGACTGACCGGCAAATGATACATGTGCACATCTGCCTGCTAGGAAGTTGGACAGTCACCTTTTTGTATTGCTGTGTATGTTTGTGTAGATCCTCTCTCTTGATTTTTGCCTCTCCAACAACGTCCATGCTCCACTCCCATACATTAATGTCGGGATATACAGTATACAGATATATACTGTATATATATATATATTTATATATATATATATATATACATATTTATATATATATAATTATATATATATATATATATATATATATACTGTATATATATATATTTATATATATATATATATACATATTTATATATATATATATATATATATATATATATATATATATATATATATACTGTATATGTATACTGTATATATATACATTATATACTGTATAATTATACAGTATATATACACAGTATAAGTCACAAATATTCATACTGTATATGTTTTTACTTTCACCCGCATGTTTAACCGCGGACAGTCAGAACATGAGTACATGCTTTAATCAAATACACTATGGTGTGACAAGAATAGTTCATCTTTTCATATATGTATTTAGGAAATATACAATGCTACTTTGATTTAAAGTAATTCAAGTAATTCAAAATTACTATTTACACCAAACTGATACTAATTTTAAAGTGAAGTTTATACTGTGTATCGGGGCACAGTGCGCCCCTGTATTGAGTATGGTTCGCATGTGTGGGGAGGCTCCACTCATACCGCACTTCTCGAACTAGTAGAATCAAAAGCATTTTGTCTCATCAACTCACCTCCTCTAACTAATTCCCTACTATTTCGTGAATACGAATCTAATCATTAGATTCATAGATTCATAGTTAATAGATATGTTATTATATGGTTTGATCATGTCTCGGTTCATAGGAACCGAACCATTGTCCATTGATTTGATTATAAATGAAAGAGTTGGCTTACAGACACCATACAAGCATGTTCTTATCCTACCACATTATGTAACATGGTGGCAGCTGGGTGAAGTTTACGCCAAGAGATGTCAGTGGAGTACATTACAATTATCGTCATATCATCTAATCAGTAATGACCATGGCTGACAGCAAGATCTCTCCCCCTCCACACCTCACTATTGGTACTGACCCTGCTGGTAATTGGAGGTTTTTCAAGAGGTGCTGGGACAATTTTAGTATCCTGTCAAACTTCGCTGTGAAACCAAGAAACTATTAAGTGGCACTGCTCAAGAATACCCTCGCTGATGATGCAATGAAAGTCTACGAAGGATTCCATTTTATAACTCCAGCGGAAGAAAGGACTGTGGCAGAGATCCTGGCTAAATTCAAGAGTATACTGTCGAGGAAGTGAATGAAACTTACGAGAGATTCATCTTTAATCGTCATTGTCAAGAGGAAGGCGAAAGTTTTGAAAATGTCTACACTGACCTTCATGTCCTAGTGAAATCATGTAACTACTGTGGACAGTGTCTAGATTCCATGCTTCGAGATAGGATCGTTATTGGTATACGGGACTGCTACACGACAAGAACTACTCAAAATTCGGAAGTTGACAATGCAGCAGTGTATAGACTTATGTAGAACAGCAGAGAATGCAGATACCCGAAATAGAGCACTAAAACCAGAGAGAGTACACAAAGTAACTAGCAGTGACTCAAAACCAGCAAGGGACAAGATAAAGCAAAAGTGTAGATTCTGTAGCTATGTTCATTTCTACAAAAAGGAATCCTTCCCTGCTTACGGTAAAACATGTATGAAATGTAACGAGTTGAACCATTTTTCATCAAGATGTCCACAAAACACTCAAATGCAGCAGTTCAAGCAAAACAAACAACAGATCCATCTATTGGCAGAAGAATCATCAGAGGAAGAGTGGATAAATGTGGTGAAACTTGACTCTAATGTTAAAATGATAAAATGCAAGATGGTCGTCGGTGGTATAAACATAGTGTTCCAGGTTGACCCCGGCGCAACTGTGAATATTTTGCCAGTTCATTATGCTGATAATATCGTGCCTGCTAAGCGTATCTTAAAAATGTGGCCTAACTCTGAGCTGAACACCATGGGGACATGCTGAACAACTGTGAGAAACCCACGAAATAAAAATAAGTATTCAGTTGAATTTCTGGTGTACGAAGGTGAATGCACTCCTATCCTCGGACTCAAAGCAAGTGAAGCAATGGAACTTGTTACTGTGCAAAATGACAACTTCGAACGATTATCGAGGGTCTCAATGGGAGAGTTTGAGCATGTGTTCTTATGGTGAATTGGGTTCGTTGCCTGGAGTGCAACACCTTAACATAGACCCTTCAATCAAACCAGTCATTATGCCATCTAGAAGGATCCCGATCGCCATTCGACCTAAACTTCGTTAGGAGCTGACAAAACTAGAATCCCTAGAAGTAATTGTACCAGTGGATGAACCAACACCTTGGGTGAGTCAAGAGGTGGTAACCATAAAGAAAAAAGTAAAACTTTGAGTATGCATCGATCAACATGAATTGAACAAAGCTCTAAACAGGGAACATTTTGTATTTCCTATTCTTGAAGATACATTGCATCAACTCAGGCACTCAACTGTTTTCTCCAAAGCTGATCTTTCATCAGGATATTGGCATGTCAAGCTGGATATGGAGTCAAGTCAACTGACCACTTTCCAAACTTGTTTTGGGTGATATCGATGGCTTAAGTTACCATTTGAAATGAATGTTTCAGCTGAAATATTCTAGAAGAAACTTATAGAAGCTGTGAGTGATTTACCTGGAGTCGTGGGTATTGCTGACAAACTAGTTATACATGTCAAGACCACTGAAGAACATAATAGACATCTGGATGGTTTGCTAGAGCGATGCGTTACTCTGGGCATAAAGTTGAACAGAGAAAAGCTAGAACTGAGAATGAGTGCTATAAACTTCATGGGACACATGATCACAAAGGATGGTTTGAAAGTAGACCCCGAGAAAGTGAAAGTGATCACTGAAATGCTACATCTAGCAAGATAGACGAACTAAGTAGATTCCTAGGTTTGATCAACTATGCTACCAAATTTGTACCGAAAGCAGCAGAAATTATGCAACCACTCCATAATCTTACGAAGAAGGATGTCAAGTGGAACTGAGCAAGCACACAGCAGCAAGCATTCGAAAAACTAAAGGAAATAGTGTCAAGTTCGCTTGTGCTAGCATTTTATGATCCTACTCTGGACCGAACTCTCGAAGTTGACACCAGTGTGTATGAACTAGGAGCAGTTCAATGGCAGGAGGGGAAGCCTGTCGTATATGCAAGCTGAACATTATCAACTGCAGAGAAGAGATATACCCAAATTGAGAAGGAGATGTTGGCTGTCCTTTTTGGTCTCGAGAAATTTCACCATTACACGTATGGCCATCAAATTAAAGTGAACACAGACCACAAACTTTTGGTGTCTATTAATCTAAAATCTCTCTCTAAAGCTCCAAGAAGGCTACAAGAGATGATGCTCCGTGCTCATGACTATAATTTCTCCCTCTCCTACAAACCTGGGAAAGAAATACCTGTGGCTGACCCACTTTCAAGAGCCCCGACTAGTGACGTACCCCATACTGAAACGGTGACAATCAACAATGTCACACTATCTCCAGTGAAACCTGATCGTCTGGATCGCATCAGAAGTGCCGCATTGCAAGATTCTACACTCATCAAGTTGAGCGAGATCATTACAAAAGGATGAACTGAAGACAAAACCTCTCTACCTACGTGTGCCCTTCCACACTACAACTTTACGGATGAATTATCTGTGCAAGATGGTGTAATATATAGAGGTGAACAATGGCCGACTTGCGAATTTCGTTCTATAAGGACGTTGGAGCTGTAGACAACGATATTTAACATAATTTGCAGCTAAAATACGGGTGTAGTACATTAATAAATACATAAAACCCAATTCAACATACCATTTATCCATCAGAAACGTACATTATTATTGCATATCTGTGTAATATCGATGTTCACGGCTCCAACTTCCTTGTAGCCTGAAACTTGCAAGTGGTCAATTGGTAATTCCAGAATCATGTCGTCGGGAAATCAAAGGGAAAGTACACACATATCATCTTGGCATCAACTCATGTTTAAGGAGAGCTCGTGATTAGGTGTACTGGCCAGGTATGTCTGCCGAAATTCGACAGTATGTGGAGACCTGTGGTGTTTGTGCAACATTTTCGGATAAACAAGCTCCTAAACCCCTTCAACTTCACGATGTACCGAAACATCCATGGTAGAAGGGTGGAACTGATCTCTTTACCTGGGCCGGAAAATACTACATGGTCACTGTCGATTATTACAACAAGTTCTTTGAAGTAGACTCTCTACTTGATACAACATCGTCTACGCTGATCAATAAAATGAAACTTCGTTTCACCAGACATGGAATTCCGGATATTGTAATAAGCGACAATGGGACTCAGTACACGTCAGCGGAGTTAGCAGGTTTGTAAGACAGTCAAACTTTGGACATGAAACAATTAGCCCGGGAAACGCAAAGTGAATGGAGCAGCTGAAGCGTCAGTAAAAGCAGCAAAATTAATAATGAGAAAGAGCAAGGCGGCACTGGAGGACCCGTACATAGGACTGATGAATTGGAGGAACCCTCCCTCAGAGGACACTGAAACTAGCCCTGTACAGAAAATATTTGACAGGAATACAAGAACACTAATTTCAACTTCTCCCTGTAAGCTAAGACCAGCACCACCCTCGCTCAATGATGACAGGTCAAGATGTCAAAATAAACGGAGGAACATATCTGAGAGGTATGCCGAACTTAGAAACTTCGATCCTCTAAACAACGGTAACATCATAAGAATGCAACCCATTGTATCAGGTAGTAAGCAGTGGCATCAAGCAACAATAGACAGACAAATTAACCCTAGATCATATGTTGTGAAGTCAGAGGAAGGACAGATATATAGAAGAAATAGGCAATATCTACGAAAGAAGCCCAAGTTTACTCACTCCTCTCCCACCAGCACTGCCAAACACTCGACAGGAGGCTCACCGGCACCACTCCCAGACGAAACACCACCACCAGCAGACAACAGCAGCAACACAACGTCAGTCGCTACCACACCACGACGGGATAAGGATGACTGCTCTACACATCATGACGAAATCAATGAGTTACCACAGATGACAAAAACTAAATATGGAAGAGTAGTTAAGCCTGTGGATAGATTCTAATGTAAATATAATAACCATTCCTTGTTTCATTCACGATAGAATATTGTTTAATTGGGTTGTAGTTTTGAATAATTAAATGTTTACGTGTAAAGTTTGAATTTCATATTTTTTGTTAGCAGTATAATAACACAAATAAAAATAACTTATATATAACGTTTTTTTCATATTTATATAATTATATTTTGTATACAAATACGAAACATGATAAACAAAAATAATAAGAAGTAAAATCAGTAGGGTAATATCTCCTAAAGTATAAAGTTTTCATATAGAGAAAGATGTTTCGTGAATACGAATCTAATCAATAGATTCATAGTTCATAGCTTTGTTATTTTATGGTTTGATCATGTCTCGGTTCATAGGAACCGAACCATTGTCCATTGATTTAATTATAAATAAAATAGTTGATTTACAGACACCATACAAGCATGTTATTATCCTACCACATTACGTAACACCTACAATCTCTTTCTACACGCCGCAATGTTGCATCTCTTTCACTCTTCTGTCAATATTACAACAATCAGTGTTCTTCAGAGCTCTCTCAGTGCATACCCCCTCCCTTATGGTGAGTGCGAGGCACCCACCATGCAACACAGTCCCACGCATATTCTGCCCAGCTCTCCAACCCAAGAATTGGCAAATTTGCTCAAGGTTCTGTCCTCTCTACAATTATCTTTCTTATATCCGTTAATGATCACAACTGTACCTCTAGTCCTATCCACTTATATGCTGACGATTCTACCTTACACTATTCAACTAGTTTTTCACATCAACCCAGCATGCAGTCACTCCAAAACAAACGTGACAAGGCCATAGAAAGCCTATCTTCTGATCTATCAATTATTTCTGAGTGGGGCAGAGAAAATCTTGATACTTTCAATGCCTTGAAGACCCAATTCCTCCCTCCATATATCCATCACAATCTTCCACAAGACTATCAATTATTCTCCAACACTACACAAATCAACCATTCATCTTCTCTCAATATTCTAGGTGTATCTTTTTCAGCCAACCTTTCTTGGAAAGATCACATTACCACTCTTGCTAAAACAGCTTCCCAAAAGTTAGGTGTGCTCAACTGTCTCTGTGGGTTCTTCACCCCTGCACTGCTTCTTGCTCTGTATCTGGGCACAGTGCGCCCCTGTATTGAGCATTGTTCGAATGTGTGGGGAGGCTCCGAACTTCTCGAACGAGTAGAATCAAAGGTATTTCGCCTCATCAACTCGCCTTCTCTTACTAGTTCCTGACAATCTCTTTCTACATGCGGCAATATTGCATCTCTTTCACTTTCCTATCGCTATTACAACAATCGGTGTTCTTCAGAGCTCTCTCAGTGCATACCCCCTCCTTTATGGCAACACCTTGCAACACAGTCCCAATCCTATTCTGTCCAGCTCTCCAACCCAAGAATTGGCAAATTTTCTCAGTCTTTCTTCTACTCAACAAGTGAACTCTGGAACTCTCTCCCTCAATCAATCTTATCCTATGACTTAAACTGCTTTAAACTTCGTGTGTCCATGTATTTTGACCCCAACGTCTCTTGAATTTGGCTCTCTGTCACTGTGTTTTTTTTCTGGGGGAGACACTCTTTACAGGCAAGCTGCCTTTTGACTCCTCTATACACATAGAAAAACAACACACTGATGAGCGTGGTTGACAAGGTATATATATGTTAAAAAAGTGATTCAGACTAAAAGAGATTATCTGTGGAAAAGTGAGTGATGAACAGGGCAGTTTTCGAAGTGGTAGAGGTTTTGTGGATCATATTTTTGCAAGGAGATAGATGATAGATATTGCATTCGAGATAGCTTAGTGGGTATACATGGGATTTATAAATCTTGAAAAAACATATGACAAAGTAGATGGAGATGGATTGTGGAATGTTCTGAAGCTGTATCACGTAAAAGACAATTTGTTGAATGTTGTGCATTCATGCAGGTAGTGAAGCATGTGTAAAAATAAATGGCACACTTAAGTGGATTAGTGTTAGGTACTCCAATATATCCAACTATTACTCCTTGAATTATTTAAACACTAGAATACATATTTAAAGTATATCTCACTATAATAACCTTAATACATCTACTCATCTTTATTTTATTAATTTCACCACAACACCAAACACCCCAATGAAATTAATTAAATCTAACATATTAGTAAACATAGCATTTCTTACTCGACTGTACATGATGGAGACAAGTGGTACTGGCGCCTAGAATCTGAGGTTTAAGTAGACGTCAGCGAACTAGTCCGCATTCCCAAGATCTCATAATAGAGTTGGTTACAGCGAGACCGCTCTGATGGAAAGTTACCCAGAACAGGTCACGTTGGAAACCACACCTTATAACGTCATTATCGACAGGTACTAGGATTGGTCATGATGTACACGTGAATGATAATGAGTGGTTTTACGTCATGAAGAGGGGCATAACCCAACATAATATAAGGTGGGTATCCAGAGAGCGAGAGCAGAAAAGGCAGAGACCCCGACTCGCTCATCGAAGGGTCAGAGGTTATCTCTGTGTGTGATAACAGACTATATACTATACTTGAATTAATCGTACTGTTACGAATACTTATACAATCAATATATTAGTGTACTTCTGAATAAGTCTTAAGATATCTTTCATTATACTATTGTTAATTATTCTCAAGTATCATTTACCTAACCTAACATTAATTTGAGTTATCTAATTAATCCCAGGGTAAGCTTGCGATGGTGGCAGCTTTTATATAGGAGAATAGATACCATTATTAACCCTATTCACCTCCACCATACATTAGTGTCCAGATTGGAGTGAGTCGGGGATGCGTGATGTTGCCTTGGTTGTTTAATATGTAAATTTGGCCAACTTTGTCCTTCAACAAAATGTTGTTCTGTGTGGAGGAGTGTGGCATTTCATATGTAGTAAATAGCGTAGTTTTATGAATTAATCACTCAAACCCTATGGCGTATGAAAGGAGGGAAGTTGTTGGGTGAGACGAGAAATATCGAGAAACTCTATTTTCTCTTTTATTAACATTAATGGAGGGTTGATAGAAGTTCCAGAATAATGTTAGGTAATAAGGTATATGAAATGAAGGATCCTACAGTTTATACTAATACTTAACTTATCCATCTATCTATCTATCTATTGCCTGATGCCGTGATCCCGAAGGGGTGACCACGAACGACACACCCCCCATGCACCTGTCCCCAGTCAGTCGACGCCCCTCCTCCCAACCAGCACCGCCTTCATCCATATATTTCTTCACTCCATCCTTCCACCTCTCTTTCGGTTTACCTCTCCCTCTCTGTCCTTCCACCTCGCTCTCGTACACCCTCTTAGTCATTCTGTCGCTTCCCATATGTTACATATGGCCGAACCATCTCAAGGTGTTCCTTTCCACACTTTCCAGCACACCTCCTTCTTACTTCCTCATTCGTCTGGCTATCCCTCCATGTAACTCTGCACGCACTTTTCAAGTAACTCATTTCCACCCCTCTCACTCTTGGTCTGAGTTTCTCCACCAACGTCCATGCTTCGCTTGCTTCCGTAAGTCAGTGTCGGTATTACCACACTGTCATGCAAGGACTTCTTCACTTCCATACTGACTACCCTATTTCTTATTACTGCTTTCAGCGTTCCTACAACCCTCTTCCCCTGTTGCACCCTCTCCCGCACGTCTTCATCCATACACCCATCTTTACTCAGCACACTGCCCAGATATTTAAATGAACTGACAATCTCTATAGCCTGACCGTTCAACTTCACCTCACACTCTGTGGCTTCACCCCTTTCGAAAACCATAACCTTGTTCTTCCCCGCATTTATCTTCAGATTTTGTTTTTCGCACACTGTTCCAAACATATTTACCAGACCCTGCAATTGCCATTCATTATCGCTCATCAGAACTGTATCGTCAGCAAACAGCAATACAGGTAGCTTCCACTCGTTTCTCTCCCTTATCAGCGATACACCAACATTCCATGTATTTCTTTCATGAGTCCATCCATATATACAGTAAACAACCACGGGGACATCACACACCCCTGTTTCAACCCAACATTCAGATCAAAGAACTCGCTCTGCTCATTATCCACACATTCTGACGCCTTTGCACCCTTATACATGCTCTTCACAGCTTTCAGCAACTTGCCATCTACTCTGTATATTCTAAGTACTTTCCACATACATTTTCTATCCACTCTGTCATAGGCCTTCTCCAAGTCCATAAATGCAACATATAGCTTTTGTTTCTTCTCCAGATATTTCTCCTCAACACATTTCAGGGTAAAAATCTGATCTACACATCCTCTTCCCTCCCTAAAACCGCCCTGCTCATCACCTATCCATTTCTCCATTCTCGCTCACACTCTCTCAATCACTACCCTATTGTACACTTTCCCTACTATGCTTAGAAGACATATTCCTTGGTGGTTACCACACACTCCTCTTCCCTTTTACCCTTATATTGGGGGACTATTATGCCTGTCTTCCAGTCATCAGGTGCACCCATGCTAGTTTGCACATTTTCCATACCCATTCGATAGCCACATGTGTAAGAAGGAGACAAAAGGCAGGTTGCCTGTAACGAGTGTATCCCCAAAGATAAAAGAGTGACATAGCCAAATTCAAGGGACGTTGGGATCAAATTGCCTGGACACACAAATGTTAAAGCATTTTAACCCCTTCTTTACTGGCAATGTCTTTGTATTCTTATTCTGGCTACTATTAGACGATATCATTCAGTTTTAAAAGGGCCTCTAGCAGTTAACAGGCTTCGAACTATATCACTTAACCCCTTGTTACTACCACAGATCATTCTTAAGCTGCACACAATCGTCTAAATATAGCAAACATATATTTAGATAGACAACGCCGGTACAGAAGGGGTTAAGTAATAGGATTAAGGAAAGATTGATTGAGGGAGAGAGTTCCAGAGTTCACTTATTGAGTAGAAGAAAGGCTGAGAAAATTTGCCAATTCTTGTGCTGGAGAGCTGGACAGAATAGGAGTGTTGAAAGGTGGGTTCCTCGCACTCGCTGCAAAGGATATGCACAAAGGGGTATGCACTGAGAGAGGTCTGAAGAACACTGATTGTTGTAATAGCGATAGAAGAGTGAGAGAGATGAATGTTTTAATGGGCTAATGCTACGTTCCTTCCAGAAGATGGCAGATAAAAAAATAAAAAAAAACGCCCCAGTGCCCAGTGCCGGTGAAATGGAAGCAATAAGTAATTAAATGGCATGTCTCCTTACTAACACTTCCTGTCCTCCCCTATAATGTGTCCTATTCCCCTCCATCCTCTCCTCCCCCCACTTCCCTCCTCCTCCTTTATTCTACTTTTTCCCTCCAATTTCCTTACCCAATTCCTTCCTCCCAACTGAAATACATCCAGTCACCCTCCTCTATGCTCTCCCTACCTCCCTCATACATGGAGACAGCCGGGACTGTCAGTCTGCCTGAAGCAGGCAGAGGAAGCACACTTATGTCGCGCTCCGTCATATGCATTTGCCACCTCTACCATCACAATAATACGTTATTTCACTGGATATTTGCTCTTTACATCTATTTTCTCGTCCTTCAATGTTGACATGTTCATTATACAAGTAAAATATTCACACATGGAGCAGTCATATTGCTTTATTATAGTAAGTATAATACATTTTGTCCGAATTTACCTTTAGAGGTCCCGTAGTGGTGGACCTTTCTAAAACATGATTGACACATTCTTCGGGTTAAAAAATAAGTCATATGAACATCCAAAGGAGTTAAATAATTTTAGTCTAACAAAGCAAAGGTGTAGAGAAGACCTAATTTAAGTATTTAAAATTATTAAAGGCCTTGACAATGTGGATGTTACCAAGTACTTCACAAGTGATTAATCAAACACATTAGAGGAACTGGTTATAAGATCAGGCTAAGCACTTTTTCTTTTGAATTGGTAATAAACATATGGAATGGACTACCTAGCAATGTCATTAATTACTTCTCCGTCCAAACATTCAAAAGTTGCCTGGATAAGTATTTTACTCTCAACCCCCGATTAACTGCATTCACAATTGAACATTCCGTCTTTCCTCGACAAATATCACATTGTAAACAATGTAGGGTTAATGATATTGTTAAGAATTGTACAACCTATTCTGCTATAAGTTACAATAAGCTTTATATAAATCATATTTTTGTCCCCAAAATAATCTACAAATGTTATGTCATCATGTTTCTTGCTGCATGAGGATCTTTCACAGATGTTATGTCATCATGTTTCTTGCTGCATGAGGATCTTTCACAGATGTTATGTCATCATGTTTCTTGCTGCATGAGGATCTTTCACAGATGTTATGTCATCATGTTTCTTGCTGCATGAGGATCTTTCACAGATGTTATGTCATCATGTTTCTTGCTGCATGAGGATCTTTCACAGATGTTATGTCATCATGTTTCTTGCTGCATGAGGATCTTTCACAGATTTTCCATACTGTGCTATTGTTTCCTCTTTTACATAGGTTAGATAGATTAGCTACAAGCAGTCTAGTATCAATAGATATGTTGTTGCTTGTTTTCCTTTGCACTATTTTGTTATAAAAGGGTTAATAGCATGAATTTTATATAGCTATATGATCAGATAAGGTACGTTAATTTTCTGCCTTACACCTGGTATCGTACTGCGGTAAAGCAATATGCAATCTACATTGTGATAGATGGAGTTTGGGGTTCATTAGTTTAGATTTATGATAGCTGTGGCTTATTGGTAAGGATCTGTGTACTTATTATAGGTTGGTTCCTATGCTAGCTATAACTGTCGGGAATAGTATGATGTAACCCCGACAGTTTGGTATCCAATGGGGTTATTATAGGTTGGTTCCTATGCTAGCTATAACTGTCGGGAATAGTATGATGTAACCCCGACAGTTTGGTATCCAATGGGGTTATTATAGGTTGGTTCCTATGCTAGCTATAACTGTCGGGAATAGTATGATGTAACCCCGACAGTTTGGTATCCAATGGGGTTATTATAGGTTGGTTCCTATGCTAGCTATAACTGTCGGGAATAGTATGATGTAACCCCGACAGTTTGGTATCCAATGGGGTTATTATAGGTTGGTTCCTATGCTAGCTATAACTGTCGGGAATAGTATGATGTAACCCCGACAGTTTGGTATCCAATGGGGTTATTATAGGTTGGTTCCTATGCTAGCTATAACTGTCGGGAATAGTATGATGTAACCCCGACAGTTTGGTATCCAATGGGGTTATTATAGGTTGGTTCCTATGCTAGCTATAACTGTCGGGAATAGTATGATGTAACCCCGACAGTTTGGTATCCAATGGGGTTATTATAGGTTGGTTCCTATGCTAGCTATAACTGTCGGGAATAGTATGATGTAACCCCGACAGTTTGGTATCCAATGGGGTTATTATAGGTTGGTTCCTATGCTAGCTATAACTGTCGGGAATAGTATGATGTAACCCCGACAGTTTGGTATCCAATGGGGTTATTATAGGTTGGTTCCTATGCTAGCTATAACTGTCGGGAATAGTATGATGTAACCCCGACAGTTTGGTATCCAATGGGGTTATTATAGGTTGGTTCCTATGCTAGCTATAACTGTCGGGAATAGTATGATGTAACCCCGACAGTTTGGTATCCAATGGGGTTATTATAGGTTGGTTCCTATGCTAGCTATAACTGTCGGGAATAGTATGATGTAACCCCGACAGTTTGGTATCCAATGGGGTTATTATAGGTTGGTTCCTATGCTAGCTATAACTGTCGGGAATAGTATGATGTAACCCCGACAGTTTGGTATCCAATGGGGTTATTATAGGTTGGTTCCTATGCTAGCTATAACTGTCGGGGATAGTATGATGTAACCCCGACAGTTTGGTATCCAATGGGGTTATTATAGGTTGGTTCCTATGCTAGCTATAACTGTCGGGAATAGTATGATGTAACCCCGACAGTTTGGTATCCAATTGGGTTATTTGAATTTGGCGGTATTGTATAGTTATTACGATTTTAGCTAATACCTTATTTACTGTAGTAGATTATTAATTATAAGTTAATTTTTAGCTGGAATGAATAAATCTATACATCAGTTATGTATGTACTGTATAATGAAACTAGCTCACAGGTCTGAAATATTATTGGAACCGGCAGCCATAGTGTATTGTATTCCCGGAGCTTAGCTTCAAGTTAGTCTCACAAAGCAAAAGTTTAGAGGAGACCTAATTTAAGTATTTAAGTATTCAGTATATATGAGACAAACCTCATACACACCACCCCTTGCTAGCACGAGTGCCTGTTGATCACTAGGTCCAGGGTTCGAATCCCGGGTGGTTTGTATGAGGTTTTTCTCAAGTGGCATTTCATGATTTAAAAATTAATAATCCTAGCTGTCTCATTAAGTTTGAGGGTTTGGCCTTTAATCCTTGTAAAATATTTCATGTTCGGTAGGATATGATTCCTTTTGTACTAAATTCATCAATCTTACTTCTGCTGATGTCAATTCATGGAGTCGGAGATCCGTGAGCCCGACTTTTCATGTTGTTAATAAAACTACATATTCATGCAAATATCATATTTCTTATTGGTAATTAACTTATTTTACTTATTGTCGGGATTAATTCATTTACCAGTGTTTGAATAATTTAACCTATATACAGTATATATAAATTCCCCACAATAACATTAAGTAAGATATATGATAGATGTGGCTTATTGGTAAAGATCTGTGTACTTATTATAGGTTGGTTCCTATGTTAGCTATAACATCAAGTATAATATATGAAAGCTGTGACTTACTGTTAGAGAACTGTGTAACCTATATAGGTTAGTTTACATTGCTTTCCAAATCGTAATTTAAAAAGCAAACATTATTCCAACGAAGTCGTTCCAGATCAACAGGTAAAACAGTTAGGATATTAAATTATATTAGTGGACGCTGGCAGCATTATGAATGGACATTATGGTCTATAATTAATAACAATTACATAAATCTAAAAAAAAACATGTTGGACATGTGGCTTCTGTGAACGCGCCTGTTGGCAATATAGCTTTGGCAGTGAACGGGTTGAGTGGGACTATAACATTAAATTGTGTGAGGGCAAGCAAAATACTTTTCTTTTACGGTAATGTATAGAAAGTCCGATATCGAAAATTGCGCTCTCTTCCTTCTCTCTCTCTCTCTCTCTCTCTCTCTCTCTCTCTCTCTCTCTCTCTCTCTCTCTCTCTCTCTCTCTCTCTCTCTCTCTCTCTCTCATGATAACTGCTTATGACAAAATATGCAATTGCAAAGAAAAAATATAACTGGATACATGCTATGTATTTTCCATGTTTAACTTTCCATTACTGTATTCATCTGAAACTAATCATGGTACTCACTTTAAAGTTGTAAGTGGCTCCATTCTACGAAAGTTGTTTTTATTATTTGTGTATTTTGTTTAATAACAAATATATTTGTCTGCCTTCCCTTTTTATGTACTATAATTATAGGAGCTTTCACATAGACCCGAACTCGGTCTACAACAAGATACGACTAGGCAAATGTTTTAATGTGCAACCGTTGTCAGATGAAGTTCTTTAGTTGTTGTATGTCGAATCGTCAGGTTAAATTAATACAATGTTGCTGTTCACTTGGAGTTTGGTAATCCTATTGTTATGTAAGCTACGGTTTCCTACGAGCCAGCCCCTATCCCAAGTACTATAAATATATACCGTTATATATATATATATATATATATATATATATATATATATACAGTATATATATATATATATACTGTATATATATATATAAAAATATATATATATATAATATACTATATATATATATATATATATATAAATTTGTTTTGTTTTTCTTCTTCTATATTCCAACTACTCCCTCTCGGGCATAGGCTGATATCCTTTACACTCTACCTTAACACGGAAAGGCCTGTGAGGTCTTGCTCCAGTCTAGGGAGTGAGCAAGCAACTCCATCTCTGAAGCTGCTCCGCCTCTGCGCTTCACAGTCTCATCCCCCAGGCTCGGACCCTCACTCTCAGAACGCCACCTATTGAGCAATTAACTCACTAGGCATTGCCCCCCTGTAGCATATTATTGAATATGGGAATATTCATACAATGCTATTTAATCAGGGAACAATGAGGGTGTTATTTTGGCATTTTGGTGTGCTGTGGAAATGCACTGATACTAGGTACAGCACAAATTCTATCCCAATAATATCTTCCCATTGACATATTGGGATTCGAACACGGGTCCATTGGATTACCAGTCCAGTGGCAAGACCACTCTGCCACACCTCCCCTATATATATATATATATATATATATATATATATATATATATATATATATATATATATATATATTTATATGTTTACAGTATATATATATATGTATATCGACCTTAACTATACGTCTATCTAACGACGGTAGAATACGACTATTGGGAGGATAATAGATGGGCGTGCTTTACTGATATTTTAGAAATGAATACAATATACATTACAGTATAATGTTTACTACTTTCATTATATGAATACAATATACATTACAGTATAATGTTTACTACTTTCATTATATGAATACAATATACATTACAGTATAATGTTTACTACTTTCATTATATGAATACAATATACATTACAGTATAATGTTTACTACTTTCATTATATGAATACAATATACATTACAGTATAATGTTTACTACTTTCATTAAATTGATATGTGCTTCATTGATGTTTACTACTATACTACATTTACTACATTAGTAATTGCTACATTAATGTTTTACTATGTGTACTACATTACTATGTATTACATTATTAATTGTACTATATATAATATATTTATATTGTACTACCTTTGCTGGATTACTATTTACTCCACTAGTTACTACACGTTGCAATACTGAAATGTTAAAAATAACGGCAAACCAAATTAACCCACACAAAACATTGATACTGTTCATGTTTATGTATTAATTTTATATTTCTACTTTTGTTAAGCTAAGTAATTTATTCGAACCTACTTAGACTTATGCCAAATATTCCTGCCAGGCAAAATATATTACCATTATTACAGTAGACACAGTAATCGTCCCTCAATGTTTTTAAATATCACTTCTTTCTCATTATTTTTATGTTACATAAATTTCCTATTTGTTGAGCCTATTATCAACATACATTGTATTAAACCTACTTAATCAAAATTTATCTACAAGCAGGCAAAATATTACTAAACAATCCAATTGATAACAAAATAGTTTGGTCTACTCTTAACTCATTCAAATCTAACTTCACTTCAGCTTCATCCATTCCACCATTATAAGCTCCCGATGGCAATATTGTAAGTGACATACAAGGTAAAGCCAACCTTCTTGCTGAGATTTTCTCCACCAACTCAATCTTGAATGTAAGGAATCAATATATTTTTATACTTAATTATAATTTTCCTGAAATCCCTTCACTAAAAATTCACAACAGACATGTTAAAACGTATTTTGCAGAATATTTGATTAGATACAGCTTCTGGTTCAGATGAAATTCCTCCAACAATACTTAAAAATTGCTACTCTGTGCTCGTTCCTATATTGGTAAATACATTTCATTTGTGTACTTTGACCACATGCTTCCCATTATCCTAGAAAGAAGTTATAAAGATGGCCTCTTCAGATACATCAAGCTTCAGACAACATTGTTATAACTTCCACTCTTGGTATAGTCTTTGGAATGTTATTAGATAATCACATAATCAATCATCTAAAGACTAACACCATCTTTCTGCAACTCCATCTCTTCATATTTCATCCTTTACCTTTCACTAAAGTGATTAGACCCTTGTACTTCTAACCCTTGAAGCAACCTAGCTTCAATCCGATTCCAAATACTCAAAGATCAGCAGAGACCAGCCAACCAGCATGCCTGCTGAAACCTGCAGTGCCACCACAACCGTTTCTGGCCACGTTAAGTGGTTTAACGTTAAGAAGGGCTTTGGTCTTATCACATACAGTGGAGAGGACATTTTTGTTCACTCCACAGGCATCTTCAAGCCCAATCCTCTTCATCCTGTACCCTCGCTTGCCACCATTGAGAGGGTATCCTTCACCATCAAGAGGAGAAGGAGAGGAGATGAGGCCATCAATGTCCTGATGGAGAAATCCTGAAGGGTTCAAGACATGGTAGAAGAGGCAAGCAGGAGGACTACCACCACGCCACAGCGGCAGTCAGTTGTGATAAACACCTGAATTTGATCCAGGTTGTTGTCACAACTGCAGTGACCCTTTGCTAAGGGGATCTCAAGCTGTTTCAGGAGTATCTTCCTACACTCCTGAATGTGAAAAATGTCCTTCCCATTATCATCCCGCCTCTTCCCAGACCATCTTCAACACCCAGCCTCATTCCTACTCAGGCTCTGAGGCCAAGAAAACACCCGAGGAGACATCTGGATCTCCAGAAGCCTCTCTCAAAGACCACTCCACCACCTCCTCGTGCAACAGTCTGATTCTCCACCACCATCACCTGTGAACTGTGCTGGAACAGCAGCAGCCTCGTCACCATCACGAGCCACCTTTGACCATCCAGTGGCATTCTCCTCCTCTGCGTCGTCTGAATACTCTGAGTCCATCATTGGAGAAGAAGTCGATGTGGTTATCGAGGAAGATGGGGACGTAGACATCGACTTGGCGGTGACTGCCAGCGAGCTGGAAAAGTCCTACTGCGAGCTGACAATGGAGATTCAGAAGACTGTGGCAGCAGGAAAACCTCCCTCACCAGCCATACAGAAGAAGCTGACAAAGTGCTTACACCAGATGCACCTTCGCAAAAACACTTAAACAATGGAGCAATTGGTTGAGCCCTGTCCATACTCAGTATACTCTATCTAGTATGAACAGTCTCTATGCTACGTAATCTGGGTTGATGTAGCGTTACGTATCTTTCCGTAGTCTTAAGTTGAACGCTTCCGTAACCTTATGTTGAACGTTCCATATTTGGGAAGAATATATTATTCTGTAGTTGAATATGGGAAAGTATTATAGGATTATAATTCCCATATATTTGTGTATTATTTATTAACATTGTTCCTATGTATCTCATTGTATAAGGATGGGATACATTTTCCATATGCTATGCGCGTGCGCGGTTAGTCACGATGGACACAAAGACGACGCGCTCGCGCTCACTCTCCATCCAACCTCCGATCCAGCTACACGCTAAGCCTTCTTCATTGTTTCATATTTAGGTGTTTTTTCTTCACTTCCATCTCATATTCATAGTCATGATCTTAATTAGTTATCATAAAACTTAACGTAATTATCTAGCCTATCTTAGCCTCCTTTCTTCAGCTTTCCTTATCCCACTAACCCACTCGAGAACAACTAGCCTATCTTCCGCCATCTTTCGATCACCAACTGAGTTCATCATCTAAGGTAAAAATAATATTCTAAATGTGCTATATAAATTAAAATATACAGTCCACTCAATCTAAAGTAACCATAAAAATGGTCCTTCGAACCGGATCGACATAATTGGTCCTTCAACCTTTCGCTAGTTCCCCCCCCCCCCCCCTTATTTTGTGTGTTTCGGCGGTTGGTGGTAGCCTAGCCTTAGTGGGTTTTGTTGTGGTGAAACTTCATCCGTACCTCATGGCCCAGGGCTTTTGGCCTCATGGTGCCGCGGGTGGAGGGGTTGGCGAGGATTTTCCTGCGGTTGCGGATAGGCCTGTGTACCAGGGGCCTATTAGGAAAGTGGCGATTTTGGGCCACTCCTACGTGAGAGATATATACGTGGACAGCCCCGTGTACAGGCCTTTCTTTGCGGTTACTCCTCTGGCCGCCCCAGGTGCCCGCGTCAGCACCTTGAGGATCACAGAAGCCTGGGGTCAATTCTTGGAGCTGAAGCCCGACTTGACATTCCTAGTGATTGGATGGAATGAGATCACAATTGGGGTCAGTCCAAGAGAGGTAGCGGAGGGGATCGAGGTCTTGGCCGAGGAGGTAGTGCAACGCTCAGGTGGAGAAGTCTGTGTGATTGGGGTGGAAAAACGGCAGGATCCACGAGGGATCTCAGCTGGAGAATTCAACCGCGTCAGAAAAGCAGTTAAGCGCTGGCTAAAATGCCACATCCCATTCACCTGGGAGCGGTATCAATCAATGAATACCTCCGAGGCTGACTTCGGTCCCGACGGAGTGCACCTCACACGTGAAGTGTCAAACCGTCTGTTTTCAGAAATTCTGGCAACATGTCGCCGGTTCTTTGGACAGGACGAGAATGCGCTAATAGACAGGGCATACGACGAGATGTTTGCCCACCATGAAATTAGAGTAGATCAACAAAATCAGTATAGTCTAGAATAATAAACTTCTTCAAAGTCAGTACAGTATTAACTAACTATTTTTTATTACTAATCTTTTAGGCCTAAATTATATCACAATTGATTGGCATTAAGATTAAAATCATCCATACTGTACTGTATAATAATTTCTAAATTTAAGGTTATTTAATCTAGATCAAAATTATACTGTAAAATAACTTCTTTAAAAATTTAGGTTATTCATTCACATATCTTTCTAAATTCTACTCTCGTTGTGTGCCCTGATGGTGAGGTATTATGATAGTTGATAGGCTGAGTGTGGATTAAACCAACTCAAATAATTTCCTTGTGGCTATTATTAATATGAACTTTTCTTGTGTGTAATTTCCACACAATATTTAAATCTAATATATCAAATTGTCGGTACGCATTGAGTTTGAGCCTAACTACTGTAAATTAACCTACTGGCTCTCTCTCTCTCTTAAAATCTTAAATCTATTTTATTATCGGTACCTTTTTTGACATCTAGAGAATTTTTTGGCCTAAATTGTACTAAATTTCCCTCCTGGCTTTTCTTAAATTATGTTGAATTGATTCTATAATTTCTAAATCTAAAATCAAAACTATTATGTAATGAGTTAAATTGAAAGGCTCCAGACTGCTAGTCTACATTAGGGCAAAATTCTTATTCCGCATTTCGTGAGGGTGTTTCATTTTCAGCTCGCGATTTTATTTTATTTAATGGAGTACTGTATTGTTGTCTGCAACTTATTGGGACTAGCATTAATAGTTTAATTCGCTACCACTAAATTTCTTTCTCATAACATCATGGCTACAAAAGTACAACGACGTCGGGCTGGGCTTAAGGGCTCCTTGACGGTCTTGACCTCGGACATCGACGGAATCCTTGACTCGGCGTCTAGGGTGGAGGTGGAGGCCAGGTTGCTCAGTATTCAAAACCAAATTGACAAGTATGAGGTCACACAGGAGGACCTGGCCGACATTTACGAGACAGACGCCGAGTATATCAAGGAGTTAAGAGAGGATACCCTGTATTTGGAGGGCATCCAATTAATCGTTGCCACACTAAAGGGAGTCTTGATTCCAGAGGTCAAGAGGGAGTTGACTCGAACAGAGCCAAAGAAGTCCACAGTTAAATTACCACATCTTACTCTTCCAAAATTTGAGGGTGATGCCACATTGTGGTCGGGGTTTTGGGAGATGTTCAAGTGTACCATCCATGACAATCCCGACCTCACAGATATACAACGCTTCACCTATCTGAAGGGTCAGCTTCTGGGTGATGCGCATAAGCTAGTCGAAGGATTCATTGTCGAAAATGCAAGTTATGCCCCAGCAATAGAACTCCTGCAAGAGACATATGGGCATCCAGATCGAATCAAGGCAGCTTATGTTACCCAATTCAATCAACTAGCGTCACCCAAATACCAAACAGCTGACCTAAAGAACTTCTATGCCAATACAGAGAGTGTGATGAGGTCAATCATTAGCCTTGGCATTTGTTTGGAGGAATTTTGTGTGGTGACTCTTCTCAATAAATTACCATCACCACTAAAAGAAACCATAAAACGGGAAATGGGAAACTTGAGCCTGGATTATAAGAAATTCACCCATTGCTTCCAGGCTGACAATTTGGCAGGTCAAGAAAAAGTAGGGGGTACACCCATGGCTACTGCAACATTTACCGCCCAAAGTGAAAACAGGAAATTTAACTGTGTCCTGTGTAGTGGCACCAATCATTTGTGTAACAAGTGTTTGAAATATAAAACAGGGCCTCTTAAAGTAAAAAGAGCCTGTCAACTACGTCTCTGCACTGGGTGCTTTTCAAAAGAGCATGGCCATTCGGGTTGTACTAACCCGAACATTAGATGCTGTAGGTTTTGTAAGGGTAAACACTTTCATTCCCTATGTACACAACAACAAGGGAAGGAAAGTAGACCAGCGGAGAATACCAACAAGAAAGAGCATACTGCTGCTACTTCAACTACAATGTCCATTGCCACAGGTAGAAATACAGTAATCTTGCCTACCGTTCAGCTGCCGGTAAAAGGTAAGGTAAATAACTGTGTCTAAATCAGATCGCTACTCGACCAATGTTCTCAGAGGACCTTTGTGAAGTCTTCTGTTCTATCCTCCCTTTCCTACAATTCTAAAGGAACTGAGGAGTTATGTCTTCACGGATTTACCGGAAAACAAGCCTCTAGGGAATATAATATCGTGGCGCTGCATTACAAACACAGAGGTAAATTCCATCAACTAGACGCAATAGTGGTTGATGAATTACCAGAACATAAGGGTGAACTTAGCCTAAAGTCTAATCTGGTTAGTTTACAATGTAAAGGCATAAAATTAGCCGATCCTCATGCAACGGACACAGATCAATTGGAGCTGCTCATCGGTGCGGATCACTACTACGATATAGTGCGACCTGGATATAAAAGGTCAGGTAGCCTAATTCTGCTTCCTACCAAGTACGGGTACGCCATAAGTGGTTCATATGTGGCACAAAATACCAGCTCCAGCACTGAAGTAATTACTGTACTGAAAGTAGCAGTAACACCAATGGACGAATACATGTCCACTGGTAATATTCCACCATGCAAAAATAACTTAAATTAAATGTTTTGTGGGCTCAATTAAGCCGTAACGCAAACATTGAGCCCACCTCGCTGTTTTTGTTTTCTCTTTCTCTCCCTCTCTCCTCATTTTTTTTTCTCTTTCTCTCCCTCTCTCTTTGCCTTGTATCCGTTCGGCCCCGTTCAGCCTACTGTTTTAAGACGTTTATCCCCATCCAAGTATCGATATCTTCCTGGTGAGCGGTAGCGAGCCAACATATATACATTTATTTGGTGAGAGCAAGCTAAATTTGTACATTTTTCGATAGAAAAATTTCTCCGGCGAAGCCGGATTTCTCCATATAATGCTGGTTCGCTATCGCTTGCCAGGAAGATATCGATACTTGAATGGGGATAAACGTCTTAAAACAGTTGGCTGAATGGGGCTGAATGGATACAAACCAGAGAAAAAGAGAAAAGGAGAGAAAAAGAAACAAAAACAGGTGAACCCCCCAAGAGAGGTGCATAGAAAAAAGGATTGACAGGTTCACTATAGGCCTAATCATTTTTGTTTTACCCATGGGTGTAAACGTCTTAAAACAGTAGGCTGAACGGGGCCGAACGGATACAAGGCAAAGAGAGAGGGAGAGAAAGAGAAAAAAAAAAAAAAAAGAGGAGAGAGGGAGAGAAAGCAAAAACAAAAAAACGCGAGGTGGGCTCAATGTTTACGTTACGGCTTATGAGCCCACCTCGCCTTTTTTTGTTTTATCTTTCTCTCCCTCTCTCCTCGTTTTTTTGTTTTTTCTCTTTCTCTCCCTCTCTCTTTGCCTTGTATCCTCTCGGCCCCGTTCAGCCTACTGTTTTAAGACGTTTACCCCATGCAGGTTTCAATACTTTCCTGGTGAGCGGTAGCGAGCCAACATATATATTTTTTGTTTTGAGAGCAAGCTAAATTTGTACATTATTTGATAGAAAAATGTCTCCGGCGAAGCATTGCCAGTCTCCGAATTAAGGGGAGATGGGTCTTTTTTTGGTCCCCTTCCTTCCTCATGGTTAACCCCATTAGTTTGGCGATTTTAAGACATTTCCCCCCATTTCGTTGTCAATATTTAAGACTTTCGTGTCATCGCTTGAATCGCCGAAGACGTCGCAGAACATTCGGCGAGTTTTCTTTCACCATCGCATAACATCGCAAGATATTTTTGAAAATGTGACATTCCTCACAGGGATCATCGGCGAAACATCGCTCACTTCGCCGATAATGTCGCACAAGGCGGCGATTGCGTCGCATTCATCGGCGACATCTTCGCCGAGTATAATTTGTTATCTGTTTGTAACGGTCAAAATCGTAGACGTCGCACACATTCGTTGCGAATTGACAAGACTACGTCCTCGGTGACGAAAATCGTATGAAGTCGCATAAGTGGGAAAGGGGCATTGCTCGTGGTGTATCTGCTTAATATCTCAAATCTTCTGTGTTGTGGTGGAATGGCCCATGCTGGCTAAATAATCCCAACGAATGGCCAGAAAATATAGATTTGAGCGAGCAACACACTGCTACTGTGGCACCGGTAATTGACTCGGTGCCTAATGATGACACACGGTTATGGGACTAGGATAGATTCAGCAGCTATGAGAAGTTACGTGTTACAGCATGGGTGATACGATTTGTAGAAAATGTAAAAGCAAAAATCAAAGGCACACCGCCCACAGGTAGTGATTACCTCAAAGTGAAGGAGATCAGAATTGCAGATAAAATATTACATAAGCTCTGTCAACAAGAAATATATACGCAGGAATATAAATTACTGGTTAAGCGAACAAAGTCCAGGAATAACCTGATCAACCAGTTGATCTTACACTTAAAGGGGGATTTGATACATTGCGGAGGCAGATTACGATTGGCAGCACTCTCTGAGGCAAGTAAGTATCCAATACTACTGCCCCCAATCATCCCTTCACCCATCTTATCATCGATAGGTGTCGCCGACTCTGTTGTCATTATGGGGTTGGTCATATAATCACCTATGTCCGTCAAAGATGGTGGTTGCCTAGAATCAGGCAGGTGGTCAAGAAAGTCCTACGCAAATGCTTAAAATGTAGACGGGTACAGGGAACACATTATGATCCCGTAGGAATTCCTCCCTTACCAAAGCTGCGAACCACCCCAGGTGACCCCTACAAAGTTACCGGGGTTGACTACAGTGGAGCAATCCCTGTGAAAGATTCACCCAATCTTAAGGTGTCTATGATACTTTTCACCTGTGCCATTACCAGGTTAATTCACCTGGAACTGGTCACCAACCTCACTTGTGATAGCTTCCTACATGCCTTCAGAAGATTCTGCAGTAGACAGGGATATCCACGTATTTATGCTGAGTGACAATGCAAAAACTTTCATAGGGGCATCTACATTATCTCAAAGAAGTGAGCAACAATCCCAAGATTCAGACCTGCCTTGCGGATGTTTTATTCCCGCAGAGCACCTTGGTTCGGCGTCATATGGGCCGGGCCACAGGAATCGTGAAGGCGGGTCTGAAGAAGGTGTTGCGTAGAGCTCTCATATCGATTGAGGAACTCAACACCATACTCTTGGAGATTGAAGCCACTGTAAATGATCGCCCTCTATATTTTGCTTCTGGTGATTTGGACGACCTTACCCCAATCACACCCTCAGTACTGGTACGTGGATACAGACCGGGATCTTCCTGAAGAACATGATGAGGATACTATGGAAGATCCAGACTACACAAGTAAGGAAGTGATATCGGCCCGTTACAAATATATTCGTAAACTATCACGAGACATTTGGCATCGCTGGTCGACAGAATATCTGGTGACTTTAAGGCCCAAATTCAGAACAGTGGTTTAAACCTCCGCGCTGGTTTAAACCCGAGATTGAAACTCAATCCATGACTATCGGTATTCAGAACGAAATCCTGAGCCCGCTTATCCAGTAAATCCGTGGTTTACTCGATCCGATCCGAGGTTTAAACCATCGCGAGGGTAGATTTGGCTAAAGCTGGCGCTGTGCCAACATGAAGCGTGACCGAGCTTTACGTAGATTTGAACAAATTGAAGCATTTGTGGACAGGAGGTTACTAATTGACAGGCAAAATCCGATTAATGTATACAATGAGACACAATTTAAAGTGAGATACAGATTCAGTAAAGCGAACTTCCTTCGTATTTACCAAGATATGAGCCCTTACCTTCAACTAGTGAAACCTGTTGGCTATGGAGCTCCCATTCCCCCCTTATATCAGCTGATGATCGCCATGAGATTATTCACAACAAACAGCTTTCAGGTAAGAAAAGGCTGCACTGCAAGTTAAAGATTATTGTTATATTTAATTTAATAAGTTAAAAATGAACGCACTAGGCTAAGTCTTCACTTCATTCTGAAGCGCAATATCGTGCGATAAGGTGTCGGTGAATGTGACGTGTGGTGAGATAGGCTTATTATTTTGTACAGCCCTAATAAAATATATAGCCTAAATTATTCCATATGTGACAAATACGTCCTCTAGTAAATATTTTAATTTCCACGAGGCCCTGTTCTGATAGGATCAGCCCATTGGATTGTGGTAGCCTATGATAGAGCAAATCGACCTCTTAACTTAGCCTTACCAGGGATATTGAATGGTTCATGATTATCCTCAATTAGTTAATATTAGGCTATGCTACTGTGCACCTGGCTATTGTACTGTGTGTGTGTGTATTTGATGTTAACATGCTAATATACTGTATATTATCTACTAAATATATAGCATAGTCGCCTATCCAATGTAGCCTAGTGATAGGCTATTTATCAACTTTTCTTAGGCAAATTTGATAGATTTCACATTTAAGAAGCTACAAAAAGGGCAGCACTAGGCTAAGCCTTCACTTAATTCTGTAGCACGATAGTGCGATATAGTGTCATTAAATGCAATGTGTGTGGTGAGAATAATTAGATAGGCTTAGTCTTTTCTACAGCCCTATTAATATATATATATAGTATGTGGTATGATAGAGCCAATACACCTCTTAACTTAGCCTAGTTAGAGATATTGAATGGTCCACATGGTTATACTATATTAGATAAGGATAGTATGCTACTGTGCACTTTGCTACTGTACACATATATATTTGAAATTTTAATCTGATATTAGCATACTAACAGAAATTTTCTTCTGAATAGCCTATGCAGCATAGTATCTAATGTAGTGATAGGCTATTATCAGCTATGGCTCCAACCTATCAGATACTCCAAACTTACATGTGCTCCGATGTAATGATGGGTAGAACAATTAAGCAAACGACTCTTACAAGAATTCTTCCAGATTAAGATAATAGATAGCCTACAGTACATGTAGCACGCTTCCTGCCTGTAGCATTAACCCAAAGAGTGCAATAGGCCTCGCGGAACTGTCTGTATAGCAGATGCGATAGGCCTCATAAAAGAATACCCATGGAAAAAAAAAAAAAAAAAAAAAAACGGCACTCAAATGGAAGCAATTTGTGATTAGTTGGCATATTCACCCTCTACTTCCACCTTCCTCTCCCCCCACATGTATCCCATCCCCTTCCTCTCCTTTCCCTCATCCTTACTTATTAGCAATTTTTTCCTTTGTTTCCATAATTCCTCCCTTTCCCTGCACACATTATAATGAGTTGTGGTCTTCCACACTCACTTGTCCCCTTCACATGCACGAAAGACAGCTGGGTGTCATTCTGCCTCATGCAGACCTAGGAAGCACATAATTATATGTTACTCTTTCTGACACCTTCATCCATCACCTCTGGCCACAAATATAAGTTTATCACAATATATTTGTTGTTGTTCCCCAGGTTGTCTGACCAAACAGTCCCAAGATCCTAAGCAAGGCCACGGCCATAACCAAGCACCCCCACAGAACCATCCCTGCTTTATCACTAATCCAAGGTGACCGAAGCCGCTCCCAGGTGAGGAGCTGAGGAGGGTGCGGAAACGCCCGGGACACCGAAGCCCTGTACCCTTCACCAATTAAGAAGGGAAAGTTGAGGGGCAAAGGAAAAATGTGACGCTTTGGCTCCCAGTCTGCCAACCACTAGGTTGGCAGTAGAGAGGTCAATCCACGGAAGAGACGCTGCCACTTGAGATCTAGAAAATAAGTAAAAGGAACAATCAGAGTAAGCTATGGATATGGCAGAAAATGCTCAACTCCTACTCTGATAGACCAGCCCATCACCACATGACTAGAACCCAATCCTCTCAGTATCAGCTAGAAAAGGCCCTAGAAAGCCGCCTTTGGCGGGAGGATAGCCCCCTATTTCAACCCCTTTCGGGGTTGGTCACCCGCCGACAAGATATTTGTTGTTTAGACCTATTTTCTGGTCTTAACTGAGCACATGTTCCAAATACAATTTATATATATGCACATGGAGCTGAAATAATGCCATATATGGTAAATATAACACATTGTCAGAATCAAAGGTAATACATTTTCATATGCGGGCTTTTCAAAAACACGAATGGCGCGCTCGTGGGATTAAACAAATTACCGGTACTATTGGCAACTGCTAGGAAAATACCTAATAAAGGTTTCATCAATTAAATTTAATATTGATTTTAGTTATTACTTAAGACAGAGCCTCCTTTTACCATTGTAAAATACTAGTAAGTTGTTTGATATACTGTATTATATAAACTCATTATATATTCATTCATATACTTTTATAGCCTAAGTGAACATGTGTCCTTAGTTTTTCCATTGAAATCCGAAAACATAACGTTGGACGAGATATCTTCTCTGCCTTAATTTCTCCTATTTCCTACATTGAAAGGTCACGCCAACAGAAATACTGTTGGGTTACTTGAACAGAATATGCGCTTTTTGCTCATGGCACAATGGTTGTCCATCAACAAAGTTTAAGCTGTATTATTAGCTCCTAGCACAATAGTCGTCCTTCCTCTGAAAGTTAACAAAAACAAATTCCTCCCAATACACTACCCACTGTCCCTCTCACCTAGCTCCATATCTTTTATCGAGGCATCCTCTGCCCTTGATTGAACAACCTGCAAAGTACTTCTTAATCTATTCAACCATTCCACATTTCATGCCGTTCCTTATTGCTTAACCCACACAGTGTCAGGAGATTGTAATGCCTTGGTTACCACCAACATTAGAGGATTTTAATTTTCTTTCATGGATAAATATGTTCCACAAGGTCCTATAAGAAGGAAAACCTTCCATAAACAAGTCATCGACCCAGTCAAATATCTAGCTTGGAAGAGTTGATGTTAGGTGGCGTTTAAGTACTTCAAATGAATGACATACTGTAAAGTACAGTATTATGTAAACATTGCATTCCATCAGATGCAGCTAATCTTCTCTTATTTTTATTTTCACATACTTATATTTTTGTTGTATTATAGTTCTACAAATTTGTCAGTTTCTCTTATAAACAATATTTACTTACAGAGACATGTGGGGGACAGTTATGAGCTACAGGTATCCCAAGCAACAGTCAGCAGAGTTGTGCGAAGGGTAGCTCACCAGATCGCACAACAAAGGAAAAGATACATACAATTTCCATCTCCAGAAAAATCAGTAGAGTTCACCCAGAGGTAATTTTCATTTCAAGTATAAAAATTATATGGTAATATATACAATATGTTATGAAGACACAAACATTTGATACAGTGCATGTGAAGTATACATAATATACAGCATGCTCTAGGTACCGCGATGTTGAGTAACGCGTTTCTTCTTCCGCAGACACACTAAATTGTAAAAGCTCTACATACATACATACAATGGTTTAGCATCATTTTTCCATTACACGCATTGTAACTGCCCAGACGGGTTTGCCTTTCAGTAGTTGGAGTGTACTGTAATACAATGAATAACAAAACATTTTCAATCTCCTGCGGAATCGACTCAGCCCGGTGACGTCACGCTCGGGTCCGATCAGCTTCCTACCCTTCTTTCCAGTTTATTTATATCTGGCAATCCGCGTGTACACTACCTCAATATTTTTGGTGATTATAAGGATCTCTCACAGTGTTTTGAAACCGTGATGCCTCCCCCGTTACATATTGTATTTCTATTATGTGTGATCTGTGGTGTGTAATTTTGTTAATTTCTATGATGTGTACATTACACCCCCGACCACCCGGAGAGGTTCCGGTCTCAGCAGGCAGACATGCAGCTAGCCAAAACCGCAAGCCCGCTCAAGTACTTACCCATTTTATTTTATTTATTTTTTTTTAAATGAGGGTGGCCGACTCGAGACAGAGCCTGAACATGGACACCGCAACACATCAAAGCAAAGCACAAAATCACACACATCTAGATCATCCAGGAGAAATACCCAGAGACCCAGGCCCATTTGGGGTCCCCTGCAAAAGATTCCCAGGTCCCAGATCCCCCATTCTCAACAAGATATTTTCAGAACTGTCTCTGACCTGAGCTGGAGTTGGTACAGTTCTCAATAAAGAAAAGGGTATATATTTTAATAAGCCCATTACTAGCCCCCCTCCGCCCCAAAAAAAAAAATATATATTTATATATACCGGTACATATATATAATATACATAAATAATGATATAAAATATAAAATTAAAAATAAATATATATATATGTATGCACAGTATGTATTTACTCAGGCCCATTCCCCACTTTTCCTTTTTTTTTCTGGGGGTGGCCGACTCAAGACAGAGCCTGAATAGGGACAACACAAAAACAAAATACAAATTCACACACATCTAGGTCACCCAGGAGATAACCGAGAGACCAGGGTCACCAAGGTCTCTCCAACACTCCCCCGGCCCCCGACCACCTGGAGAGGTTCCGGTCTCAGCGGGCAGACATGCAGCGAAGCCGAAACTACAAGCCCGCCCACCACACTTCCAGGCAAAATCTTCATATATACCGGCTCCCCGGGCCAGGAGCCTGATGGACTATTATCTATTCCAACTTGCGCCCGACCCCCTCTCCCAAATGACCATGTGTACACTCATCTATTCACAAGCATTCTCCATTCATTACTGTTTATTACCACTTCCCTTGCCTGATCTATAGGCATTCTTCTATCATCCAAAGCTTGTCTTACACAGTCTCTCCATCTCAATGGGGGTCTTCATGCCCCTCTATCTCCCCTTGTTTCTGACTTACATATTCTCTTTGTAAGCCTTTCATCTTCCATTCGTTCAACATGATAATACCAGCTCAGCACCCTTCTGTCCACTCTGGCCGACAAATGTTCCTGCTGCCCCACTCTCCTACATATCTCTTCATTATTCAATCTGCCTCTACGGGTAACTCCACACATACTCCTTAAGCAGCTCATCTCCATCACATTTATCTTTCTTCTCTCCTTTGCTTTCAGAGCCCATTTCTCAGCCCCATACATCAGTGTTGACACAACAATTCCTTGATACATTGCACTTTTAACTTTCATTCCGAGATTTCTCACCTTCTACATACTTCCCATTGCTCTAAAAACTTTCCTTCCTTCACATACTCCGTAATAATAAGAGTAACGATATAATACAAATAAAAGTGATAATAAATATAATGAGCTAAAAAAAATATATATATACTGTACAGTATATACATAGGCGTATAATATTGTATACGGGACAACCTACCATCAAGTTTCACAAGAACATAACCATAATTTATTAAAATGGTTTGAGCTTAAAATGTTTACATAATTAAGGAACACCATAATACCAGTGATATAATTCATTATATAAACAAGACATTACAGTACTTATAAATTATTCCTGCCATAGGTTCTACCAAAAGAGAGGCTTCCCCGGAGTTGTGGGAGCTATAAATTGCACCCACATCAGAATTCGGAATCCTGGCCGAGAAAATGGAGAACTCTTCAGGAATAGGAAAGGATGCTTACTTGCTTATGGTAGTCCATCGTAGTCCGATGATGACGTTCCCTTCCTGCATTTATCTGTTGTGAGTTCTACGATGACTGTAGAGTCCTATCCGTGATGCACATATCCTGCCACAGTCTGGGCACTGGTAGTCCGGGTTAGGAGGTGCCGGTTGTTCCCAGCGTGCATGTCTCCGGCCCTCTTCTCCTGCTGGTGGTGTTTCCTCTGACGTTCAAGTTCCTTCGCTCCTTGCTGGCAGTGTGAGCGCCATAGTGGTCTATCTGATGCTAAGTTTTCAAGTGCAGTTGGTTGTATATTGCACCTTTTTAGTGTTTTCTTTATACTGTCTTTGTATCTTAATTTTGGTCCTCCAGCTGCTCTGCGGCCTTCATGCAGCTGTCCATATAGTATTTTATGAGGTAGTCTCTCCTCTGGCATACGGATGACATGCCCAACCCATCTGAGATGTTGTTTGATGATAAGGGTCTCAATACTGGTGTTGTTGGCTCTTTCAAGTATTGTTATATGAGGAATACGGTCCTGCCAGGTTATACCCATAATCTTTCGGAGGCATCTGATGTGGAAAGCCTCCAGGGGTCGTATATGGCGTCTATATGTCGTCCATGTCTCACAACCATAGAGCAAAGTGGTTAAACACACAGCAGTATATACAGGCACTTTGGTACAAAGAGTCAGGTGATTATTTTGGAAAACTCTCTCTTGTAAGCGGCCAAAAGATGCTGCAGCTTGTCTCAGTCGGTGTTGTACCTCATCGTCAATACTGGCCGTTTCAGACAGGAAGCTTCCCAGATACTTGAAGGAAGGAACCTGTGCTATCTCCTCTCCTGCTAATCTGAACACTGGCTGCACAGGTGGTATCTGAGATGACCACTGAGAAATTATTTGTGTTTTCTGGATGGTAACTGACAGGCCCATTCTGGAGTAAGCACTTCCTGCAGCTTCAAGCACGACTTCTAGTTCCTCTGGCGAGTGAGCTACAAGAGCACAATCATCTGCATACTGAAGTTCCAGGATATTTTCCATAGAGACTTTTATTCTTGCTTGAAATCTACGAATGTTGAAGAGGTTGCCATCTAGTCTATAGTCTATGTTGATTCCACTTCTGTTTGCTATAGTCCTATGAAGAAGTATTATAACGTATATTAAAAATATGTTGAAAAGGACTGGTGCCAGTACACACCCTTGTCTGACTCCGGCATTAACAGCAAATGGTTCTGATGCATGGCCACCTGCAGTGACTCTCGCCGTCATGCCATCATGAAACTGCCTTACAAGTGCCACAAATTTTGGTGGACAGCCAAAGATACAGAGAATATTCCACAATGTTTCTCGATTTACGGTATCAAAGGCTTTTGACAGATCAATGAAGGCTATAAAAATGTCTTTATTTTGTTCCCTGCATTTTTCTTGCAATTGACGTATAGTAAAAATCATATCAATAGTTCCTCGATCTTTACGGAAACCGCATTGTGACTCTGGCAGTATTTCCTCAGTAATTTTGGCCAACAGTCTTTGAAGCATGATTTTTGACAGCACCTTCCCTGCCACAGCTAAAAGAGTAATGCCTCTGCTGTTGCCACAATTAGATTTATCACCCTTGTTTTTGTAAATTGTGATAATATTTGCATCTTTCCATGTCTGAGGTATGTAATCATTGTCCCAAACCTCCAAAATGAATGAGTGAATATCTCGAAGCAGTAGGTAACCTCCATATTTAATTAGCTCTGTTTCAGATCCAGAACACAAAATCATATCAGCTACTGTTAAATGGTATGGCTCAACCCACGATTCTAGGATTTTTGAAAACTCCAAATTGAGAGAAGTGCGTGCAGAAAACAACCATGGACACCTCATTGGCGACTCAGCATATCCTTGTAGGACATACATCTTGACACCTGTCAGAAATCCAACCAGCAGGCCAGAGCAGAGATACAACTACAGTTTATCTTCAACAAGAATGTCCATTGAATGCTGCTTTGGAGCTCTTAAAAGAAAATTCCCTTGTCTTGGCCAAGAACTACGACTAAAACAAGTGCAGGACAACATCAATGTCGTGGTTACATGCATGATACTCTACAACATTGGAGTAGATATGAAAGATATAGATTTACAGTTGCCTGTGGTTGAAGAAGACGATGAACAACGGAATGTACATGATGAACCTTCAGGAATTGCTAAAAGGCAAAGAATCATAGACACATACTTCACCTAGATGTCTGATTCTAAAAGCAGTCACCACTCTCAGTTTTGTGAAGTTGTTAAATAACAGTAAATTGTCTGATGATATTTAATAAAGTATATATGATAGTTGGAAACTATTTGAAAAACAAATTTAGCAGAAACATGAGGACATAATATTTAATCTTGGAACCCAAACTGCTGGCTTGCCAGCCTAGTGATAACAAATCTAATACACAATTTTTTTTTTTTTTTTTTAGTTCTGCAAATCTATATGATATTAGAGTCAAGTATCACAAATCCATAACATTTAAGCTTGGGAGTTGTTTATTATTATTTTGTATGTAATACTCAGGCACACACCACATAGCTTGGGTGGCCGCCTAGAGACAGAGCCTGAACAGGGACAACACAACATATAATAAAAAAGGAATGCCCGCCCACCTTACTTCCAGGCAGGCAATTGTGCGGGAGGTCTGGAAAAAAAATATTCCATAGAATTTGGTGTATTATATATTTAAAAATATTATTTTTCTAAATTGTTTTTCCACAGTGATTTTGATCAGTTTTTTGTTTGTCTTTATAGTGTGCTGTTACTATTTTGGTTTGTTTGTTTTGCAAGTTTTACATTTTAATTACAGTATTACCCAAATGTTCATTATTGGGAGATGGTCTTCTTTCTGGCTCTTCTTCTCCCTCATTAGTTTGAGATCTTAAGACCTTCGACCCATAAGAATGGCAATTTTAAGACCTTTCGTCCCATTTCTTTGTCAATATTAACACCTCTCATACAATTTGTTGATTTTTGTCCTGATGCGCGATAGCGAGCCTGTAATTTAGGAGAAACCAGCCTTCAGTCAGGAATTTTTTCTACCGAAAATGTACAAATATATCTTGAAGGAGGATCCTGGGGTTGTTATTTTAAATTTGATGGAGAGCTAGAGAGGAAAACAAATTATACATAGAAGAAAATATCAACCAAGTAATAACAGTGACAGTATACAGTATAAATATTAGATATTTTACTTCAAATGTTGGAAACTTGCTTCCTCTTGGTATTATCTTAATGGCAGATGGCTCTGGCAGTATCAAATTTATATTTATCACATATATAGTTTCCAGTACATGAAAGTGGGACAAATATTGTGGAAGTTGGCATTATTAAAACACTATAATAGGTTAAGGAAAAGAAAGAAAAAATAAGAAAAGTGGGGATTGGGCCTGAATATATAGAATAGAATAGTAATGCAATTTATGTGAGAGCATAATTATATTCTAGTCACTCATTCCCAGAACTTGTCCCATGTTCATGTATTGGCAACTGTACACATTATAATTAATTCCTTACCCTATCAGTTGTACAAGGGTTAAAGCAATAATACCTTGACAGACAAAAGTGTCGCCATTTTCTTAGTCATAAACTAATCTTAAATCAAGGAAGTAGTGAATTAGGTTCCTATAGATCAAACTTAACCATATGTACCTGCTTCACTGACAGTATCCATTCATTTAAGGTAAACAATAATGAAATTTGTTTACGTATTGCTTGCCAGCTACTGTAATATGTAATTAGGTATCCTTTAATAGGTGCGCTGTATCTCATATGATCTGTGAATTTTGTACTATTGTTATTATCTTGTCAAGTTGAAAATTTGATTTTAATAGAACATTTTGACACTTAATGTAGTTTCTTTATTCATGCAGACCGTTTTCGTAATAGCTGAATAATCAAAATGGAGACATGGACATTTACTGTCAGATGAAAGAAAACAGGGTATAGTTCTAATTTGTTAACACAGTATTCCTAATTATTCATCAATGATTTCCAAATACTTCCCTTTCAACTTTTTCATTTCAAATGCATGTTTTCCTCCAGCATTTCTAGCTCTCTCTTAATCTTGCTCTCTTCATTTCTGGCACATTTGATTGTTATGTCATACAGTTCTTGAATCTTTTTTTCTGTTATAATTTTCTCCAAACATAGCTGTAGCCTACATCTAGCTCGCAAGATTTCTGCACATTTTTTTCTGCTACTTTCTTAGGGGTTAGATAGTGTGAAGGTGGAGCTAATTCAGTCATTGTTGGCACTATACATTCCTGTAAATAGTCAGAACCTGATGCCTGGATAGGGTCTTGTACCTGCACTCCACTGGGTCCTGGCTTAGAGTTGAAGATGTTTTCTACCAAAACTGTGTTACCTGCAATAAAAAACAATGAGAATATTATATATATTCACTCTGTTCTAATGTAATAAAAAGTTTTTACAATTAACCTATACAGTGTCATTATATTGGGAAAAATAAATATAAAATGCACCACCAGTATCATCGTAATACCTACTGCTACACTTACTACCTGCTAATATCACACAAACAGAGTCAACCAACCCTCCCTATCACCCTCTACAACCTTTCGTCGAGAATCTCTCTCTCCTATTGTATTATGTACTGAATATTTGTGATATTCCTTACAATTACACCCTAGGCCTAGGGACTTCAATACACACACACATGGGAGGGTGGGGTGGGGGGTAATAACAGTAAACTCTGTTGACACTGGACAGGTTCATGCTGGCACAATAATCTATATAACAATCTATTGTCAGATGCTTTGATCCCTGAGGGATTGTTCACAAATTAGGTACGGTACCTCCTCCAGCTTTTCCAAATCTACAACACACCACTCACATACATCCTCATTCGTCCATCTCTCCATGTAACTACAGTACTGCACATGCACTTCTCGAGTAACTCAATTCCACCCTCTCACTCTTGATAATTTCTCCAAGAACATTGAAGCTTCACTCCTGTACGTCAATGTCGGGATTACCACACAATCATGCACTGACTTTATTATCATGATCACCCTTTTGATTATCACAGATTTCAGATTTTCTACAACCCTGTTCCCGTAATATACTCTCTCCGGTACTTCACCGAATTACAAACTTCCATCGTTACTTATGACACTACCCAAATACTTACTTACGCTGAGATTTTCCATTGCTGCATCCCTCTCAAAGACCATAACCGTACTCTTTACCAGTGCACGATAGAGTCTGGCACAAATCTTTAATTTCTAAACTACCCTCCTTCAGTTTCTATCCCTCCATCTGTGACTTTGTCTCTAATTTCCTTTCCGGCCGTTCCATAGCCACGGTTGTGGACGGCCATTGTTCACTTCCTCACCCTATAAACTCCGCTGTTCCTCAGGGCTCTGTCCTATCTCCTATTCTCTTTCTAATTTTTATAAATGATCTCCTTAACCATACCTTAATTCCCATCCATTCATACACAGACGACTCAACCTTACACTACTCCATTATTTTTTCAGAATGCCCCAGCCAGTAATCCCTCAACGACAAACGTAATGAAACCATAGAACTCTTAAATTCTGATCTAAATACTATCTCCAATTGGGGCAGAGAAAACCTTGTTTCCTTTAATGCTTCCAAAACCCAATTTCTCCATCTATCTACCCGTCAGGATCTCCCAGCGGACTATCCCTTATTCTTCAAAAAATACAAAAATCAACCCTTCATCTTCTCTCAATATTATTAGTGTCTCTTTTTCTTCTGCTCTCATTTGGAAGGACCATATTACCAGTCTTGCTAAGGCAGCCTCCCAGAAGCTGGGTGTGCTCAACCGCCTTAGGGGGTTCTTTTCCCCAGCACAGCTTCTTGTTCTGTACAGGGGCATAGTGCGTCCTTGTATTGAGTATTGTTCACATGTGTGGGGAGGTTCCTCTCACACCGCTCTCCTAGACAAAGTTGAAAGGAAGGCCTTTCGTATCATTAACTCCCGTCCACTCACCAACTCTCTGCAATCTCTCTCTCTCCGCCGCAATGTTGCATCTCTCTCGCTATTCTATCACTACTATAATAATCAGTGTTCCTCAGAGCTTTCCCAGTGCATACCACCTCCTTTACGTAGGGCACGTGGTACCCGTCTTGCAACTCAATCCCACCCCTACTCTGTGCAACTCTCCAACCCAAGAGTGAAACTTTACTCTCAAACTTTCTTCTACTCAACAGCTGAGCTCTGGAATTCTCTCCCATAATCAGTCTTTCCCTCTTCCTATGACTTAAATTGCTTCAAACTCTGTGTGTCCAGGCATTTTGGCTCGATCGTCCCTTGATTTTGGCCCTGTCACTCTTTCAACTATGGGGTAGGCACTCGCTATAGGTAATTCTGCCTTTTGCCTCCCTCAATCACATAGAAAAAAAAAAAAAAAAAAAAAAGAAGTATACATTCTGGGTTCTGTTACACACGTACACACCACCACTACCAAAGACAAATACAAAACCCTGCAACTTCCACTCCTTATCACTTATCAGAAGAGTATCAGCAGCATATAGTAGAACAGGCAGCTTCCATTCACCTCTTACTCTTACCAGGGGCTATTCTGTGTCATCCTGGTACTGTGCATCATCTAAATCAGCACAGCACAAACTTCAGGTCACTCAAAATATAATGGTTAGGTTCATGCTGAACCTAGGACCCAGATCGCATGTTGGTCAGGAACAACTTCAGTCACTAGGTATGCTCAATGTCTCTGACAGGGCCAAACAAATCAGGCTCACTAATGCCTTCAAGATATTCTATGACAGAGCTCCAGAGTATCTAAAGAGTGATTTTGTTAAAGCAAATGAGAGGAGTGGTCATAATACGAGAAATAGGATGTTTAAATTTACGGTTCCGAGAATCCAAGGACAGGGTAAGCAAACATTCTTCTTCACTGCCATCAAAGACTGGAACGACCTACCCCAGTCAGTCCGTGAAAAGAGAACACTGTATTCCTTCAGACGTAGCCTGAAGGAGCACCTGAACCGGACAGCTGCGAGAAGGGAGCACCAGGCTTATGTCCACTACTAAATACGACATAAGAGATAGGCAAACAAACTGAAATGATTTCTGATTACGGATTACAGATATATACTATAGGATGTAAGGTATCTTAAAATAACCCACTAGAAATACTTTCTCAAATGTATCTATTTCTTTTATCCTCCCCTGTTCCCCAGCTAACCTAATCCCACAAGGACCCCAATGGAAATACGCCTATAACGGCCTTATTGGGCTATCCTTAGTTGGAATTATGCAAGGCTGGTACATGTCATATTTGTAGCATATTATGTGGTACCAACTCTGTAAAATGCTAACTGAATAAATATTATTATTATTATTATTATTATTATTAATATTATTATTACTGTACACTGAACAACCATGGGGACATCACACACCGTTGCTTTATCTCAACATTCAAATCAAGGAACTCGTTCTGTTTATCCTCACTCTGTTCACTGCCACATTTACACCATAATAGTAATATTTTCCTTTCATTCATATACTGTAGAGTAATGAAGAAAGGAAAAACAATGCAATTAAATTAAATCTACATGTCTTGTGCGATATAATTATGATTTAAGCAATACTCTCATAATTGTCTGCGACACAACCATCCACACATTTTTATTCAGCCCCAATACATTCACAAATTGGTCAGAATGCAGTGGGATGTTAGTTTATATTGTGAATTACACAAATGCTCTATCAATAATCTTCAATTATTTATATTAAAAGGTGTAGATATATACTGTACATGCCGTCACCAATTCATAGTATAGACTAGAAGAAGCCCTACCATATTCAAAGATGCTGTAAACGACCGTATAGCTTCTCTCTCCAAATCAAATGACGTGTATAAATAAGGTGTCGCCATCTAGTGTAGCAACCAACACCTTGAAGCTCCACAGTCTGTCTAGTGCACCACATATGTAGCACCCAACATTTTGAAGTTTCAATCAATAATCTCAGGGCCTCACAAGAGTAACTGGTTACTGAACAGGCTACAGTCACGAGGTTGAGACAGAAAACAAAAATGCATGTTTGAGTGGTCACCCCAAGATGGTTGTGGGGGGGGGGGGAAGGATAATCCCCAACAGCAACACAGCAATTATGTAGGAGTACCAGTACGGTACCCTATTAGCACCTCAATGGACCATAGGAGATTTCTGGAGCAGCGCACTACTCCCAACTAGATATTGGCGCCCCTTGGCTATATTGTCAACCACCTTGATGTGATTCTGGAAATTTAACTGGTCACTGGCCTGACTGATACAGTATCCAGCAGTCATTCTCTGACCAACTTAATGGCCTTATATACCAAATACAATATAGCCACATCACTCCCCGGAAATATATATTAAAAAATCAAAACATACCGGTAACAGCATTGCTATTAGATTATATACATACATACATACATACATACATACAATAAAGACTATGATAATGATCTACACATGTGAGTTTTTCACCTTATAGTGGATTTCCAGGCAGCCCGATATTTAGCAACCCTCTTAGTCAGTCCTCTAGCTGCCTGATCTCACAGTCATAGGACTGACTAAGAGGGTTGTCAAAGACCGATCTACCTGGAATGCCACTATAAGGTTACTAACCTACTCATTCATGTACCTTAAAGGTGAACTCCATGGATATAAATATATACAGTACATAGTTTGGGTTTGAGGAAGAACATACTATAATTATATATAAATATGTATGTAGACAATATTAATCTATTTCATCCAAACACCAGATAAAATAACTGAATTATCAAGCTAATCGACACCAGCTCCAACAGCTGATGGATTTTTTTTTGTATTTTTTTGTGACATCGTGTTTTGTCAACAAACGCCCGCTTTCATACACTCTTGTGGAAAGGGCAGTTGTTTTCTAAATCACAATCCTTCAATTCAATATAATATAAGCTCTGCATAACATCGAACAAGGTCCTTAAGATGTGGTAGTGGTACACATCAAGAAATAATCCCATCTCGCCAATAATAAACATACAGGCAGTGTTTTGAGTGTTTATCTTGGTTCTGTGTTGAGGGGGTTCGCTTCTAAAGCCTATTTTTTAATTAAAGTCTTGTTTTCTGGTAACTTATATATCGCAGTCCCTTGACCAGACAGTGGTGAAGCCAAATGTTGAGCTGTACACATTCATACAATGTATAATGTTTTTCTCTCATCAAATAGACCACAGATTCTTCTGCCTCCCTTGTTGAGTATTCTCGCCATGCCACTCAGTTACGTCATGATAAACACACCAGTTGTCGCCACATAAAATACCTTAGATAAGCTTTATTTTAATGTTATTAGGACACATTGATGAAAGTTCTTCAGTATCGTATCCCTAAAACCAATGGACAAAGTAGTATGAATAGGTTTCATCCCTGGAGTTAACCTTTAAGCAAATTGTTACGATCGGGGCTACGAATAAAACAAGGGCACTTAATGATTGGACTAGTAATAGGGCACTATGCAACAACGGTACGCTAGATCCAAACACTTGAACTTATATGCCGGCGAACAAAAACACCTATACCCTCCAGAGTTAATCTGCGATAACGGGGTATCCTTAACTTGGCATAAATGTACTCTACTTCAGGCTAACCCACACTGGTATAGCCTGATAACAAACAAGATGCAAGTTAGGTTAAAATGCATAAAAGGGAAACTATGGAAAGATCAATTAAATCACTGCAAGATTTAATACAATAAAAAGAAGCTTCAATACAGTTACACTAAACAACAATAAACTCTTCACTCCTATCTGAAAGAAAGTGAAGTATAGTCCTACAGCATAGACCTGGAAACTTCTGAAGAAAGTCTGATGCTCATAAGATGCTCGTATCTTAGATTATATAAAGGCAGGAGGCAGGACACCATACGTGTAGACTGAATACACTAGAAGATAGGACATATAATGTTAACTGACACAGAAATACTATAAATGCGCAACGACAGTAATGCTCGACACTAAAAGAAGTACTTCCTCATCAACGAAACAGTCTGCTATGGTTGTGCAACTCAACAACAACCTAGACTCATAAATGCTGTGAATAATAATACATACATATCAAAAGAGCTCATGTCCTAACTAATGTCTGCTCGGCGAATAAAGTCTAGCTGGGATATCAAGGTTAGGAAACTGTGGTTGAGCAAGACAGGCTCATAGCCTAGCGTTGTCCTTAAGGCGGTATGGTTAAAGTTACGTTAATGACGGGGATGCTCTCTTGGTAGATCCAGATCTCAAGTATCTAGTTCTACCCTTGCGATCCCTCTAAAGTCAAGCAAAGAGGCAGCACTGTGTTATAAGTTAGTAGGCTAATGCCCTCTTACAACACGATGCTGCACTCGCAAAAGACACAACCAAAAGGACGACCTAGGCTACCACAGAAACCGTCGAAGTCGTGTAGGTATAAGCGAACCATACACACATCGGTGACAACGACAACAGAAACCTCATCCCAGTCTAACATTAAATAACCCAGCAGAGCACTACTGATAATGAGGGAGACACACACAAAGAGTCATCAAACCTCCATAAACTAAGGACACTGAGGGAGACACACACAGAGTCATCAAACCTCCATAGACTAAGAACCCTTATAGCCTATTCTAATACATGGAAATATATATGAGAGCGACGCACACAATACGATGGGCCGATATGAAATCGTGTGCAGAACCCAAAGGGAGTGCTGTGACGTTAAAAGATTAGAGGAATGAAAGAAGGAAGTTGAGTGAGAGAGACAGTATCAGAATGGTGGAGATATGGGGGACAGTTGTAAAAAGGATGTTAGTCATGTGCGTCCCTAGCCTGCTCTGAGGAGGGTAGCTCCTTGGGACCCTCAGGATCCCACAAAGGCATGGTGGTCGGCCAATCACAGGCCGATACGTCACAAGGCAGCAGGCCCCTAGAACGCGCCAAGAACCAACAGCCAATCAAAGACGAGAAAAAGCCCGCGCGGGCGGGAAACTCCTCCGAGCGAGGGAGGAGGGAGGAGGGAAGCAACACTCACTACCCCCACGCTGCCCGCTCGCTCTCTCTCTCAACTTCACTACAATGCATCTTATATTCTACTCATGATATAAAATACTTCCCGTTGTCACAGACGAAAATAAAGACCACCACTGGACTGTCTGTAACAATGCAAGTACTATGAAAGAAAGAACAACATTCTCTGATAACTGTAGCCCATTTCACTGCCCTGGCGAGCGCTAGCGCCTAACGGGAGGCGATTCTACCAACGCTGGTAGGCGTCACAAAATACTGTACAGTACAGTACTACTATTCTATTTGGACTATTTGTTGAGTTTTTGAATGATATACCCGGTACTACAATTAATATCAAACCGGCACAGTACCGTACCCAATTATTACATACCGGTACCATGTTCAGAGAAGTCATCTTCATCATCTCCAATATCGGTTGGAATTGCCTCTAACGACTTGGGAGGAAGGGCTGCAATTGTATCCTCTACTACTTGGCTAGGTGGTCTGACATCTGATGGGCCACCTCCGGTCTTAGTGCGAGAACGCTTTTCACCGTTGAATATACACATATTACCAGAGTCAACTACAGAATAGTTATCAGTAAAAAAATAAATACAAAATTCCATATCACAAAGGAAATTAACTTAACACTTTACCATTCTAGCCCCACCCAGCTTTTTGTCGATCGCCGTGGTTAAGTTTGCGTCTACAGTATTTTGACAGCGATTTTTTTCGGTAATTTGCCCCCTGCTGGCAATATATATGAAGATGACAATATGTCATGGGGGGGTGAGGGGGGGCTAAGCCCCCCCTCAACATATTATTGTATCCAACGGCAGTCAAAATAGATGGGAACATGATGACAAAGGTCCGACGCCACTACGAGTAGTGTAAACAAGGCTGGTGGTACGCCCGCAATTAACAATCTTGCCAAAACTATATTGGTAAGAGGAACAGTAACACTCCCCTCCTCCTAAAAAGAGTAGCTACGTAATACCGAAATAGCAACCCATCCTACTTAAAGTACAGTCAATTTGTGGCTTAGTTTCAAATTTTTAGTAGTATTTCACGATATACTGTATACGTATTTTCAAAATTATTATATAAATATATCCTAGACGTCTGGCAACGTTACCTACATAGTTGCACGCTCGCAATTACATTCGCGTCTAATTTGACTGCTGTTATTTGCCCCTGCTGGTAATATACATGATGATGACAATAAGTCATGGGGGGTAAGTGAAGCAAAGCCTCCCTCAACCGTTCTTGTATCCCACGGTCAGGTGCTGGGTAAATTATTTTGTTACCGCCTGTGGGATACAATAATGAGTTAAGGGGGGCAAAGCCCCGGATGAGTTATTGATGATGATGATGATGCAGTTTTTACCAAAATACACTCCCTGCTGAAAAGCAAGGCTAGGGTGGGTGCCCTAATGAATCAGGTACTTAGTGAATAGTTGCCACAGATTGCTAGACCGCACCGTTCACCAACAGCACTGACGTCTGCCAATAACACACTGGCTGGCCCGAGGCTCAATCTTTGGATGTGTTCGCCGCTCCTCTAGCGGCACCAAGGAGCGCGACGCCCCTCGTTATGGGTGGTGATTTGGTGCAGTAGACTGTTTGAAGCGACAGCTCGCTCCCTTGCGAGGATGGGCTCGTCTGGCACTTTTTGCAGTTCGACATCTAGGGCTCTCTTGAAGTTGTCTAACGAGATGTCCCTCATGTCTCTTACTCGCCGTGGGAGTTTATTGAAGAGACGTGGGCCTCTGTGTGATAACCAGCCCTCTCGCAGAGAGCCCATAGCACCCCTGTTATTCATCCGGGGGATTTCGCATTCCCAGCCTCTCCTATCACTGAATTTCATGACTATCGGAGTATGCAGGTTTGGTACTAAACCCTCTGCGATTTTCCACGTGTATATTATTAGGTAACGTTCTCTTCTACGTTCCAGTGAGTACAGATTCAGTGCTCTTAAACGCTCCCAATAGTGTAGATGTTTTATCGAACTTATATGCGAAGTGAAATTTCTTTGTACACTCTCTACGTCATTTATTTCACCTGCTTTGTATGGGGATGTTAATACGCTACAGTATTCAAGCCGCGGTAGCACTAGAGATTTGAAGAGCGTTATCATAGGCAATTCACCGCGTGTTTTAAAAGTACGCAGAATCCAACCCGTTAGACGTTTCGCAGCCGCCACTTTGACCTGGTTATGTACTTTGAAACCTATATTTTCAGACATTAATACCCCAAGGTCTGTCACACTGTCTTTCCGTTCTATTATGTGGTTAGATTCTGTTAAGTAATTTGTAATTTCTTTAACACCATTATTATCTCCGTACCGTATTAACACCTTACGAGCGGCCTATGCGGTTTATTTATATGTACTGCCCAGCGGGGTGTTTTTAGCCAAAATAGGGCTGTTTACGTGATCATTTTCATGCCTAAATAAGACCCAGAACGTAAAACAAGTACCTATCTCTGAAAGGGCATAAACAGAGCTTTCGAATGACACCATAACGATCCTTTTATGATGGCTAGTTTTCTTGCAATAACCGTGCAACGCGAGTGCTAAAAGCATGTAATTAGCCACTTTCCCGATATAATTCCTTATATAGCGAGTGAGAGAGGGAGGAGGGAGCTGGGATTCGTGTCAGTATGTTCGCCGCGGTGGTCTGGAGCAGTCATACGCTCGCTACTCTCCTGCCACCACTTGTCTCTCTCTCTCAGCAACATTACGTGCTGAAATTGCCACTCGAGTTATGTCGAGCGCCGCCACATAGTCCAGCTTTATTTAACTCGACTTATGTGGTGAGCCGCTAATTAAGGGTTAATTGGAATTTATCCTCATTGAATTGCATGTTGTTTTCCCTGGTCCACTGGAACACTACATTCATGTCTTCCTGCAGTCGGCCCGTGTCCTCTTGTGTGTTTACTATCTTGCTTAATATTGTGTCATCAGCAAAAGATGACACCGTACTGTGTCTGGTGTTGGTATCTATGTCGCAAATTAGTATGAGGAACAGAAGGGGCGCTAGCACTGTTCCTTGGGGCACTGAGCTTTTGACATCCGAAGGCTCAGAAGTGACTTGGTTTACTGCTACCGATTGTTTTCGGTTTACGAGGAAATTGTATATCCACCGTCCGATTTTCCCAGTTATACCTTTTGCTTTCAGTTTGTGGGCTATTATACCATGGTCACATTTATCAAATGCCTTAGCAAAATCGGTGTAAATGACATCCACGTTTTTCTTTTCTTCTAGCGCTTTAAGAATTTTGTCATAGTGTTCCAAAAGTTGTGAGAGACATGATCTTCCCGCTCTGAACCCATGTTGACCGGTGTTGTGTAGTTCATTTGTCTCCATGAATGTTGAAATTTTGCTTCGCAGGACTCGCTCGAAAACTTTAATGATGTGAGAGGTTAGAGCTACCGGGCGGTAGTTTTTTGGTAGTGCTTTACTCCCTCCTTTATGCAGTGGGGCAATTATTGCGTTTTTCAAGCTATCTGGTATGTCACCAGTGTCTAGACTCCTTCTCCACATTATAGCCAGGGGTTTTGAGAGGTTTTCCTTACATTTTTTCATTAGGATCGAATTCCAAGAGTCCGGCCCTGGTGCCGAGTGGGATGGCATGTTGGAAATGGCCTCTTCTATGTCTTTTGGACCGAAATCAATATCCAGCATCTGAGGGGTTTCCGTGGGGGAGGTTTCCATGAAAAATATATTTTGGTCTCTGATGACTTTTGTTTCATCAGGCTCACTGAATGCCATTTCATACTGCCTGCTTAAGAGTTCGCTCATTTCCTTTTTGTCCCCTGTGAAAGAGCCGTCCCCTTTGCTCAGTGGGCCGATGTTTGATGTTGTTTTAGCCTTTTGTTTGGCATATGAAAAGAAGTATTTGGAATTTTCCTTTATACCTGCAATAGCTTTCCTCTCCTCTTCCATATGTTGTAGTTCATATGATATTCTTAGCCTTTGTTCAATTTCCACAATTTCTCGAACCGCCAACCTCACTGTTAGCAGGCGAACGCTCTACCCATCGAGCTACGGCTAGCAGGGACAAACAACAGCAGTCAAATCAATTAGACGTGAATGTAACTGCCCACTAACACAACTCTTACCAAAAATTAAAAACACACCCAAAACCGTACGAATGGTCAGTAGCCTAAACCGTAAATGGGTCAACAGAAAACGGTGAGGTCCGATGGTAAAATAGTCGGTAATTGCCTCGATAGACGTCTTATAATATATTGTTTTGGTAATAGTAGCACTGACAATCACAGTCTCCTAAGAAGAACATGTGAACATTACCAAAATAGTGACCATTCCTACTTAAAGTACAGTACAGTAAATTTGTGGGTGCGTTTTAAAGTTTAATCAATTTTTAACGATAATTATATTAACTTATCTTAGTCAGGAAGCCCTACTACTGACATGCGGGTAGCGGGTTTCTGAGGGTGGTAGCCCCCAGGTTAGGGGAAGAACGTAGAGTTCGGGCGTACCGCGGCTATCGCCTGCCTTGTTTACACTATGCGGAGCGGCGGGGGACGCTTGCCATCATTTTCCCGTCTATTTTGACTGCTTTTGGATACAATAATATGTTGAAGGAGGCTTTGCCCCCCCTCACCCCCCATGACATATTGTCATCATCATATATATTGCCAGCAGCAGCAGGGGGCAAATAACCAAACAAATCGCCGTCAAAATAGACGCGAAACTAACCGCGGTGATCGACATATGTAAACATGACGGCGGCGGCAGCGTCAGACGCTTGCAATCATGTTCCCGTCTATTTTGACTGCCATTGGATACAATAATATGTTGAGAGGGGGGCTTTGTCCCCCTCACCCCCCCTCCATGAAGTATTGTCATCATCTTAGCCTATATATTGCCTGCAGGGGGCAAATAATAAACAAAAAATCGCCGTCAAAATAGACGCAAACTTAACCGCGGCGATCGACCTATGTAAACATGATGACCGTACGCCCGGACACTCTTACATCCTGAATATCCTTCCACCTCAAAAGTTGGTGGAATAGGCCTACTGAGCCAGCTAGGCTGTGAGACCTTGAATAAGTTGAATATAAGCTGAGAAGTGTTGCCAAGGTCTCAAACCAGTGCGTACAACTTACGGTACCAGGTACCGCTTGATACGGCCAGTTACAAGGACTGCATAGTAAGTGTTGTGTAGCCTAGTCTAAGTGCATATTTTTAGAAGGCGCGGAGTGTTACTGTCATTCTTTTCAGTTAGACTAGGCTAGTAATTTATTTAGGTTAGCCTAAAGGCTAGCCTAGAGTTCACAATTATCAGATATAGCCTAGGCTAGGAACAATAAACGGCAAGAATGTAGTTACCGGGTGTACCGCCCGTCTTGTTTACACTATGCGGACGCTCACCATCATGTTCCCGTGTATTTTGACTGCCTTTGGATACAAAAATACATTACCCTAACCAAACAACCTAACCTAACCTAACTGTAGTAGGCTATTATAGATTTATAAGTATTTATTTTATTATAAGTAGGCTATTTATAGATGATTTGTGTTGTATGTCGGTAGTGGTACACCCGGTAACTACATCCATCCCCAATAAACTATTTGAAATTTGAAATTTGGCCAAGAAGGCAGCCACTGAGCAGACCTCTCTCGAGATTCAAGAAACAATACGAATAGCCTAACCATATGATAAGGCTTAAGAAAACTATTTAAATTGGGCAAAATATAGGCCTAGGCTAGTTTAATAATTTGTCATCATATGACTGGCTTGGTACTAGGCTATTAGTAGGGTCATTTGCTTGGAATCCGTGACCATTTTGTTCCTACCTTTTTCTCTCGATGGATTTGACAACCTGAACCATTTTAACCCTTAATCAACGGTGCACGACATATGTCGAGTTAATTAACTATGGACTATGTGGCGGTGCACCACATATGTCGAGTGCCATTTTCAGCACGTAATGTTGCTCTGAGAGAGAGCTGAGCAGTGGGACGAGCATAGTAACCTCATGACCGCTCCCCACCACCGCCGTGGGTGTACTGAGCTGTATTCCACCCTCCTCCACCTCCTCTCACTCGCTACACAGGGAATTATGTAAGGAATTTTTTTAGGGTTTTTGCACTCGTGTTGCACGATCGTTGCAAGAGAACCAGTGGTCGTACAAGGATGGTTCGGGTGTCATTGGAAAGCTCTGTTTACGCCTTTTCAGGGATAGATACTTGTTTTACGCTCTGGGTCTTGTTTATGCATGAAAATGAGCACGGAAACAACCCTATTTAGGGTAAAACAAAAAACGCTGGGCAGCACAGTGTAAAATACCCTACCACCCGCTCTTTGTGTGTTAAAGGAAAATTAGCTCCTATGCCCCTCTGAAAAATGACGGCTAACTCTGCTAGAGCCCAATATTCAAAATGGCCACCAACGCCATCTTGAAAAACATGAAATGTAATATCTCTGGCATCAGATGAGCTACAAGGATGAATGAGGTGTCCTTTTTCACTAATTCTGGCATTACAAATCCACTGGAATGGTTATTGTATTGTATTGTATTGTATATTGTATTGTTATTGTATTGTATTATACTAATTGTACATACTAATCTGCCACTTCACTGTCACTACATGATTCACTGTATGAGCCACTATCAGAATCACTGTCCTCACTTTCGCTGCTATCATCACTGTTGTTCTCTGCCTGCGGTGTATATCTAATATTACTTTTTTACTGTTTCAGATGGATCGCATGCCCATCTGATGAAAATCGCCGACTTGTGAAGTGACCGAAATAATGGATAATAGAAGAGAGAGTGAAGAGTTACCAGACAAGACATTAAATGAATATGAGTGTATTTTACTCTGTGGTAAGCGATGTACCGCAGATGATCGTTTGGAAAACATTACACCTGAGAAGTGGGAATCCATCCGGGAAAAGTCTTTACAATGGAAAGAACTTGATAAGTTTCAACATATACATGAAAATGTGGATTGGGAGAAGGGACCAAAGGGTCACCACATGCATAGCATTTGTTACGCATCATTATCCAGTAAGCGCAAGCTCTCTCAAGCCGAAAAACGCAAACAGAAATCCGAGGAACGTCTTGAAAGAGATGAAGCATCAGATCAACAAGACCCTTCCCCAGAGGCCAGTGCACCTAAAAGGCTCCGCTCCAGTATGGGTGTCCTTCACGATAAGACTCTATGTGTGGTGCATGAAAGGGGCATACAAGAGTAGTGATCGTGACAAGCAGATTTTACTCCTATCAACAGTAGATGCCTGGACTAAATTCAAGTTACATACTGTCCGTCTGGAAGATGAGGTCATGAGATTGAGACTTGACACTCTGATTGCATCCATCCCAGATAGTCAAACAGCATTTGGGTTGGAAATCCGCTACCATCATGCGTGCTGGCGCAAATATGTAAGCGACCACAAGTCCATTTCAGATGAAAGCACTCAACATCTGCAGCGTGTAAACCTCCGAGAGGCCCAAGCTCTCTTCTTTCATCATATTCGTCAAGTCATCTTCAAAGACCATGAAATTCGCACACTGCAAGGCCTGCTGCAGGACTATAAGCACATTATCTCAAATCACAGACATAACTGATCAGTAGTAAAATCCAGCTGCTTAAAGGAAATTTTCGTCAATGAATTTGGGGAAGACATCGGATTTCATGAACGCATTCAAAAGAATGTGAGTGAACTGGTATATGATACACCAGCAGCAGGTACATACATCGAGGCGGCAATATCTTCATTGGGTGTCAGCAATGATCAGTTGGTGATGAATGCTGCGGCACGACTCAAAGAGCAAGTCGTCAGGACAAATACTATTCCCTGGCTCCCATATATACACGAGTTGGAGAGAGAAGAAGACCTCAGTGAGCTCCTGCTGAAGCTGCTCACATGGCTGAAACACCCAAATAAGTCTGCAATTGATGACAGTCCATCCGTCCGATCGATTGCATCTATCCTCACAAGCTACATCACTGGAAAACGCACTGCATTTGAGATAAATCTCTCTGTCTTGCTACATGGACTGACCAAGAGTAGGGAGATAGTCGACATAATGCACAAAGATGGACTGAGCATCAGTTACAATGACGTACTTATGCTGCAAGATTTTTGGGTGGTCAATGACCTCAAGTGCTCATCTGATTGCCCCTTCGAACTAGCTGAGGGTAAGCCTGCTATCGCTATAGTCGACAACGATGACTTCAAGAGCGACACACTGACCGGTGCTGGCCAGTCACACTGCTGTAATGTCATGTTTGTGCAGCCAGAATCATTTGATACAGAACTTCCTTCCGAGAATCACGAAGATAGACCAGTTCCCGGTGCCAACTTTGCATCAAACCTCTCGACAACTCTCAAAGAGCTCGGAAGTGAAATGCAAAAAGTCAACCCATACAAGACAGCGAAGCGTGGGGAACCACCTCTCAGGAAGCCACCATCTGATCAAAGTACTCCTCCTCCTGACACATCGGTGCAAAGAATTCGTGGTGTGATCCATGCATTGGCCAGGGCGCAAGATGACCGAACGAGACCTAAGCCAGAAGAACAGACTGTGCCTGGGTTTTCAGGGTTTCACGCCAGCATGTCAAATGCAGATGAGAAGAGTCGAGCAATATACCTCATGACCTATCCCAACCCACCCAGTAAGACAATTCTCAATGATGTGATGTGTAAGCTTGCAAAATCAATCGAAGAAAAGAAGATGCCTTTTGCAATAATTGTTGGTGATCATCCTGTCTACGTGCTCATGCTAGAGTTGAAAAGTGAGAATGCTGAGCTGTTCAGCAAAATCTTACCATTCATGGCACCCTTCCACATCCAAATGTCGTTCATCTACACTATATACAAGAGGTTTAAGGGATCTGACATCTCAGATGTGTTGGTGGCAGGTGGTGTTATAGCAGACGGGTCTGTTGATCAGGCCCTTCGTGGAAAACATGTTAAGCGTGGGGTTCGCTGCTTGCGACTATTCTACGAGACTCTGGTCCACCATGTCATAGACAAACGTTTGGAAGATTCCCCTCTATCTGAAGAAGTAAAGGCATCCCTTGCCAAGCTTCGACATCCGATTGATGCACAGGAACTTGCAGATGAACATGCAGAGCTAGAGAGAAATGCTGAGCTGAAGGACCTCGTTGATGCTCTCTTCAAGGACTTTGAGGGTGCCCCACAAGCAGAATACTGGATGTCATTCATGGAAAGGGTTGAGGTTCTAACTCAAAATATCCATGCAATCAGAACAAGCAACTGGACTGAGTTCAAGTCCTCACTCAAGCTCATGCTTCCTTTGATGCAAATCTATGATAATGACAAGTATGGTCGGCATCTCCCCAATTTCACCGCAGTGCTTGATACCCTTCCTGTCGATCAGGCTGCATTCATGGAGAGTGGTATGTTTGCACAGTCAATGACAGGAAAACCATATTCGTGTGTCGCCCTCGACATATGGATAGAGTCAACAATGAATAAGGGCTCTAAGCTGAAGTCTGGTTGGTTGGCCATTCTGAACAATGAAAAGCAGCTCCTTTCAAACACTCGGAATGGGAATAACATCAATCAGGTGAGAACAAAGGTCCATCGCCATGCTAATCGCAAGAAACAAGGAGAAGGGAAGCATGCTGATTGCTCGTCGAGTAAAATGAAGAAGGATGAACAAGCTGTACAGGATATAAGCGCATGTCTCACTGAATTCAAGTGTGATCCATTTGACCATACAAACAAGACACTTCGATCCCTACAGTCAGGAATCCCAGCCTCAGACGCTCTCGCTGCCGACTTGAAATCGGCAAAGGAGGATGGCACAAGCAAACTGAAGCAGTTCTTGAATGAGAGAGTGTATTCCAAAACCAAGTCTCTCAACGACAGAGTTCCCCGTAGCAAGCGTTTGAACTTTTCAACTCAGGAATTGAAGAAAGCAGATGGTGAGAACCTGAAGGGAAAGACTGAGGAAATGGAGCGTAATGCCTTGGCCTCTGTTCTCGGACTGGTTGAAACGAGTGGTGCCCTCAAACTTCTAGAAGTCCTGCAGCATCGTGTTACAGCCGAGTGCCTTTCCATCTTCAACGTCAATGGAACCATCCGTAAGGCACAGAAAAGCAAGCTTCAACAAAAACTAACTATGACTGTCATTCCAGAGCCTGATGTATACACGTCTATTATTGATATGGGCCTCATCTGGCGCCTAACAACTCCTACCATTGAAGACAGAGAGAAGGGAGACGGTACCAAGTATACCTGGGGAGATTATGCAGAGAAGTTGGTGCACTTCGTTCTAACGAGACACAAGCATGCTGAGCGCATCATTTGCGTCAATGATCCATATTTTTTATATTTTTTTTTCTTCTATATTTTTTTTTTTTTTTTTTTTTTTAAGAGACAATGAACGGAGGAAGGAAAAACACAGATAAAACAAAAAGGTCCATGTGCCTAAAGGCATCCTCCATTCATAAAATGTTTGTAACAACTGGATTTAAACATTTGTTGATTGTAAGTTTGTGGAAAGCAATTCGAGGGAAGTGAATTCCAAAGAGTAGTAGCTCTGGGGATAAATGAATTCTGATAAGCAGAAGTTCTGCATTGTGGAGGAGAAAGTGTAAATTCATGGGCGCTCTCAGCTGCCCTAGTTCTACGGGGAAAGATGTGGAGAGGCGGCACAATTGAAGCAAGTTCCTCGGAACAATTGCTGTGAAAATATCTGTAGAATAATGCAAGGGATGCAACGTTTCTTCGTATGGATAATGTAGGAAGGTCCTGTGTGATTGCAGGGTTATTGATTAATCTAATAGCTTTATTTTGAATTTTGTCCAACTGCCTCAATGCAACCTCTCCACTTCCACCCCACAGAGGTGAACAGTAATCCATCTGAGAGCGCACATGACTTTTATATATTACGGCCAACTGCTCGTCAGTGAAGAATTCTCGAACTCTGTACAGGAGTCCCAGTTTTTTAGAGGCATTCTTAGCAATGCTTCTAACATAATGTGTCCAGCTCAAGTTAGTAGTTAATGTTACACCGAGAATGTCAATACTAGGGGAAGTGGGAATATTTACATCATTAAAAATATATGGGAGTCAGTGAGATTCTGTCGGTTAGAAAATTGAATGTACTTGGTTTTCTGTGCATTAAAGGAAACTAGATTCTCTTGTCCCCATTCATTAATTCTAGAAAGGTCCTGGTTCAGAGAAATTGCAGTGTTTATTTTTGAATTTATAAGATCGGGTTGGGTGAAAGAATTTGTAAATGTGAAGGAACTGTGGAGTGTTGAGTCATCTGCGTAGGAATGTATTGGATTATGAGTGGTAGATATGAGATCATTGATATGAATGAGGAACAGAGTTGGGGCCAAAACTGATCCCTGGGGAACACCAGCATTTATTGAGTGAAATTGAGAATAAAGGCCATCTACCATTACACATATTTTTCTGTTATGAAGATAAGAAGAAATTAGTGGAACTAATGATGCAAGGCCGTAGTGTGACATCTTCGACAATAAGGATTGATGCCAGACTCTATCAAATGCCTTTGATATATCCAGTGCTATTGTATGTGTTTCACCATGTTGGTCTGTAGCTTGGTTGATTTGATGCGTAAGAAGGCAAAGAATGTCTGCAGTTGATCGACATCGTCTAAAACCATATTGCCTATCACTGATTAATTTATTATTCTCCAGATGCTTAATTATGTGATTATTTAATATAATTTCAAAAACTTTGCCAAGAGTGGAAGTTATAGCTATTGGTCTGTAGTTTGATGGATCTGAAGAGGCACCTTTTTTAGGAACTGGATGGATGTTTGCTTCTTTCCAGGGTACTGGGAAGCATGAGGTATGAGTACACAGACGGAAAAATTTTGCCAATACAGGAGCGAGCACCAAGGAGCAATTCTTAACCCGGAGCTGCGGGAGACTCTTAAGAGTTCCCCCGGCGCACTGCGGGGAGACTCTTAAGAGTCAGAGAAAAAAAAAAATCAACTTTTGACATCGAAAAAAAAAAAAAAAAAAAAAAAAATTATTTTTTTTATTTTTTTTTTTTTGGCCCCTGGCATGCAAAATCTCAGTCCTCTACCTCCCCTCCTTCCCCACTTTCCTCCTCTCCTTCAGTTATCACCTATTTTCCCTGTTATTCCCTTATTCTGAGGTATATTTTCGTGCTAACATTAGAAATCCGATTGGAGGGTGTGGTCATCACTGATAGCAAGCGAGTGCAAGAGAGAGAGAGAGAGTATCGATCGACTGTGTCTCAGTGGCCTTGGGGGAAATTGGCGGGAAAGCAGATTGCCTCACCCATACATTATACAACTCGCGGGCTATATCTCCGATTTTGACCATCCAAACGCTGTTTTCACTCGTTTTATTGTTGTTTCAGGTTAATACCTTTATAATCAACCCATAATAGGCGCATATGGATAAGTATTAATGCTATTAATGGCACAATGAATATTTTAGTGACGGAAACACCTCAAATACGTCAGCACAGGGGGACGTTTCCAATTACCCCCATGCGCACTTCAGAGGTTAAGTAAATTCCAATTTACTTCCTCTCGGGCATAGGCTGAGAGCCTTAACATTCACCGCTTTACAATGAACAGTGAAGCCCGTGAGGTCTTGTTCCAGTCTAGGGAGTGAGACATGTGAAGCATGTAGAGTACAACGAGCACCTGCCATCTTGCCTTCACATGAGGCACGGTGCTCACTCATGGCCCGAAACGACCCCATCTCTTAAGCCACCTCGTTCCCGTGCTTCACTGTCTCACCCCCTACACTCGGACTCTCACACTTACACACACACAACGCCACCTGTTGAGCAGATAACTCATCAGGCATTGCACTCCTATAGCATATTTTGAATATGGGAATATTCATACAGTGCTATTTAACCCTTAAAAAGCGGCTCACCACATAAGTCGTTTTTAATAAAGCTGGACTATGTGGCGGCGCTCGACATAGGTCGAGTGGCAATTTCAGCACGTAATGTTGCTGAGAGAGAGAGACAAGTGGTGGCAGGAGACTAGCGAGCGTATGACTGCTCCAGACCACCGCGGCGAACCTACTGACACGAATCTCAGCTCCCTCCTCCCTCTCTCACTCGCTACATACTGAATTATATGGGGAAAGTACCGAATTACATGCTTTTTGCACTCGCGTTGCACGGTTATTGCAAGAAAACTATCCATCATACAAGGATCGTTATGGTGTCATTCGAAAGCTCTGTTTATGCCCTTTCAGGGATAGATACTTGTTTTACGTTCTGGGTCTTATTTAGGCATGAAAATGATCACGTAAACAGCCCTATTTTGGCTAAAAACACCCCGCTAGGCGGTACATATAAATAAACCGCATAGGCCGCTAAAGAAGGGTTAATCAGGAAACAATGAGGGTATTTTATTGACGTTTCGGTGGGCTTGTGGTAATGCACTGATACTAGGTACAGCACAAATTCCATCCCAATAATATCTTCCCATTGATACATCGGGATTTGAACCCGGGACCTTTGGATTACCAGGCCAGTGGCAAGACCACTCCACCACACCTCCCCTATATGATCAGAATTACACGATCAAGGACAGTGAGAGAATACTGCGCCAAAAAAAACTGCCAATCATCAATGTCTTCATGAAGACGGAAGATAAATTTCCTTCTAGTAAAGTTTTCCATGCTCTCCTGGGTAAACCTAAGAACAAAATCCGCCTTCAGGCATTTCTTCAAACGGAATTCCAGAGAACAGCAGCAACAACTAGCACCGAGATCATCTACTGTGTAGTTGGCAGCACTGCAAAGAATCTCACCACTGGCAAGCTTGTGCCAGAGCTCACATGCTCCCATGCAGAGGCAGATACGGCAATGCTCACCATATATATTGTGCTCCGGTCAGACAGCTACACAGCAGCTGTCGTTCTTGACACAGAGGACACAGACAACTACGTGCAAGCGGCATATGTTGCTCAGAAGACAACAGGAATCTTGTGTGTGAAGCACAAACGTCAGCTTATCGATGCCCGATGTTTGTGCAGTGAGGCAATGGCTGCATCCAATCCATCATACCACTTCATGTCCTCACTGGGTGTGACCACAACTCTGGCTTCTATGGAGCAAGCAAGAAGCTCATCGCAGATCGTCTGGAGAAGTCTAAAGAGGCACACGACCTGCTAGCAGCATGTGGTACACAGCTCCTAGTCACAGAACAGGTCATCAGTGATTTGGAGCGGTTTGTCATTCGATATGTCTATGGTGATACCAAAAGCAAGACCCTGGGAGATGCGAGGGCAGCGAAGTGGAGAGCTCAGAAGAAAAAAAGCACTATCCGACTTGTGCCTGACTTGGAGAGTCTCCGTCCACAATTGGAGCGTGCAAACTATCTTGCATATTTGCAAAAGCATTACCAGCTCCAAAGTCACCCCTCACCGATCGGCCATGGATGGCATCTTGTAAATGGCCTATGTCTGCCTGTCCGTTCAACCCAGCCCCCACTTCCCCCATCCATACCACTACCTACAAATCCGCAGGCAGAGAACAACAGTGATGATAGCAGCGAAAGTGAGGACAGTGATTCTGATAGTGGCTCATACAGTGAATCATGTAGTGACAGTGAAGTGGCAGATTAGTATGTACAATTAGTATAATACAATTCAATAACAATACAATATACAATACAATACAATACAATACAATAACCATTCCAGTGGATTTGTAATGCCAGAATTAGTGAAAAAGGACACCTCATTCGTCCTTGTAGCTCATCTGATGCCAGAGATATTACATTTCATGTTTTTCAAGATGGCGTTGGCGGCCATTTTGAATATTGGGCTCTAGCAGAGTTAGCCGTCATTTTTCAGAGGAGCATAGGAGCTAATTTTCCTTTAAAATGGTTCAAGTTGTCAAATCCATCGAGAGAAAAAGGTAGGAACAAAATGGTCACGGATTCCAAGCAAATGACCCTACTATATTTTTCCTGACCCTTTCAATGGGCTTCATATTTTAGCCTATAGCCTAGCCTAGCTTTATCTATAATAGTATGACATGACTTGGTATATTATGCTCTTAAATGCACAATCTACATAGCCTTGGCTAACCCCAACTTACCTGTCAGTATGTTTCTTTGCTAGAATCTTCATGTTCTTCCACAGAGTCCTCAACTGCTGGGTGGTTCGTCTTGTAACACAGGGATAAGCGTTGTAACGCTCTGTTAAAACCTGCCACTGACGAGTTTTCTTCCTCAGTGACACTGCATCGGTTTCCCTATTCTCAATATGACTATATTGCTGGACTAGCTGAGTCAGGAGAGACTTTTCCTCATCGGAAAAAATGCGACGGGCCGCCATTTCCGATGTAAATAAATCTCTTTACGTTGATTGGCTCATCCCAAGAAGGACTCGGTCACTGATTGGCTGAAATCCTGTGTCTGAATTCGTGCCTAGAATTTAATTTCAATCGCCGGATTACTCGATCCTGGTTTGAGTTAGCTGTTCTGAATACCGATGCCGTACGATCCAGGATCGAGTAATCTCAATCCCGGGTTTAAACCTGCCCCGAAATCCGAGGTTTAAACCACTGTTCTGAATTAGGGCCTAAGAGAGGCACAAAAAAGTAAACTAGCATCATTAACAAGTCATTGGCCTAGGGTAGGTGACGTGGTAACTATCCATGAAGAGGGTCCGAGCGCATTCTGGAAATTGGGTCGTATAGAGGAGTTGTTACCCGGTTGTGATGGTGAGGTTTGGGTAGCAAAAGTTCGCACCAGCACTGGAGTAATCACTCGGCCGTCGGTACGACTATATCCTCTTGAAGGTGACCTAGATTGCAGGGCCGCCCCCTCGGACCAGTTATCCATAGATATCCCCTCCCTGGCTCCTACTTCGGCGCAGCCTGTTGACGCGTCCGGCGGACGCCCCAGTCGACAGGCAGCCCAAATATCCTCCCAAGCTTGGCGGGATAAGATTGCCTCTGGGCAAATATAATCATATAAATTTTGTATATTTTCGGTGGTGGGAATATGTCCATACTCAGTATACTTTATCTAGTATGAACAGTCTCGATGCTACGTAATCGGGGTTGATGTAGCGTTACGTATCTTTCTGTAGTATTAAGTTGAACGCTTCCGTAACCTTATGTTGAACGTTGCATATTTGGGAAGAATATATTATTCTGTAGTTGAATATGGGAAAGTATTATAGGATTATAATTCCCATATATTTGTGTATTATTTATTAACATTGTTCCTATGTATCTCATTGTATAGGGATGGGATACATTTTCCATATGCTATGCGCGTGCGCAGTTAGTCACGATGGACACAAAGACGACGCGCTCGCGCTCACTCTCCATGCAACCTCCGTTCCAGCTACACGCTAAGCCTTCTTCATTGTTTCATATTTAGGTGTTTTAGCTTCACTTCCATCTCATATTCATAGTCACTACATCATGATCTTAATTAGCTATCATAAAACTTAACGTAATTATCTAGCCTATCTTAGCCTATTCTAGCCTCTTTTCTTCAGCTTTCCTTATCCCACTAACCCACTCGAGAACAATTAGCCTATCTTCCGCCATCTTTCGATCACCAACTGAGTTCATCATCTAAGGTAAAAATAATATTCTATATGCGTTTTATAAATTAAAATATACAGTCCAGTCAATCTAAAGTAACCATAAGCCAAAGTACTTTTTATCTTTTACTGTACTTCTCATTTCTCAACTTATTCTTCCTCTATCCAAAATTCTCTATTCTCCTGCTTTACTCTAGTCATCATCTTCAACTACTCAAAAGAATGAGCAGTGTTACCATTGGGCATTCATTGATATAACAACAATCTTAATCTATTTGTCTACCACAGCCATATCCAGCTTCAATTTAACTACAAATCATATAGTGGAATCTCTACTAACAGAACCACCTTCAGAGGATTCTTTTCTATTCTCTATACTCTGCTTTATCTTTATTATTAGCGTATAACCTCCTTCAGAGGACATTTCTCTACCTTTCGTTTTGACAATAATCTCCATTAGAGGAATCTTTTCTATTTCCCTAATTTTCCCATATATTTTGCTTATCTTAAACAACCTACAAAGGATTTTTTTGTTATCCTTTCTTCGTTAATTCAGTTATATCCTCCTTCAGATATACTGTATCTTTATTATCTCCTTTCTTCTTCTTTGCTAAGTCAAACCTCCTTCAGAGCATTCCTTCCTATCCCTATCCTTATTATTTGTGTTAAGATAAATCTTTACTATCATCCTTCTCCTTTATTGTTATAGTCAAACCTCCTCCAGAGGATTCCTTCCCACCCTTATTCACTCACTTAATCCTTATGAACTAATACAATCAAAACATGACTACTAAGGTCAGACTAAAGATATTAGACCGGAATAAAGACACCTAAATTGAAAAAAAAACAAAAAAACAATTAGCATATGGTAACCTACAAATGATGGTCATAAAGCCGTATGCAGAAACGAGCATGATGCAGACTTGCTTTTACAAACGGAATTTCAACGCCTATTTACAGAATGGAATAGGTGTAATAACTCCAACAGAAGTAAGAGCAAAAAGGACTGTGTTTATCAAGCAACTTGACAAACACATAGGACTTCACAAACACATAGGACTTCACAAACACATAGGACTTCACAATACAGAGGATACAAAAACTGGACTGGAAACTCAAAACACCTGGCTGAAGATAGAGGAAGTGATCAAGATAAAAAAATGTACTCGCAAAATGAAGATAAGAGTAACGGAAACAGCTATGGTAAAAAGAAATCCTTGTAACTGGCATGCTTGCCTTTAATATGAGTTTTGCTGCACACCAATGCCAGCAAGAAAAATATACTCACATAATGATTTGTTTCAACTGCTACATGGTGGAAGATCATCTGCAGAAGGACTGCAAAAACATAGCCATACTATGCTCAGAGTGTGGCTAGACCGGACACACATATCAAGCCTGCCAGAATGACTACAAAAGTTTCCTGAACTGCATATTAGAGAACAAGGACAGACATAACCATCGAAGCCTATCAATGACATGCCCGATAAGAAAGGAGCTAATCAAGATGAAGAGAGAGAAGGGGGAACAACTAAAATCAACATCAGAAAACAAACCTCTTACCCAGATAGTCAAGGCGGCAACTCAGGAGAAATAGGATTAAGAATTTAACACCAACATTCATCTTAGTAGCATCACACATACCAAAATATTAACTAGCGTCTTGCATGCTCATGTATTTAACCTGAGGACCCCAGGATGCTACAAGAGAAAACTAAACAAAATGTTGAAAGAAAATAAATTGCCTGAGATGTGGTTTCCTGACAACCCAGATAGCAATACTGACGTATTGGGAGCTATGGAAACAACAGCAACAACTGAAGAAAGAACTGCAACCACGGTCATCCAGACAACATCACAAATGACAACGACAGAGAGGGAGGAACAACTCCAGGGAGCAACAGCTCTGGATATGCCTCTGATAACAAGTAACCCAAACACAAATACAAACTATTCAAGAAGATACGGGCTAGCAAGTATTGAAACACAATTACCTACAAGCGATCCGCAGACGAGCACAAGTAATTCACGAAGACACTCACTAACCCTGACAACTCTTGACAAAAGCAGAGACAGGATGGAAACAGAGCAATCCGACTCTAGTACTTGGAAGGCGGACGTTCTAGGAATTACTTTGTTCATAACTGCAAACAACCCAATTCCTACTCAGACCCCAGAACACAAAGAGATCATGAAGGGTATCCTCAAAAGTACAGTGAAGTGGACATACACCAACAGAGACTATGATGAAAAATTAGTTAATGCACTTCTAAGTTAAGGCAGAATATTATTAAGAAAATATAATTTAAAAAACTTGCATGAAAGTGCATTTAGGAATGTTAGAAATGGACGAGATGCAAGATCTCCTACTAAACAAATAACGAAAGCATCTAAATAGACGCTAGTGATGAGAAGAATAACAGTAGTACAACATAATGTAAGACACTAGAATACAACCAAGATCAACCTTGTAAACTCTTATCAAACACTTGACCCTGACATTAGCTTGCTAAACAGCCATGGAATTAATAATAATTATCACATTTAACTATTTAACTACAGCGTATTATCAGAAAAACTCCAATAACGAATTACATTATGTAGTAGCGATTGCTATAAAAAAAAAATATACAGCAGAAAATAATGAACAACTTCACAAGTGAATGCATGACAGTAAAGTTAAGCACTGTATACTATGGGAGAGATCATTATTTCCACAATATACCTACCACCTTGTAGACCATATCTCCCATTTAATGACATTGTTAACCTCATAAACTATAATCAACCAACTTGTATTCTTGGTGACTTCAACTGTAGACATAGTATATTTGGTAACAATAATAATAATATAGGAGCATCACTATACACTATTATCGGTACCGATAGGCTTATGCACTTATGACCACACTTTCACACATTTATAGGAAACCCACCACTAACAACACCAGACAAGGTTTTCTGCACTAATAAAACATACCTCAATTATCATATTACCCCCTGGGGGTAAGGGGGCCTCCATCTTATGGTGGAGGAAAAAAATAATATGCCCCATGTGTCCTATTGCGTGGTGTCGTACAAGGCGACTAACAGGGGGAATGGGGGTAGATTGTAGGCACCAATCGAACAGGGCTGTGGAGAGGCTGTGGGCATTTGATAAGGAGTCGCTGGAACTCCTGTTTCATTTTCTTGGCCTCTCTTACTGATTCCCTTTGTGCCTCACTTACACTGAGAGTATTCCAGCATGCTCTCACAACTCCTCCTCCTCCTATCTACTTCACTACACTTAACATGCACACCACACTTCCTCCTATTAAAAAAAAAAATTATAAACACAGGCCCAGCCTCGGAGTCCCCAGGGGGGGGCGGGGGGGGGACCATAAATACCCCCACACATGCCCGACCTTCCCCTGACGACCTCTCTAAAGACTCTGGACCACGGCCTGTCACTCTTACTATCAACTTTTGAAATATTCGCGGCCTTTCCTCTAATTTTCACTCTATCGAACACCATCTCTCCTCCTCCAAACCTGATCTTATTATCCTCACCGAAACTCAGGTGTCTGAAGCAACTGCCAGCAGCCCCTTCTCTGTATCCTTCTACTTTCTCTATCCTAGTTTCAAAGCCAGAGGCAGATGTTGTGCATACGTGCACAACAAACTCACTTGCTCTTGTGTTCCTGATTTTGACTCCTCTGAATTCTCAACTTTATGGCTCAAAGTATCCTCTCATGCTCATACTAAATATTTCTGTGCTGTCTATCTTTCCCCTAACTCTACCGACTTTCCCAAATTCTTCGACTATCTCAACTCTAAAGTGGAACACATTCTATCTATCTCTCCCTTCTCTGAAATCTCCATCTTAGGAGATTACAACGTTCACCACCGCCAATGGCTCTCCTCTCACTCTACTGACAAACCTGGTGAACAAGCCTACGTCTTTTCTATCATAAATGACCTAGAGCAGCTGGTCCAGCAACCCACCCGTATCCCGGATCGCTTTGGAGATCGGCCCAACATTCTTGAATTATTTCTGACTTCTAACCCTTCTTCTTATACTGTCAATCTAATCTCTCCTTTGGGCTCCTCCGACCATAAACTTATCTCCGTCACCTGTCCTATCTCTTCAGTACGGCCATCCGATCCTCCCAGCCGGCGGCGCTTGTGGAACTTTGGCGCTGCCAACTGGGAGGCCCTCTGGCAGTACTTCTTTGATTTCCCATGGAATGACTTCTGCTTCTGTGGCCGAGGACCCGAGGAGAGTGCTGAATGCATTACCGAGGTAATCCTCTCGGACATGGAAGCGTACATTCCATTTTCTTTCTCTCAGTCTAATGCAAACAAATCTTGGTTTACTCACGCTTGTTCTACTGCTGTCCACAACAAGGAGGAAGCATTCAACCGGTACCGACGCCTTAAAACTCAAGAAACTCATTCTTTCTATGTTTCTGCCCGGAATCAAGCCAAATCTGTTCTTCAACTTGCCAAGCACTCTCTCATCAATAATAAATGCACTGAACTATCCAACTCTAGCTCTTCCCAAGCTTTCTGGCATCTAGCCAAAAACCTCTCCAACAACTTTTCTTCCTCGTCTTTCCCTCCCCTTTTCCACTCTGATGGCACAACCATCACTTCTTCCTCTGACAAAGCTGAACTCTTTGCTCAAACTTTTGCCAGAAACTCTACCATGGATGATTCCTGTGCTATTCCTCCCTCTCCTACCCCCTCTCTCCTACTTATGCCTAATATCCTAATCTCTTCTAAAGATGAACTTTCTACCCTCTCTGGCGGCGCGCAACATATGTCGAGTGAAATAAATTTGGACTATGTGGCGGTGCACGACAGCTGTCGAGCGCCATTTTCAGCACGTAATGTTGCTGAGAGAGAGAGCTGAGCGGTGGGACGAGCGTAGTAACCTTATGACCGCTTCCCACGACCACCGTGGACGTACTGAACTGTATCCCACCCTTCTCCCCCCTTTCTCACTCGCTACACAGGGAATTATGTACGGAAATTACCTTATTTTAGGGTTTTTACACTCGTGTTGCACGATCGTTGCAAGAGAACCAGTGGTCGTACAAGGATGGTTCGGGTGTCATTGGAAAGCACTGTTTACGCCGTTTCAGGGATAGATTCTTGTTTTACGCTCTGGGTCTTATTTAGGCATGAAAATGAGCACGGAAACAACCCTATTTAGGGTATAAAAAAAAACGCAGGGCGGTACGGTCAAATAGACCACCTAGCCCGCCAATAAGGGGTTAATACTAACAAGGCGTATGGTCAGGACGGTGTTCCTCCTGTTGTACTTAAAAACTGTGCTTCCGTGCTGACCCCCTGACTAGGCAAACTCTTTCGTCTCTGTCTCTCCTCTAACGTCTTTCCTTCTTGCTGGAAGTTTGCTCTCATTCAACCTGTCCCAAAGAAGGGTGACCGCTCTCAACCCTCCAACTATCGTCCAATTGCTCTCATCTCTTGTATCTCTAAAGTTTTTGAAACTATTCTTGCTTCCAAATTTCTTAAGCATTTCTCTTCTCATAATCTGCTCTCAGATCGCCAGTATGGCTTCCTTAAGGGTCGCTCTACTGGTGATCTTCTTTCATATCTTACTAACTCTTGTTCATCCAACTTTCGGGACTTTGGTGAGACTTTTTCTGTTGAACTAGACATATCGAAGGCCTTCGATAGAGTCTGGCACAAATCTATAATTTCCAAACTGCCCTCCTTCGGTTTCTGTCCCTCCATCTGTGCCTTTGTCTCTAATTTCCTTTCTGGCTGTTCCATAGCTGCGGTTGTGGATGGCCATCGGTTATATCTTCATCCTATCAACTCCGGTGTTCCTCAGGGTTCTGTCCTATCTCCTATTCTCTTTCTAATTTTCATAAATGATCTTCTCAACTGTACATCCAGTCCAATCCATTCATATGCAGACGACTCTACTTTACGCCACTCAATTGGTTTTCCAGAATGCCCCAGCCAGCAGTCCATCAAAAGTAAACGTAATGAAGCCATAAAATGCTTATCTTCTGGTCTAGCTACTATTTCCAATTGGGGTAGAGAAAACCTTGTTGCATTTAATGCTTCCAAAACTTAATTTATCCATCTTACTATTCGTCAGGAACCTCCAGAGGACTATCCCTTATTCTTCAACAGTACAAAAATCAACCCTTCATCTTCCCTCAACGTTCTCGGTGTCTCTTTTTCTTCTGCTCTCACTTGGAAAGACTATATTACCATTCTCGCTAAGGCAGCCTCCCAGAAGCTGGGTGTGCTCAACCGCCTCAAGGGGTTCTTTACCCCTGCGCAGCTACTTGCTCTGTACAGGGGCACAGTGCGTCCTTGTATTGAGTATTGTTTATATGTGTGGGGAGGATCCTCTCACACCGCACTCCTAGATAAAGAAGAAAGGAAAGCCTTTCGTATCATTAACTCCCGTCCACTCACCAACTCTCTCCAAGCTCTCTCTCTTCGCTGCAATGTTGCATCTCTTTCTCTATTTTATCGTTACTACAATAATCAGTGTTCCTCGGAGCTTTCCCAGTGTATACCACCTCCTCTACGTAGGGTATGTAGTACACGCCTTGCAACACAATCCCACCCCTACTCTGTGCAACTCTCCAACCCAAGAGTGAAACGCTATTCTCAGACTTTCTTCTATTCAACTGCTGAGCTCTGGAACTCTCTCCCAGAATCAGTCTTTCCCTCTTCCTATGACTTAAATTGCTTCAAACTCTGTGTGTCCAGGCATTTTAGCTCAAACGTCCCTTGATTTCGGCCCTGTCACTCATTGAAATCTGGGGGAGGCACTCGTTGCAGGCAGTTATGCCTTTTGCCTCCCTCATTCACATAGAAAAAAAAAATATGGAAGCAGGGCCACTTACTACTAGCGATCATATACCCATCATAATGACAATCTGGACCTCACCAATACAAAACATGTGTTCGATGTGAATGAGGGAGACAAATAGCAGAACTACCTGCAGCGAGTGACTCCCCCAGAGTTGAAAGAGTGACAGGGCCAAAATCAAGGGACATTCGAGCTAAAATGCCTGGACACACGGAGTTTGAAGCAATTTAAGTCATAAGAAGAGGGAAAGACTGATTCTGGGAGAGAGTTCCAGAGCTCAGCAATTGAATAGAAGAAAGTTTAACTCTTGGGTTGGAGAGTTGCACAGACTTGGGGTGGGATTGTGTTGCAGGACGGGTACTACGTACCCTACGTAGAGGAAGTGGTACTGGAAAAGCTCCGAGGAACACTGATTATTGTAGTAGCAATAGAATAGCGAGAGAGATGCAACATTGCGGCGAAGAGAGAGAAATTGCAGAGAGTTGGTGAGTGGACGGGAGTTAATGATACGAAAGGCTTCCTTTCTACTTTGTCTAGGAGTGCGGTGTGAGACGATCCACCCCACACATGTGAACAATACTCAATACAAGGACGCACTGTGCCCTTGTACAGAGCAAGAAACTGCGCAGGAGTGTAAAGAACCCCTTGAGGCGGTTGAGCACACCCAGCTTCTGGGAGGCTGCCTTAGCAAGAATGGTAATATGGTCCTTCCAATGGAGAGCAGAAGAAAAAGAGACACCGAGAATATTGAGAAAATATGAAGGATTGATTTTTGTATTGTTGAATTGTAAGGGATAGTCCTCTGAAAGTTCCTGACGGGTAGTAAGATGGAGAAATTGGGTCTTGGAATCATTAAATGCAACAAGGTATTCTCTACCGCAATTGGAAATAGTAGCTAGATCAGAAGATAAGTGTTTTATGGCTTCATTACATTTGTCTTTAACACCTTACGAGCGGCCTATGCGGTTTATTTATGTGTACTGCCCAGCGGGGTGTTTTTAGCCAAAATAGGGCTGTTTACGTGATCATTTTCATGCCTAAATAAGACCCAGAACGTAAAACAAGTATCTATCCCTGAAAGGGCATAAACAGAGCTTTCGAATGACACCATAACGATCCTTGTATGATGGATAGTTTTCTTGCAATAACCGTGCAACGCGAGTGCAAAAAGCAGGTAATTCGGTACTTTCGGTACATAATTGAGTATGTAGCGAGTGAGAGAGGGAGGAGGGAGCTGAGATTTGTGTCAGTAGGTTCGCCGCGGTGGTCTGGAGCAGTCATACGCTCGCTAGTCTCCTGCCACCACTTGTCTCTCTCTCTCAGCCACATTACGTGCTGAAATTGCCACTCGAGTTATGTCGAGCGCCGCCACATAGTCCAGCTTTATTTAACTCGACTTAAGTGGTGAGCCGCTTTTTAAGGGTTAAAGGATTGTTGGCTGGGGCGATCTGGAAACTTAATTGAGTAGTGTAAGGTAGAGTCATCTGCATATGAATGGATGGGACTGGATATACAGTTGAGAAGTTCATTTATGAAAATTAGAAAGAGAATAGGAGATAGGACAGAACCCTGAGGAACACCGGACTTGATAGAATGAAGAAGTGAGCGATGGCCATCCACAACCGCAGCTATGGAACGGCCGGAAAGGAAATTAGAGACAAAGGCAAAGATGGAGTGATAGAAACCGAAGGATGGTAGTTTAGAAATTAAAGATTTGTGCCAGACTCTATCGAAGGCCTTCGATATGTCTAGTACTCTAGTGCAATAGAAAAAGTTTCACCGAAGTCCCGAAAGTTGGATGACCAAGAGTTAGTAAGATATGAAAGAAGATCACCAGTAGAGCGACCCTTAGGGAAGCCATAATGGCGATCTGAGAGCAGATTATGAGAAGAGAAATGCTTAACTAATTTGGAAGCAAGAATATTTTTTTTTTTTTTAGAGATACAAGAGATAAGAGCAATTGGATGATAGTTGGAGGATTGAGAGCGGTCACCCTTCTTTGGGATAGGTTGAATGAGAGCAAACTTCCAGCAAGAAGGGAAGACGTTAGAGGAGAGACAGAGACGAAAGAGTTTGCCTAGGCAGGGGGTCAGCACGTAAGCACAGTTTTTTAGTACAACAGTAGGAACACCGTCCAGACCATACACCTTCTTTGTAATAACCCTTCCCGCCCGGGCAGCATTTTAAAATGACACCGCGGCAGATGGGCAGGAGCCTGGGTGTCATTTTAAAATCCGTAAGCTTGAGATCCTATTAAGCTTGGTTTGAAAGCCGAGCGTCCGATGCTTGTAAACAAAGCCTGTCTTCGCAACACCGCACCTCCTAAGCCAAGAAGGAGACTTCGGATCAATGTTGTTGTTCTATGCTATGACGAAATTAGTGTCTGCAAAGGTCCAATATTGCGAACATCGCATCGAATATCTCTCCACGGAAACCATCATCACACCTGAACCATTTGACCTAGAGAGCTCTACTTACCGCCAGTTTACAGATAAGAAACAGCACTACATTCAAAGAAGCGTGGGAATTCTCTAGCATTTAAAATAACAAAGATACGGGTAGCCTATTAACCCGGCAACTGCTGGAAGACTCTTAAGAGTTTCCCCGGGCAACTGCGGGAAGACTCTTAAGAGGCTGGGAAAAACAAATCTATTTAAAACATCCCCAAGAAAAAAAAAAAATTTGTTTTGTTTTTTTTATTTTTTTATTTTTGTTTTGCCCGTGGGCCATGCCAAATATCACTCCTCCACCTCCCCTCCTTCCCCATTTTCCTCACCTCCTTCAGTTATCACCTATTTTCCCTGTTATTCCCTTATTCTGTGGCCTATTTTCGTGCTAACATTAGCGAGTTGGTAGCAGGGCGTTGTCATCACTGTTACCAAGCGTGGGAAAGAGCGAGAGAGAGACTATTGCGTAACAGTGTCTCTCCAGACAAGGGGAGGGGAGGAGGGGAGGGAGGTTGCCTCAGCCATACATTATGTAACTCCCGGCCTGTATCGCCGATTTTGACCATCCAAACACTGTTTCCACTTGTTTTATTGTTGTAACAGGTTAATACCTTTATAATCAACCTATAATAGGCGTATATGGATAAGTATTAATGCTATTTATGGTAAAATAACGATGTTAGTGATGGGAACAGCTCAAATACGTGCGCACAGGAGTGTGGTGTCTCATACCCCCCATGCGCAGTGTGCGCACGTCTTAGGTTAAAGACCTTTTTTGGGCAGATCGCCCGGATCTCAAGAGTGTCCTTAGGATGGCGAGCCTGGGCAAGAAGGGTTAAGCCCAGAGAGGGTAGAAAGTACATATTTTGGAGAGATTATGATATTAGGCATAAGTAGGAGAGAGGGGGGAGGAGAGGGAGGAATAGCACCGGAATCATCCAAGGTGGAGCAAAGAGTTCAGCTTTGTCAGAGGAAGAAGTGATGGTTGTGCCATCAGAGTGGAAAAGGGGAGGGAAAGACAAGGAAGAAAAGATGTTGGAGAGGTTTTTGTCTAGATGCCAGAAAGCTTGGGAAGAGCTAGAGTTAGATAGTTCAGTGCATTTATTATTGATGAAAGAGTGCTTGGCAAGTCAAAGAACAGATTTGGTTTGATTCCGGGCAGAAACATAGGAAGAATGAGATTCTTGAGTTTTAACGCGTCGGTACCGTTTGAATACTTCCTCCTTGTTGCGGACAGCAGTAGAAGATGCGTGAGTAAACCAAGATTTTTTTGCATTATATGAGAGAAAGAAAATGGAATGTACGCGTCCATGCCTGAGAGGATTACCTCAGTAATGCGTTCAACACTCTCCGAGGGTCCTCGGCCACGGAAGCAGAAGTCATTCCATTGGAAATCAAAGAAGTACTGTCGGAGAGCCTCTCAGTCGGCAGCACCAAAGTGCCACAAGCGCCGCCGGCTGGGAGGATCGGGTGGCCGTACTGAAGAGATAGGACAGGTGATGGAGATAAGTTTGTGGTCAGAGGAGCCCAAAGGAGAGAACAGTTTGACAGTATAAGAAGAAGGATTAGAAATCAGAAATAAGTCAAGAATTTTGGGCCAATCCCCGAAGCGATCCGGGATACTGGTGGGTTGCTGGACCAGATGCTCTAGGTCATTTATGATAGAAAAGACATTGGCTTGTTCACCAGGTTCGTCAGTAGTGTGAGAGGAGAGCCACTGGCGGTGGTGAACAATGAAATCTCCTAAGATGGAGATTTCAGAGAAGGGAGAGATGGATAGAATATGTTCCACTTTAGAGTTTAGATAGTCAAAGAATTTGGGAAAGTCGGTAGAGTTAGGGGAAAGATAGACAGCACAGAAATATTTTGTATGAGAATGACAGGATAGTTTGAGCCATAAAGTTGAGAATTCAGAGAGAGTCGAAATCGGGAACACGAGAGCAAGTGAGTTTGTTGTGCACGTATGTACAGCATCCGCCTTTGGCATTGAAACAAGGATAGAGAAAGTAGGAGGATACAGAGAAGAGGTTGCTGGCAGTTGTCTCAGATACCTGAGTTTCGGTGAGGAAAATAAGATCAGGTTTGGAGGAGGAGAGATGGTGTTCGACTGAGAGAATATTAGAGTAAAGGCAGCGAATATTTGCAAAAGTTGACAGTAAGAGTGACAGGCCGTGGTCCAGAGCATTTTGAGGGGTCGTCAGGGGAAGGTCGGGCTGGTGTGGGGGCATTGATGGCCCCCTTCCCCTGGGGACTCCGAGGCTTGGTGTGTGTTCATCTTTTTTAAAAGTTTTTAATCATACCAGTAAAACCCAGATACTTAATGAGCACAGCAAAATGGGAACCCCAAAACAAGTTACCGAACCTTACCACATAGCAAATGTAATGACAGTATAAGATTACTTCAGACAATATATAATCAACAAATTCTATACATTAACAACTTTGGTCCAAGCAAACGCGTAATGAATTTCATTGACATCATTCAAGTACAACTGCAAAATGCAAGTATTAAGACTGATAAAAAAAATGAATATGATTATAACTGATTTGAACATACATAAAGACTCGAAAGAATTTTGGAAAAATATTAAGAGGATTATGGGGAACCAAGAGGCACCACACACATACTGTACATACAATATCAGAATGGTAGAGAGCAAAAGGAAGACATGGATATTGAAGAAGCCTTTAGACGAGCGTGGAGAAGGATATTCTTGATAAGTGACAAGGAAAATAAGGAATTTGACAAGGAGCATGCAGAGGCAATCAAAGAGTGGAAGTTGGGACCTGAGGCCCGATTAACTCCATATGAAAAAAATTATTATAATCGATGACATGAAATAGGACTAATAACTAAAGGTGAATTCTATCATCACTTACGTTCATTCAAAGAAAAGACTCCTTGAATATCTGGTTTAAAGAAAAACATGATCATGAACCTACCACTCAACATTATCACAACCATAATAAATGTTGTTATTGCATCTGTTTCAGTGGGATATTATCCCAAATGCTTCAAAACTGCCAAAATGATATTCATCCCAAAACCCAACAAAGACACATCACAAATATTATACTATAGACTAATATAATTATTAGACATTTTAGGCAAACTTTTAGAAACAAATATCATCAGTAGAATAACTATACTGGTAGATCATAATATAAACCCTAGACAACATGGTTTTCGGAGAAAAAGAGGTACACAAACTGCAATAGCGCATATTTCAAAAATTATTGCTAGAGTAAAGAACAAGGAAAATCAAGTAATAATCGTACTTCGTGATGTGTCGAAGGTTTTTGATAAGGTATGGCATTTAAGTCTAAAATATAAATTATTAAACCTGAACCTACCAATCTTAAACGAGAAAATGCTCAGTCACTACTTAGACAATAGACATGCCCAAATTAATATTAGGTCACACACAAGTCCCAGAATACCATTATTAAGCGATGTACCTCAAGGGGGATGTCTCTCACCAACCTCTCAGAAAAGGGAAAAGGTAGACAAGAAGCTCTATTGTAAATACGATAGGCTATGACTTTTGTGATCTCGTATGTCTCTGTGACGTCACGATCGCTCCTGCAGCACGACGTAGGACGAGTAGATCGTATATTATAAGATTGTAAATAAGTTAAGTTATAGAAGGCCTAATATGCTATTAAGCAATATTGCCATGGTCTTATGTAGTATATATTAATTTATCGTATATATTAATATAATTTATCGTATAGAGCAACCTAGATGCGGTATGATAATTTAGGCTCCTGGCGTTTTGCCAAGGCAGCAAGGTGTGCCTTCGAGGAACACCAGAGCCTTCACGAACACCAACCAGTTAACATCTATTTTCCGCCCTCAGTTGATCGTGCTTTTGAGCCTCTAATCACAATACACTGTCAGCAATACAAACAGCTACACCATCACGATGCTCTCATCAACGCCATGACTGACTGACAGATAAGCATAATAATCATGTCCATTCCCATGTAATCATTTATTCTTTCTTTAACTTGACTCGTGTCTTGGGACCGAAGTCTCGTTCCCCATTGTCCACCACCATATTGGGTAAAACGTTCTCCCTTGCCTCATTGCCACGTGGAACTATTGGTGAGTTAATTCCTGGCTAATATTAACCCTTGTAACCTTACCCTATATATACATTTATTATGTGAGACCTTTGGATATAAATTAGCTTGTTTCAGATTGAATTCAGTTTAGATATGGAGTAGTTTTCATTTAGATTGATTTTATTTGATTCATTATAGCTTAGTAATATTTAACTTCCATTGATAGTTTACCACAAGCTCTGTAATGATAAACTTGCCATAAAATCTCCTTTTTCATATATACAATTATATATATATATATATATATATATATATATATATATATATATATATATACAGCATATATATATATATACACATTATTATCATACAATGACACCTTTTTCACTTTATTTGCTAACATTTAGCGATTTTTACTTATGATAGGAAGGCTCTCTACGAATCATAGGGATAACGTTTTTCTCACTTAACCCATACTGTACCAGAGGGTATTACCATAAATTTACCCTCCAGTACCAGGCAGTGTGGCCAAAATGGCTTCAGAGCCAAGAGAGAACACCCTCCCACCTCAAAAGTTGAAGGAGCACTGACCCAGCTAGCCTGTGGAAGGTTGGAACCAAGCTGAGAAGTGTTGCCAATGCCTCAGAGCAGTGCATACAACTCATGATACCAGATACCACTCGATACTGGCAGTTATAAGGACCGCATATTGCTGACGGTTGAGAGCCATTGCTGGTACTGGCGAGTTACTTTTTTACTGACGGCTCTCGTCTGTCGCTGGTACAGTAAGGGTTAACCGTCCATGTGCCATTATTTCTACCTAAGCTGAATAGAATCATCTAATGATAGCCTGACTAAAGTTAAGAAACGCGTCCTCTTATACTGAAAGGGTTAAGGAATGCCACAAAGAAAATTAATTCATAATCTCTGCGCTGTGTTTTTGAGAAAGTATTTTTATCGCACCAACTCTAGTATGTTCATTATAGTTAGGCCAAATATATTGACCACTTATCTCTATAACTTGAACACAACTAGATTCTATCTATCTATCTATTGCCTGACGCCATGATCCCCGAAGGGGTGGCCACGAACGAACCTCCGCCCCCAAGCACCTCTGTCCCCAGTCAGTCGATGCCCCTCCCCCCAACCAGCACCCCCTTCACTCATATACTTCCTCACTCCATCCTTCCACCTCTCTTTCGGTCTACCTCTCCCTCTCTGTCCGTCCACCTCGCTCTCGTACACCCTCTTAGTCATTCTCTCGCTTCCCATACGTTCCATATGGCCGAACCATCTCAAGTTGTTCCTTTTCACACTTTCCAGCACATCTACCTCCACACCACACCTCCTTCTTACTTCCTCATTCGTCTGTCTATCCCTCCATGTAGCTCCGCACGCACTTCTCAAGTAACTCATTTCCACCGCTCTCACTCTTGGTCTGAGTCTCTCCACGAACGTCCATGCTTCGCTTCCGTAAGTTAGTGTCGGGATCACCACACTGTCATGCAAGGACTTCTTCACTTCCATACTGACCACTATATTTCTTGTTACTGCTTTCAACGTTCCTACAACCCTCTTCCCCTGTTGCACCCTCTCCCGCACTTCTTCATCCACAGTCCCATCTTTACTCAACACACTGCCCAGATACTTAAAAGATTTGACGATCTCCATAGCCTGACCGTTCAACTTCACCTCACACTCTGTGACTTCACCCCTTTCGAAGACCATAACCTTGCTTTTCCCCACGTTTACCTTCAAATTCCGTTTTTTGCACACTGTTCCAAACTCATTAATCAGACCCTGCAACTCCCATTCATTATCGCTCATCAGAACTGTGTCATCCGCAAACAGCAGTATAGGCAGCTTCCACTCATTTCCCTCCCTTTTCAGTGATACACCAATATCCACTGCTCTTACTATTATTTCTTTCATGACTCCATCCATACAGTATATACAGTAAACAACCACGGGGACATCACACACCCCTGTTTCAACCCAACACTCAGGTCAAAGAACTCGCTCTGCTCATTCTCCCCACGTACTACCACCTTTGCACCCTCATACATGCTCTTCACTGCTTTCAGCAACTTGCCATCTACTCCGTATATTCTAAGTACTTTCCACATGCCTTCTCTATCCACTCTGTCATAGGCCTTCTCAAAGTCCATAAAGGCAACATACACCTTATGTTGTTTCTCCAGATATTTCTCCACAACACAATTCAGGGTAAAAATCTGATCTACACATGCTCTTCCCTTCCTAAAACTTCCCTGCTCGTCGCCTATCCCTTTCTCCGTTCTCACTCTCACTCTCTCAATCACTACCCTACTGTACACCTTCCCTACTATGCTTAAAATACATATTCCTCTGTGGTTACCACACACCCGTCTTTCCCCTTTGCCCGTATATAGGGGGACTATTATGCCAGTCTTCCAGTCATCGGGTGCTAGTTTGCACATTTTCCATACCCATTCGATCACTATCTCACCACCATACCTCAACATTTCGCCACACACTCCATCTGTTCCTGGTGCTTTCCCCAACTTCACTCTTTTCATAGCTTCCCACACTTCTGACCTCCTGATCCCCACCTCCTCCTCCACTACTTCTCCTCTTCTCCCTCCCATACCATATCCAACTATGTTTGCTGGCTCTTCATTCCTTACATTTAGCAACTCATTGAAGTACTCCCTCCATCTTTCGACTCTCTCTTGCTTCTCGGCTAGCATTCTCCCATTCTTATCTTTCACACCCTTACTGTTTCCCTTGCTACCTTCCCTATCTTTAGTTTCTTACACTCCCTCCATTTTACACTCAGATTCCTTCCAAATTCCTTATCTACTCTTCTCTTACTTTCCTTCACTACTCTCTTCACCACTCTCTTTCTCTTCACGTACCTCGCTCATTTCTGCCTCTCCAAATCTTCATTCCCTCTACTACCCAACCACTCTCTATACGCTTTCTTTTTGTCTTCCACAGCTATTTTTACATCTTCTGTCCACCATGCAGTACCTTTCACTCCCCTCCCTCTTCTCCTCACTCCACACACCTCCTCACATGCTGCACAGATCTCTTTCTTAAACACTTTGCTTATCTCCTCCACTTCCTCCATATCTTCCAGGTTGAACCCACCTAGTCGTCTTTCTACTGCTCTCCTGTACTCTTCGCTGATTTCCTCCTCCTGTAGCCTCTCCTCCCTCCTCACCATTCCCCCTTCCTCTCGCCTCCCTCCAGCTCTCCTCACCCACTTCTTTTGTATCCTAACCTTAGCTACTACTACATAATGATCAGACAGACCCCCTCCAATACCCCAATACACCCTAGCATCCAGTACAGAATTCTTCATTCTTTCACGACTAGATTAATCGAGCTAATATTTCTACCGTTTAGGAAAAGCCAGCCAATGAATTGGTCTGGAGGTATGGACATTTACAGCCCATTTTCTCCAGTCCTTTTTAAGTCACAAGAGGATAATACTTAATATTCTGAGCTAATAATAGTGAACAGACTATACTTATATATAAATATCTAGCTGACAGGAATGTATATTACTGAAATTTAATAAATAGTTAGAAAGATGAATTGTTCCTCATTATATTAAATTGTCACATTTTATAATTAATGTGTATAATTCGTCATTATTGAGTAAATTAAGATACTGACTATTAATTATACTTGAGATTCGAGCTATGAATTATATTTTAATATCCCCTTTGCTTTGATGTCAAGCTTAACATTTTAAATCACAGCTACTACATATTTATCAAGTTGCTACGAAAATATATTACGATGCTGCTAGAGTTTGGGGCCCAAGTAAAATTATTGCGCAACCATTTAATTCCTAACATTACAGATTCATAGGAGGTATGCAAATCGGAACAACATCAGTTGCAATGGAATTCATAACGTCAAATAGATGTGTGTGTGTGTAATAATAGTAATAATTATAATAATAATAATAATAATAATAATCTATTATATAAATGGCACTTGCTGTGAGTCTATCATGAGTCTGTCTGTTTGTTTGCGAACTTCTCCCTCACTTTTCATGATGGAGAGCCCATACTTGGCATGCATACTAAGGAGATGTCAGAATATGTTTTAAGCAGGGGTGGGGATGGGGGGGGGGGGGGCGGAACTCCCTCAGTTTCAAGATAGAGAGCCCATACTTGGCATGCATACTATGGGAGTGCCAGAATAGGTTTTAAGCACACATTTTTTTGTCCACTCACCCCCCATTTTGTCCCAAAATAGGTGTGCCAAACTTCGGAATTGGAGTTATAAATAATTTGAGGCGTAAAATGGTATATAAGAAAAACTCCAAACTTCAACCTTTATGGATATATTTCAAGTTAAAAATGGTATTTTCACATATATTTCCTCATAAGGCTTGCTCAGGTGTAAAAGGGTCTATCCCACCATCTCCTAAATGTATATAGGCTACTTGACCTAATATAATCATACATAAAAGATTATAATTTTATGTATGTATGTATGTACAGTATATACACTGGCACATACCCCAAAGCTAGGGGTGGCCGACTCGAGACAGAACCCGAACAGGGACAACATAACACAACATCTAAAACAAAAACAAATATATTCACACACATCTAGGTCGTCCATGAGAAGACCCAGAGACCAAGGATCACTCCAGCACTTCCTCTGGTCTCAGCAGGCAGACATCCAGCAGAGCACACCACAATGGCCGCCAACCTCACATCCAGGCATGACACTTCATACATACCGTCTCCCCGGGCCAGGCGCCTGACAAGACTATTATCTAACCAGAACCACTCTCCCAATGACCGCGTTATCACTCATCTATTCACAAGCATTCTTCATTCATTCTAATTGATTTATTATAAAACTTACCACATTTATTGCCTGTTCTACAGTCATCTCTCTATCTTCCAACACTTGTGCTACACAATCTCTCCATCTCAACGGAGGTCCTTCTACCCCTCTAGCTCCCCTTGTATCTGACTCATATACTCTCTAGTTTGCTCAACATGTCCATACTAGCACAGTACCTTCTGTCCACTCCGGCTGACAAAGGTTTCTGCTGTCCCACTCTCCTATGCACCTCTTCATTCCTCAATCTGTCTCTACAAATCACTCCACATATATTCCTCATGCAGCTCAGCTCCATCACATCCAGCTTTCTTCCCTCTTTTGCCTTCATAGCCCATTTCTCAGCCCCATACATCACTGTTGGTACAACTATCCCTTGATACATTGCACTTTTACCTTTTATTTCGATATTTTTCACCTTCCACACAGTTCCCATTGTTCCCTAAACTGTTTTCCTTCACATACTTTCTGTTTTGCCTCCATTTCCACACCTGTGTTCTTGCTTGTGATCTTATCACTCCTCCCAGATATTTAAAACACATCCAGTCGCACATCTAGATTCATCCTATGAGCACCTCTGTTACACAAAATCACTTTACTTTTATTGACGTTCACCCTCAGCTTCCTCCTCCCACATACCACACCAAACCCTTTGATTACTCGCTGCAGTTTCTCCTCAGAATCCGCTACCAACGCTGTGTCATCAGCAAACAGCAGCTGGTTCAACTCTGAATCTCTACCTTTCTTTCCTACTAAACCCAGTTCTCTATCCATAGTTCTCATTTTCACATCCCTCACCACACCATCCATATATACATTAAACAACCACGGTGACATTACACAACCCTGTCGCAGACTTAGAATTACCTTAAACCATGCACTCAACTCATTTCCTACTCTTATACATGCTCTGCTCTCTTTATTAAACTCTTGACTGCTCTTAAAAAATGTCCTTCAATTTCATAGATCCTTAGCACCTTCCACATTGCTTCTCGAGCCACACAATCATATGCTTTTTCCAAATCCATAAAAGCCCAAAATATTTCCTTATGCGTCTCTACATACTTCTCGCATAGCTGTCTTACTGCAAAAATCTGATCCACACACCCCCTGCTACTCCTAAAAACACACTGCTCTTCTCCTATTGCACTTTCTGTACCCTTGATTATCCTCTCTATCAACACCTGCAACACTCCTGCCGGTCTCCCTTCTCCTTGTGCAACATCACACTACATGCACTCTTCCAGTCTAGTGGTACCATTGACACAGCAAAACACACATTGAATAGTCTCACCAGCCAATCTATTATCACATCTTCATAATTGTATATGTTATATAATTCTATATGTTACAAAATTATTTAACGTCCTAGCTCACATTGGACTTATATGTAACCGTTTGACATGGTACAGTCCAATACAGTGTTGTAGGGAAGGACACTATATGAAACATGGTACAGTCCAATACAGTGTACATGGTACAGTCCAATACAGTGTTGTAGGGAAGATCACTATATGAAACATTCATGTTCTCTTTAACAGTTGAGATTAAGAATCTTAGTTGTTGAACATGTTATGTTCAAAATCATTATATAATTATATCCTGAAGTTAGGCGATGCGTCTTTATATTATGGGACACCCTGTATATTCATCAAATCTACTAAATTTCAATCCATAACATTATAGATAATTGCAATTATATTTAGGAGCAAAGAATAACATTGACTACATAAATAGTGACTAGGATTTGTTGTTTCTCTATTCATACATACACAAACACGCTCTCTCTCTCTCTCTCTCTCTCTCTCTCTCTCTCTCTCTCTGTACATATACTCGTTTACCAATAATATTATAGAGTTATTTCCTCTTGAAGATCTGTTACCCATTGCAACTTTTTTCATCACTATAATACACCATAGCAGTCCAGACCATAATGTACAGTCACGATCGAAAACCTTCTCCTGTCTCCATAATTTCAGCTTTGATCATCTTTCCAGTTATATATGACATTACAAAAATCCTGTATATTCAAGATGTATTCAGTGGTGGTTCATGAGTATGTTCTGTATTGAACCAGAAGAGGAAAATTTATTAGAAGTTATGACATATTATTTTGAAGTTAAGGTGGGAGACTGCTATCGTCTGGGGGTGTATAGTTAACAAAACTATTTCGTTCCTCTAGCAATTACTGTTGAAATGGGAGTTGCTGCTGGTCCACATTTGCGTGCAAAAGTCCCGGTGCCTGGGACACTCCACGGCTATAATTGGGGGATCTTTGGTCGGTCCCGGTGTTCGTCTGCTGCGTCGTCGGTGGTTCTGTGGCCTCTCCCCCTGGTTTCATCTCCTTCCTCTATGCTGCTCTGCTCATCCATCTGTGCCGGCTTCTTCACCCTGCGCCATCTTTGTTCTTCTCTAGTTGGTGGGGTCCGGCACCTCCCCTGGACCTGTGACCAATGGTTTGCCCGCTGGAGAGATGCGGCACTCACGGAGGTCAGCGGCACGACACAATCTTCGGCTTTCTTCGGGGTTCCTTCGTGGGCCCCACCTTCCCCATCATTGCCCTGGGCAGCCTTCAGCCTCTAGCATTTGTGTTGGTTTTACCATCCTCGTCTCTTCTCTTCACCATGCAACTTCTTCCTGCCGGGTGCCATAGTTCATCACTTCCCCTTCCATCCTTCGCATTCGTTTACACCTACACCGTGACAGGATAAATTGGGCCAGAGCATACAGCCCTTCCATCAAGAATCAAGATTTAGACTGTTGATATTTTCATAACTTCAAACACATAATATATGCAGCTACACGTAATCTTATACCAAGATGGCGATGTAAACATGTTTATCCTCCTATCGTTTACCATCATATGAAAAAACATTTGCTATACTAAGTGTAGCCTACAACCTATATTGTCACTAATGCTTTAACCTCCAAAAAGATTTTCAAAATCCTGTTACTCTTGCGAAGCCCCGAGGTAAATTCTAAGGCCAAAAACTGTTGTAAAGCATATCAAAAACTCATTTAGCATGCCACTGCAGTCCGTTCATTACGACGAGTCTAGAAATGATGAGTCTGTGACCCTAGACTTTTGTAATGTAGGGAGGGGTGGAACTAACAAACTAGATCTTCTAATCACTACCCATACAAATCAATTATCAAACTTGGATGTCGGTGAACATCCGTCAACGTTCGATCACAAAATCATTATAATTGACAGAGTATGCAAATATTTAATGGCAAAAATAGAAACAACGGTTCCAGACATTAAAAAAAAAAAAAAAATCAGACTTAAGGAAAAAACTGCATTCACAAGTCAGTAACATAAACGTAGTAAATGCGCTGTGGGTACGGTACGTTAAGTGTACAATAATGCGCTGTGGGTACGGTACGTTAAGTGTACAATAATGCGCTGTGGGTACGGTACGTTAAGTGTACAATAATGCGCCGTGGGTACGGTACGTTAAGTGTACAATAATGCGCTGTGGGGTACGTTAAGTGTACAATAATGCGCTGTGGGGTACGTTAAGTCTACAATAATGCGCTGTGGGGTACGTTAAGTGTACAATAATGCGCTGTGGGGTACGTTAAGTGTACAATAATGCGCTGTGGGTACGGTACGTTAAGTGTACAATAATGCGCTGTGGGATACGTTAAGTGTACAATAATGCGCTGTGGGGTACGTTAAGTGTACAATAATGCGCTGTGGGGTACGTTAAGTGTACAATAATGCGCTGTGGGGTACGTTAAGTGTACAATAATGCGCTGTGGGGTACGTTAAGTGTACAATAATGCGCTGTGGGGTACGTTAAGTGTACAATAATGCGCTGTGGGGTACGTTAAGTGTACAATAATGCGCTGTGGGGTACGTTAAGTGTACAATAATGCGCTGTGGGGTACGTTAAGTGTACAATAATGCGCTGTGGGGTACGTTAAGTGTACAATAATGCGCTGTGGGGTACGTTAAGTGTACAATAATGCGCTGTGGGGTACGTTAAGTGTACAATAATGCGCTGTGGGGTACGTTAAGTGTACAATAATGCGCTGTGGGGTACGTTAAGTGTACAATAATGCGCTGTGGGGTACGTTAAGTGTACAATAATGCGCTGTGGGGTACGTTAAGTGTACAATAATGCGCTGTGGGTATGGTACGTTAATTGTACAATAATGCGCTGTGGGTGGGGTACGTTAAGTGTACAATAATATATTATGGATGCGAAATAAAAATGCGTACCCACGAAACCAAGATGTAATACGAAATCAAATATGTACTTCTGGTACAGTAGAGACATTGACAAGGCAATAAAGAAAATAAAATTATCTCCACAAACTTGTCAGAAATGCCCCAACCACTGAAGTCATAAGTAATTTATACAAATGTGGTAGAATAAACAAATGCAAATAAGAAAATAAAACAAATACAAAATAAGCAACATAGCATATAATCATATGGAAGGGGTATACGAACATATCAGGGAAAATAACACATCAGCTCACAAAATAGGAATGTTCACCATCAATGTTAGTGAAGTATTAAGCAAATTAAGTAATTTAAATGTAAATAAGGCCCTGGGATCCGATATACTACACCTTAAACTAATGACAAATATTAAGGACGAGATAGCCAGACCCCTGACACAGCTATTTAACTTATCAATACAACAGGGGACCATACAGAGTGTTTGGAAAATGCGAACAATATGCCAATATACAAGAAGGGTAGCAAGGCCAAAGCAAGAAATTATAGACCAATTAGTCTAACATCTATAATAGGAAACACCACACAAAGCTTTCAATAAGGTGTTACACCGTAAGCTAATGAACAAACTGGAGATGATAGACATCAAAGGTAAAATCCATTCTTGGATACAAAGTTGGATTACAGACAGAAGACAGGGAGTGGTGAAACATTTAGTAGAATCTGATTGGGAGCCTGTCTCTAGACTGGTACTCACGGGAGAAAAGAATTTGCCGCTGGCAACTCTCTTCCAAACTATCTGATTTCGTGTATTCTTGTTGAAAATAGCAAAATTATAGAGGGATGTTAAAGACAGTAGACTTCATTGAACTAAAAAGACTGCATTTACCTATTTTTTAAACAAACACACACACACATTATATATATATATATATATATATATATATATATATATATATATATATATATATATATATATACAGGGTGTATTGAAATAACTGTTACAGACTATGACGAACACATAGCAAAATGGAAAATGAACATATATTGTTGTATCACATTTTCCCCCCAAAAGTGTTATTAATGATATATATGCTTATTTAGAAATCTAACAAAACAGGGTTACAAATAAAGCACTAATTAATTGATACATGATTAACATGTTTACTATGGACTTAGCTAAAGGGAAAGCATAGGTTTACCTATTCACACATTATAAATTACGAAATCAAAGTATCTTAGAATATGGTGATGATATTAGGTAGTTAGCAGAAAAAATACTAATTATTTGAAACAGATTAGCGTAAAACAAATGTGTAACATTTGCAACTCTGGTCCCGGGGTATAATGCTGATGCCCAAGTCTGGGTCGAGTATCCAAACGTAGTTGACGGTAATTCAATCGTTTATGAAGCATAGTTCTTGATTCATAGATTCATTGGGGGCTGATCGTTCCTGTCTTGAATGAAATTCCGAAAATGTTTTACGACTCGACTCGGTATAAATATTCAAAGTTTACAAATATTGGGTATGATTGATTTTTGAATTACATCAGTTGGTGGTAATTCAAATTATTTCAATTAATCTCCTCTTATTACACTGTAATGACCATGTACAGTAGTGGTAATTAATTCTTATAAATTTTGAAGTCTAGAACTTATTAAACGAATTTCTGAAATACAAATGCTCAGTAAAAATTAGTAAGGAAATTCAATTCAACCCGAAACCGCTTCGAATAAGTTTGTGTTTGAATTAATGTTCACTACTGTGCAATTAATTAAATAACATTAGACAATAACTTTGTAATGCCCACATTGTTTGGGTATTATTATCATTCAGCATTGCTTTTTGATTTACTAACATATGACTAATGTCTGCAGACCACTTGAGGATCGCAATTTGCTTCATCCAAGATGCCTTTCGTCTTTCCTAGGTTGAAAGAAAAATACCAAAAAAAAAATGAATTAACATAAAATAGTTTGAGTTGTAAACGGTGTATAAAGGGAATATTACTTACATTGCTTCACCCTGAAAACTAATTATGTTTATAATTTAATATTCCTGGGTATAAACTAGGAGATGAGGGGGGGGGGGGGGGTAAGGGGGGGGGGGTAGAATGAAAGGGGAGACCAATGCCAGTGTTCGGATTATAACCCATGCTTGGACGACACTGAATATTTTACTTTATATCCTTTAAATCATTAATTATTAATTATTTTTGATTTGGTTATAAAATAAAGTTAACTTGTTTTTTTAATTCGGTACTTAGCACTTCAAGTCTGTAAGCGTTTTTTCAATACACCCTGGATATATATATATATATATTGAGAATATATCACAAATACAGGTGAGCCACTAAATGTTTCTAGTCTCTCAGTGGGGATCGAACCATCGACCATCAGAACGATAGCCGACGCTTTAATCAATTACACCACGGCAGTCTAAAAGACACTCAGCCTTCTATCCTATTTATGTTAGGGAGAAGGGAAACCCACTAGGCGAATATATTTCAATTCAAACCTAGTTGTAGGATCCATATTTCCAGAATACCATACACGGATTTTTGAGTGTCCCGACGCAACTCGGGTTGAAATTGATTTCATTTAATTCTAACCCACAAAGCATGAGAGTTACAATGGTCGATGGTTCGATCCCCACTGAGAGACTAGAAACATTTAGTGGCTCACGTGTATTTGTGATATATTCTCAATATTTGTAACTCTCATGCTTTGTGGGTTAGAATTAAATGAAATCAATTTCAACCCGAGTTGCGTCGGGACACTCAAAAATCCGTGTATGGTATTCTGGAAATATGGATCCTACAACTAGGTTTGAATTGAAATATATTCGCCTAGTGGGTTTCCCTTCTCCCTAACATAAATAGGATAGAAGGCTGAGTGTCTTTTAGACTGCCGTGGTGTAATTGATTAAAGCGTCGGCTATCGTTCTGATGGTCGATGGTTCGATCCCCACTGAGAGACTAGAAACATATATACAGTATATATATATATATATATATATATATATATATATATATATATACATATACTGTATATATATATATACTGTATATATATATATGTCTCTAATCTCTCAGTGGGGTTCGAACCGCCGACCGTCAGGACGATAGCCGACGCTTTAATCAACTACATCACGGACTGCCGTGGGGTAGTTGATTAAAGCGTCGGCTATCGTCCTGACGGTCGGCGGTTCGAACCCCACTGAGAGATTAGAAACATTTAGTGGCTCACGTGTATTTGTGATATATACTCAATATATATATATATATATATATATATATATATATATATATATATATATATATATGCGTGTGTGTGTGTGTGTGTGTGTGACAAAAGTATTACAAGTCAGCTGTTGAAATATATATAAACGTGGAAGCTCTTGATGTTGCTTGTGTGACTTTCGTTATAAGTGTCCTTATTACTTTTCTGCAACTGCCAGATGAGAGAGAGAGGAGGGGGGTTATAATCAAGAGGGGAGGACATGAGATTCAATTATTCAAAAGGACTCGAAAACCAATACTCACGTAATAAAAGGGTGATGCGAATTTGTCACTCAAGCTAAGGAAACAAGACCTGACACAAAGGAGCTGTCAATAATATAAAGATAATTAAAGAATATATATTGTATTACAGAATGCAGGAAGCATCGATCAAGACAAAGTATTCAAACATGTTTAAAAACCACGCCACGCCTCACGTGGAATATATTATGATAATTGGGTGACAAATAGACCTAAGTGACAACTGTCCATACCTCCCTCCACTCTCCCTCCCTCAACTGTATGTTCGTTTATGCTCTACAATATTGTTTTTTACACCAAATTGCTTGGTGCTCATTGTTTACATGTGCCTTGAGCTTCAAATGTATGCACATGTGACACAATAATATTTATATTTATCGGAGATAGAAGTTATATAATATCATCAGCACGGAAGAATAGTTTTTGGGTACAACAGGAGGAACACCATCCGGTGTGTACGCCTTCTTAGTATTAAGCTCAGAGATGGCAGAAAGTACATCCTAACTAGGTATATATATATATATATATATATATATATATATATACAGGGTGTCCCACGAGGAAAGGGCATAACTTTGGCAAATGATAGAACAAGGTATTCTAAATATAAAATGTTATATAACAAAAAGTCCAAATCTCAACCGTTAAACAGATATTAAAGGTTTATTAAAGTGTCCTCCCCCGCATCACTGTAATGGACTCTACCATATCAAATAGTTTCCAACTGGTCCAAAGTGAGCTAATATTTCTATAATAATTTTGCAACTTGCAGAATTATAGTATCTTTATAATAACATGGTAAAATAATTACAGAAAGAGAAGGTGTGATAGGCACTAGGACAGCTAAGCCAGCCTTATGGGGAAATACTGAAGAAAATACCATTTTCAACATGCAATATCTGTATACCGGTCGAGATTTGGAATATGTCTTATATATTATTTTAGGCATAGAATTCCTTGTTCTATCATTTCCCAAAGTTATTCATTTTCCTCGTGGGACACCCTATATATATATATATATATATATATATATATATATATATATATATATATACAGTATATCAAACACTCACAAACACAAATTAGTAACACCAACATAACAAAATACAAATGCACCTGGTACACACACACACACACACACACACACCTCTAACGTCATCAGCGAAGTTATTGAAGGTAAAATAATATCCCCAAATGGCTTAACCAATCCAATAATGAAATGTGTGAAGAATAATGGAATAACCGGTTTGCACTAACGATCCTGCAGTAACAGAGATTGTTCATCTGTTTCTGTGGACGCCATTCTATTTTTATCATACAATGGGCTCATAATCCATGTTTACCATACTGAAATTAGATTAAGAAAAATATAAATATGTATCATGTATCAGTATTATCGAAGTTATATTATGGGTACGGATATATTGACTATTGTTCACACGTGTGGGAAGGATCCGCTCACACAGCACTTCTAGACAAAGTAGAAAATAAAGCCTTCCGTCTCATTAAGAGGATGTTTTTAGTGTGTTTCCTAGACTTCCATCAATTTTGAAATTACACCCCCATGACCCCCTTTCAAGATAAATTTGTACATTTTTCGGTAGAAAAATTTCCCGGCCGAAGGCCGGTTCCTCTTAAATTACAGGCTCGCTATCGCTCGCCAGGAAAAATCGACACCTAAATGGGACGAAAGGTCTTAAAAGTGACATAAATGGGGTGAAGGTTCTTAAAATCGTCAAAATAATGGGGCGAATGTCTTAAAATCTCAAAAGCAATGGGGCTAAACATGAGGGAGAAAGGGATAAAGAAAAAAATCCCTCAAGTGGAAATCTCCCCTTAAGTCACGTGACGTCCACTCACCAATTCTCTGCAGTCTCTCTCTCTCTCTCTTTGCCGCAATGTTGCATCTATCTCACTATTCTACCGCTATCACAATAATCAGTGTTCCTCAGAGCTCTCTCAGTGTATACCACCCCCTCTTCGTAGAGCACCCAGCACCCGTCTTACTACACAATCCCACACCTACTCTGTGCAACTCCCCAACCCAAGAGTGAAACGTTATTATCAAACTTCTTCTATTCAACAGCTGAGCTGTGGAACTCTCTCCCAGAATCAGTCTTTCCCTCTTCCACAGGCAGTTCTGCCTTTTGTCTTCTCACTCGCATAGAACACAACATTGAATGTAAAGGTTATTGTGACTAGTGGCACCAATATGGCGGAGATTGGCCGATCTCTTTTACTATAGGATCCCTGGCGCACTCTAAAGTGGTCGGATCTATTCAATAAAAACCACCTGGCATAAATGTTTTTCAGAGATCAAAATATATACTGCAATTTTCGAATATGAATGGAACGAATACAGTATTAGTTGTTTGTCTTTGGTGGTGGGCAGGGAATATGAATGGAACGAATACAGTATTAGTTGTTTGTCTTTGGTGGTGGGCAGGGAATATGAATGGAACGAATACAGTATTAGTTGTTTGTCTTTGGTGGTGGGCAGGGAATATGAATGGAACGAATACAGTATTAGTTGTTTGTCTTTGGTGGTGGGCAGGGAATATGAATGGAACGAATACAGTATTAGTTGTTTGTCTTTGGTGGTGGGCAGGGAATATGAATGGAACGAATACAGTATTAGTTGTTTGTCTTTGGTGGTGGGCAGGGAATATGAATGGAACGAATACAGTATTAGTTGTTTGTCTTTGGTGGTGGGCAGGGAATATGAATGGAACGAATACAGTATTAGTTGTTTGTCTTTGGTGGTGGGCAGGGAATATGAATGGAACGAATACAGTATTAGTTGTTTGTCTTTGGTGGTGGGCAGGGAATATGAATGGAACGAATACAGTATTAGTTGTTTGTCTTTGGTGGTGGGCAGGGAATGTATGTTTAGTTATATATTGAAGGTGTGTGTGTATGTTTATGTGTGTGTGTGTGTGTGTGTGTGAGGATGTACTATCATACAAAAAAGTATCCTTACTAACATGACACGCACCATTTAGACTCAATGGACGAAGTAATATGGAAACTATTGTTTGAGCCCGAATCGTACCCCACTTTATGAATCTCAACGTTCACGAGAGTAAAGATACTTGATTGTATGATAGTACAGTACAGTATATCCACCCTCCTCCAGAGACAATAAGTATCGTTGCAACCTTTTGTTTCCTAACAGTGTGAACCACTGGTGAATTATTGTTTGAATCTGATTCAGTCAGAAGTGAATGGGGAGAGGCAGCCATGAGGGTGATAATGGCATGAGTGTGCGAGAGAAATAGGGTACAGGGGACGAGGGAAGTAAGTGAATGTCGGTGGTAGAGGGGTGGGAGGTAAGCAAGGAGTTGCCACTTCTGCTGTAACTCATTATACTGTAAAATATAACTTAAGTATATATAGATTAATACACACTTTATAAATATATATCTACAATATTTATGAGATTGTTTTTAATGGTATTGATCCAAATTATTATGTGGATATTTGCTATCCTGATACCAAACTCTCCTTAACACATACACACACGCTATAATTTCTTTGTCATATTTTGTATTACACTACAATGGGTTTCAGAGGCAGTGTGGTATCGTTTTTCGGGAATAACTTATTAACAAACAGTTGGATCAGTATGGTATTTTGCCAGAGCTTGCTTCACACCGTCCCCTAATTTTCGTTAATATTGTGCATTACCAAAAGTGGTGGCTTAAGCCACTTGTCCCTGTGTCATGAAGTTAAAGTCACACCTGAATGACTAGGAAACGGACACGGCTGCCGTGGCGTATCTGTGAAACCACCACACAATTATTGCTCCTCCATCAAACACGGTAGTTATCACTTATCAGCCACCACCCAACCCTACTATCGTTGTTACATTCAGGTTATATGTCACTATCAAATACAAATTACAAATAGTATGTGTTATTCTTGTATATTTGTATTTGATAGTGACATAACCTGAATTTAACGACGATAGTAGGGTTGGGTGGTGGCTGATAACTACCGTGTTTGATGGAGGAGCAATAATGGTTTCGTGGTTTCACAGGTAAGCCACGGTAGCCTTGTCCGTTTCCTAGTCATTCAGGTGTGACTTTAACCTCATGACACAGGGACAAGTGGCTTAGTTCTCCACTTTTGGTAATGCACAATATTAACGAAAATTAGAGGACGGTGTGAAACAAGCTCTGGCAAAATATCATACTAATCCAACTGTTTGTTAATAAGTTATTCCCGAAAACCGATGCCTCACGGCCTCTGAAACCCATAGTAGGTTTCACTGCCCAGTAAATTCAGGTATTATTACATTTTATGAGGTCGACATTTTATCATTTCATGTAAAAAAAATACTATGATACAAAAAAAGCTGACAGCTATTATCGTTGCATTGTAGAAGTATTTTCAATAATAGATTACAGCTATAACTAAATAAAGTGGCAATGGCACCTCTCCGACACTCTAAGTTCAAAATAGTTTACCCCACAGAGTGCCAACCAATTATCGACCTTGTGTTAACCCCAGTGCCGGCCGATTTTTTGTTTTTATTTATTTTTTGAATTGGCTAAAACTCTCATATTGGATGAACATGGAAGAATAGTGGTAAAAAAAGTATTCACCTAATCCAATTTCGCCCGATAATAGGTCCCCGAAATTGATAATTTAAAGTACTTGCATACTTACCTAAGACTTTATCGACTTTGTTGGGGTGTCCAGCCAACTTGCAACTGCTCCCACCGTCTGGTAGTTTTATGTGGAGTATGGGCTATGTTTGGTGTGCACAGATATTTGTGTGATGTACGTACGCTCACGGGAATAGTCATGGTTACGCAAACTACGACATATATGCGTATGGTAAAATAATTGTATTGATATTTTGAGTTAATTCTATTATTTGCAAACACACTTTGAGAGCATACTCAGGAGACGATCTACGGGCTCGCATATTACGCCACACACACAAGTATTTCTGTCACATTACTTTCAATTATATATCACTGAAGTGCATTAGGCTTGTCTTTTATTCCTTACGCACACACTAATGGCTGTCACAAAGTCTTATAACATAAAATCACCGGTAAATATTCTTAGAAAGTACACTTATAGGGTAGTTGTGGTATGAATCTGGAAGGCGTGGGTGGCATAGTTTCGGCATCAAGCTCTTTACAAATTTCTTTCATTATATTACTAGTAAAGTTTGTTCCTTGATCAGTTTGTATCCCATGTGGAATTCCTAAACTGGTGCACATATGCAATCATTGTTTGCCAACAGACTTGGCATTGATAGACTTCATGGGAAATGCCTCTAGGTATCGAATAAAGGCACACATAACCGTAAGTAAATATTCATTCCCTTTTTTGGTCGTAGGTAATGGCTTACACAATCTATGGCTTACACAATCCAATACAATGTTATCAAGAGGATCTGAGGTTACTGGAATGGGCTTTAAGAGAACATTAGGAATAACTTCATTAGGGTTGCCTGCTACCTGACATAAATGACATGACCTAACGAACTCAGCCACTGCTTTTTGTCATACCTGGCCAGAAAAATGTATCTAATATTTTCTGATATGTGTTCTTCTGACCCAGATGTCCTGCTATACCATCATGTGCTAGTTCTATGACAGGAGTTCTCACCGAAGAAGGAAGTACTACTTGATGAACTTTGGGCCACACATCTTCATCCGTCATGTCAGGAGGGCATATACAGTATATATGTTTCAAAGGTGTTAGAATGGTGAAGCTAACTAATTATATTATACTCTCAAAAATGTGGGCACGGAAAAGGTCCGATCATGGTATGTATAGTAAATAATATAATTAGGCAAGGATATAGGATGTGTTGTGATATCTGAAGGATTTTATGCACCTTAGCAAAATAGGGACTTTGAAAAGGGACAGATTTAAACTTATTCAAACACAATATAATTTTCTGGTGTCGAGGGCGGGGAAACATAACTTCTGGTATCTTGGCGAGTTTGGGTGGTATCACAGACATTCTTCTCGCTGCGTGCAGGAACCTGGAGTCTTCTTCATTTTCTGTCCTTAGATTTGAAGAGGAAAGATATTGAACCGCAATTCCATGGAGGTCTCGGACCATTCCTAACAGCAGGCATTGTAGAGGTGATTCTCAGGAACGAGAGGTTACAATGGTCACTATTCTAGCATCGAACATAGAATTTACCATAGTAACAGACTTAGGAGGAAAGCTAGTATCGAACTTAGGCTTGGATCCAGTCGAGTGACCTGGATGACGAGCGTTGAGCCTCGTGTGGGAGAAGGGTCATCTCTCACTTTTCTTGCCATAGTCACGACTCTTACTGGTAGGTCAGGATCTTCTCCTCCTACAGCAGTAACGGCATTGATGGTTTCCTTTTCTCTCTGTTGGTCCTGATGATAGAACACCTAAGTGTAAAGAGGTGGTCTGACCAGAACCATCCTGGCAGGAAGGCTCCCTAGCTAAGGCTCGTGGGTAATTCATACGTCCCATAAGCTCTTGCTCTTGTTGGTGATGCTATTACTCGTGGTGGATCCTGTTGTTATGTTCGTTATAGGGGTTGCTTCTATTGCAGCTAATTTAACACTGGGCATAACAAGCACCTACGAGCTAACTCCGGCCTAATAACCAAAACCTAGATACCTGTCCTTGCTTCCATCCTCCCCCTCACCACGTAATCGCCTGCGAGTGCACCACCTCCCCTCCCCCCCCTTAATTGCTCTTCATTACTATCGGGTTCGCTATCTCTACTAGAATTAAGTCCTGGATATCTCGCTGGGATCGAGTTGGTGTGGCCAGTGTATCTATGTAAATCTCTCTCTCTCTCTCTCTCTCTCTCTCTCTCTCTCTCTCTCTCTCTCTCTCTCTCTCTCTCTCTCTCTCTCTCTCTCTCTCTCTCTCTCTCTCTCTCTCTCTCACTTTATATTTGTTTAAGTGTATGAGTCTGTCTTGTATGCCTATCCATATATACAGTATATATTTTTCTGTCTTCGGCATTTTCCGTATATGGTATCACTCTCCAATGTATTATCTGGCTCTGTTATGTATTGCTAATGTTGTATTTCTTATATGTTTCTATTGTTATCTCCCTCACATTGTATTTCTTATATGTTTCTATTGTTATCTCCCTCACATTGTATTTCTTATATGTTTCTATTGTTATCTCCCTCACATTGTATTTCTTATATGTTTCTATTGTTATCTCCCTCACATTGTATTTCTTATATGTTTCTATTGTTATCTCCCTCACATTGTATTTCTTATATGTTTCTATTGTTATCTCCCTCACATTGTATTTCTTATATGTTTCTATTGTTATCTCCCTCACATTGTATTTCTTATATGTTTCTATTGTTATCTCCCTCACATTGTATTTCTTATATGTTTCTATTGTTATCTCCCTCACATTGTATTTCTTATATGTTTCTATTGTTATCTCCCTCACATTGTATTTCTTATATGTTTCTATTGTTATCTCCCTCACATTGTATTTCTTATATTTCTATTGTTATCTCCCTCACATTGTATTTCTTATATGTTTCTATTGTTATCTCCCTCACATTGTATTTCTTATATGTTTCTATTGTTATCTCCCTCACATTGTATTTCTTATATGTTTCTATTGTTATCTCCCTCACATTGTATTTCTTATATGTTTCTATTGTTATCTCCCTCACATTGTATTTCTTATATGTTTCTATTGTTATCTCCCTCACATTGTATTTCTTATATGTTTCTATTGTTATCTCCCTCACATTGTATTTCTTATATGTTTCTATTGTTATCTCCCTCACATTGTATTTCTTATATGTTTCTATTGTTATCTCCCTCACATTGTATTTCTTATATGTTTCTATTGTTATCTCCCTCACATTGTATTTCTTATATGTTTCTATTGTTATCTCCCTCACATTGTATTTCTTATATGTTTCTATTGTTATCTCCCTCACATTGTATTTCTTATATGTTTCTATTGTTATCTCCCTCACATTGTATTTCTTATATGTTTCTATTGTTATCTCCCTCACATTGTATTTCTTATATGTTTCTATTGTTATCTCCCTCACATTGTATTTCTTATATGTTTCTATTGTTATCTCCCTCACATTGTATTTCTTATATGTTTCTATTGTTATCTCCCTCACATTGTATTTCTTATATGTTTCTATTGTTATCTCCCTCACATTGTATTTCTTATATGTTTCTATTGTTATCTCCCTCACATTGTATTTCTTATATGTTTCTATTGTTATCTCCCTCACATTTTGCTCCTTACCTATAGTAGTAACCTCAGATTTGATTTCATACATTTTCTATCTGTCCCATTTTCTATTCCCTCCATTTTCTGTCTCAAATGTTCTTCTATATTTTCCAACCATATCGCTTTAGTTTTCTTTCTGGTCTGCCGTATTTTTCCGGTGTTCTCCATTTTATGTTTTTCACTGACTAGTTACCGGACAACTCAACCAGTAGACCATTTCGACCAATACCAACCAAACCAGTGGCCATAAAATGTACTGCACTAACTAATATGTTGTCTATGTGTATAAAGGATACAAAAGGCAGGCTTCCTGTAACGAGCGTCTCCCCCAAAGCTAAAAGAGTGCCAGAAAGCCAAATTCAAAGGACATTTGCTTCAAAATGCCTGGACTCACAAAGTATAAAGCAGTCTACGTCAGGATGAAGGAAACACTGAGTTAGGGAGGGAGTTCCAGAATTCACTTGTTGGGTAGAAGAAAAACTTAGAAAAGTTGCAAATTCTTGAATTGGAGAGTTGGACAGAATAGAAGTGGGACTGTGTTGAAAGCCGGGTGCCTCGCACTCGCTCGCATAATGAACGAGTTTTGAAGAACATTGATTGTTGTAATAGCGATAGAAGAGTGAAAGAGATGGAACATTGTGGCGTGTAGAAAGAGACTGTAGAGAACTAGTAAGAGGAAATAAGTCGATGAAACGAAAAGCTTTTGACTCCTAATCTTTCGAGAAGTGCGGTATGGATGGAACTTCACTACACATGCGAATGATACTCGATACATGGACATAGTGTGCCCCTATAGAGCAAGAAACTGTGAGGGGGTGAAGATCCCATGGGGACGGTTGAGCTCACCTGACTTTTGGGAAGCTGTTTTACCAATAGTCGTAATATGATATTTCCAAGAAAAGTTGGATAACAAATATACACCAAGAAGATGAAGGGTTGATTTGTGTATTGTTGAAGAGTAAATGATAGTCTTGTGGAGGATTGCAAAGGGTAGTTAGAGGGAGAAATTGGGTCTTCGGGGCATTGAAAGCAACATGATTTTCTCTGCCCAAATCAGAAATGATCGATAGATCAGAAGATGGGCGTTCCATGGCCTTGTCACGCGACCTTTGGAGTGATTGCATGCTTGGTTGTTGTGAAAAACTAGTTGAATAGTGTAGAGTCATCAGCATATGAGTGGATGGGACTAGAGGTACAGTTGAGGAGATCATTAATGAAGATAACTAGAGACAATACAGAACCCTGAGGAACACCCTAACTTAACATTGCTTAACGGAATTGGTTGATTAGACACAGGTTAAGAGCTACTGGTTGAAATGGGCTACTGGTTGAGTTATTCGTTTACCCCAGTATAATGCTTTATGCATATTCTATATATCACAACTGTGTTGTATTATCTTGTCAATAATATTGAAAACATAACATGAACAAGATAATGGAAAGCGCAGGAAATTATTGATACAAAATATTAGTTTGTATCAATAATTTCCTGTGCTTTCTATTATCTAGTTCATGTAGATTATAAGCTCAATTTGCTGCCCCTGTTATATGAATCCTTCCTATTCTCTGTTTCCTTATTTGTTTTTATTTTCTATATTCTGCATTTGTTGTTTTCGTGATGCTGTATATTTGGGCGAGGCGTGCGTGTATAAAGAAGGTGTCGTCACCTCGTGCGGCAGAATGGAAGCAACCAACACCATGAAGCTCCACTGTGTGCATAACATACAGTATGAAACACCCAACATCTCAAAGCTTCACTCGATAATCTCGGGGCTTCATTCCCGGTTTCTATCTTCATTTTCGATATTCATCGTTTTCTGTCCGTTTCATTTGCTATGCTCTGTACTATCTGTGTCCTTAATCTATGATTGCATAATTATATTTTCAATTTTCTATTATCTTTGTTTTCCATATATAACCCTATCTTCTTTATATTTATTTATATATTCTTACTTTCAATATTTCCCAAATTTCATCCCATAACTTTAGTATTCCCCATTTTCTATTTACCACAATTTTATATTCCCTAACTTACTTTCGCTTTCTCTAAGTATACTGTATATATTCCCTGTTTCCTGTGTGTTAATCTAAATGTGTGTGTGTGTGTGTGTTTGTGGAGGGGGGGGGGGGGGTATGTGTGTGTATATATGTGCCTGTGTTTGCGTGTGTGTCTGTAAATGTGCATGTGACTGAGTGAATGTGTGTGTGTGTGTGTATGAGTGAATGAATGTGTATTTATGCGCTTATGTGAGTGGATGTGCATGTTATGGGGGATGTATGTGTTTATGCATGTGCATGAATTTGAGTGTGTGTCTGTGAGTTTCAATGATTGTGTGTGAGCTTGATGTGTGTGAGAGTTAATGTATATTTGTGTGTGGGGGAGGTGTGTGTGCGTGTGTGTATGTATGAATGTGAATTAATTTGAGTTTGTATGTGAGTGAGTATGTGTGTGAGCGTGTAGGTGTGAGCGTGAGTGAGTTGTGAGTGTGTGTATGTGTGTGTTCACTTACCCACTCTAAACCACTGTTTGGACACTTGATCCTCAGTGTTTTGGAGGACAAGCAGCCTAGAAGGGTCACTATATATGTTGTTGCTTGATTTCCTTTGTACTCCTTTGTACTAGCGTGCCAGTACACAATTTACGGATCGATCGTCTTCACATAATTTTGTGAGCCCACGCCTATTCTACCATATATATTTGGCGATATTTGCGGATTTCCTCCAAGCCAATTCCCAGAGTAACAAGGCCAAGCTGGACTATAGGTCCATGCAGCCGCGCATGGTGCGACGCTCAGGATGAAATGTAAACAAAATAGGCTCCGTTAAATAAATTAGAGTATATGCATGTGGAAGATCATTAAATTTTGTTCAATTATATACACCAAATTTCGTGAAAATCAGTTCATAACTTTGAGAGCCGCCTACACTGGCGGAGGCATGCGCTCTATTGATCGTCTCCAATATTTAATTGGAGCATATTCTATATATTCACAAAATTTCGTGGTCATCAGTTCATAACTGTTGAGATATCATTTTTACAGACAATCAGACAAACAGAGGCGGAGATATGTGCCCTGCCGATTGCCTCCTCAATGTAAGTGCTTCTCCCTTGGTGCATATCCTATCTGCCCACCAAGTTTCGTGAACATTGTTCAAAACTTTGTGAGCCGTCTACGGTGGCGGAGGTATGCGCTTCATCAATCACCTCCACAATCAAACAATTTCTTCCTTGGTGCATATCCTATCTGGCCTCCAACTTTCGTGACAATCTGTTCATAGGTTTTTGATAAACTTTTCTTGTTTACAGACAGACAAATAAACAAACAGACAAACAAAATGAGGCAAAAACATAACCTCCTCCAACTTCGTTAGCGGAGGTAATTAAAATATAGTGCCATTGTACGTACAATATATGTATGTACGTGCATCAGGTGTCTCGGACTACTGACAGCAAACCGTTCTCTGTATCCTCCTACTATATCTATTCTCAGTTTCAAGCCAAAGGTGGATGTTGCGTATATGTGCACAACAATCTCGTTTTCTCTCGTGTTCTCAACTTCTACTCTTCTGAATTCTCAACTGTCTGGCTAAAGATTTCTTGTCACTCACAAACTAAATATTTCTGCACTGTTTATCTCTCTCCTAATTCTACTGACTATTCAAGATTCATTGACTATCTAACTTCTAAAGTGGAATACATTCTATCTATGTCTCCTTTCGCAGAAATCTCCATCCTAGGAGATTTCAACGTTCACCACCGCCAATGGCTCTCCTCTCTTTCCACTGACTAACCTGGTGAACATGCCTACATCTTTTCTATTTTAAATGACCTAGAGCAGTTAGTCCAGCAACCCACCCGTATCTCGGATCTCTTCGGAGATCATCCCATCATTCTTGACTTATTTCTAACTTCTAAACCTTCTGATTATACTGTAAATCTTTTCTCTCCTTTGGGCTCCTCCGACCATAAACTTTTCTCTGTCACCTGTCCTATCTCTCCAGTACGGCCACCAGATCCTCTCCGCCGGCATCGTTTGTGGCACTTTGGCGCTGCCGGCTGGGAAGCTCTTCGGCAGTACTTCTTTGATTTTGCATGGTATGACTTATACTTCCATGGCCGGTGACCCTCGGAGAGTGCTGAACTCAATACCGAGGTAATCCACTCGGGCATGGAAGTGTACATTCCATTTTCTTTCTCTCAGTCTAATGCAAATAAATCTCGGTTTACTCACGCTTGCTCTACTGCTGTCCGCAATAAGGAGAAAGCATTCAAACTGTACCGTCGCCTTCAAACTAAAGAATCTCATACTTCCTATGTTTCAGGCCAGAATCAAGCCAAATCTGTTATTTGACTCGCCAAACATCCTTTTATCAATAATAAATTAACTGAACTATCCAACTCTAGCTCTTCCCGGGCCTTCTGGCATCTAGCCAAAAACCTCGCCAACAATTTGTCTTCTTCGCCTTTTCCACTCTGACGTCACTACCATCACTTCTTCCTATGACAAAGCTGAACTATTCGCTAACACTTTTGCTAAAAATTCCACTTTGGATGATTCCGGTGCTATTCCTCCCTCTCCACCCCCCTCTCTCCTACTTATGCCTATCATCATAATCTCTTCCAACAATGTACTTTCCACCCTCTGGGCTTAATACTAAGAAAGTGTACAGATTGGACGGTGTTCCTCCTGTTGTACACATGAACTGTGCTTCTGTGCTGACTCTCTGACTAGGCAACCTCTTCCGTCTCTGTCTCTCCTCTAAGGTCTCCCCTTCTTGCTGGAAGTTTGCTCTCATTCAACCTGTCCCAAAGAAGGGTGACCACTCTCAACCCTCCAACTATCGTCCAATTGCTCTCATTTCTTGCATCTCTAAATCTTTGAAATTATTCTTACCTCAAAATATCTTAAGCATTTAACTTCCCATAACCTACTCTCAGACCGCCAGTATGGCTTCCTTAAATGCTGCTTTTCTGGTGATCTTCTTTCTTATCTTACTAACTCTTGGTCATCCCCCATTCAGGACTTCGGTGTGACTTTTTCTGTTGTACTAGACATATCGAAGGTCTTCGATAGAGTCTGGCACAAATCCCTCATTTCCAAACTAACCTGCTTCGGTTCTATCCCTCCATCTGTGCCTTTGTCTCTAATTTACTTTCCGGCCGTTCCACAGCTGCTGGTGTGGATGGCCACCATTCACTTCCTCAACCTATCAACTCCGGTGTTCCTCATGGTTCTGTCATATCTCCAATTATCTTCCTATTATTCATTAATGACCTTCTCAACTGTACCTCCAGCACCATTCTCTATGTTGACGACTCTACATTACACTATTCAACTAGACTTCACAGCAGGTACTCCAAAATTCACGTAAGGATGCCTTAAAGCACCTATCTTCTGATCTCTCTACTATCTTCAATTGGGGCAGAGAAAAGCTTGTTACTTTCAATGCTTCCAAGACTCAATTCCTCCATCTGTCTATTCGTTGCCCCCTTCCAGAAAACTATGACCTACTCTTCAACAACATACAAATTAACCCTTCATCTTCTCTTAATATTCTCGGTGTCCCTTTTTCTTTAGATCTCTCTTGGAAAGATCATATTACCACTCTTGCTAACACAGCTTCCCAGAAGCTGGGTGTGCTCAACCGCCTCTGGGGGTTCTTTACCCTTTGGCAGCTTCTTTCTCTGTAGTGGCACAGTGTGTCCATGTATTGAGTATTGTTCACACGTGTGGTGAGGATCCTCTCATACAACACATCTAGACAAAGTAGAAAAGAAAGACTTCTATCTCATTAACTCACGTCCACTTACCAATTCTTTTCAGTCTCTCTCTCTTCGCTGCAATGTTGCATCTCTCTCACTATTCTACCGCTACTACAATAATCAGTGTTCCTCAGAGCTCTCTCAATGTATACCACCCCCTCTTCGTAGAACACACGTAGCACCCATCTTGCATCACAATGAGGTCGGTTTACTACCGATAAAGTGCACGTCAGTACAGCCTTCTTTATCAACAGTAATTCCTAGTAATCGAGGCGGAAGAATTAATATTGGGTTGCCACCAAGGTGATTCAATAAATATTTCCTTTGATGAGCCAAGATCTAAAAAACCTTAATAAACCTTTATATGCCAGTGCTTTAATAGTTTATTTAGTATAGCCCAAATCTTCCAGCTCTTAAAATATCGTCCAGTGAAGTATGTTTTAAGAGCTTTCCAACTGTCATAGATCTTAACTTTGCCTGTCGTAGTCTTACCTCTTCTGGCGTTTCTCCCGGTGTCCCTCCTCCGTTTAAGAAGGGTAGCTGCATGGTAAATAGACTAATAAGGTATGGGCTCGAGCCTATTACTGGAATCACGATCGATCCCGCGTGATGTCACGTTTTGTACGACGTCGACCTGGTCTCCCAGCGAAATGTGGTCTTCAAACAGGATCGGTATATTGTGTTTTCCACCGAAAATGTAAAGTGAATTGGATAAACATAGACATAACTATATATTGTGACCGGACCCTAGTCTATTTGATAAAGTTGTTATTTTTTGCATTTGAAGATTATATATACCGCTATGAGGTAGTTTACAGACGACGTCAATACATATTTTACCGCGAAAATGAGAAAATGTCACGATCGCTATGGTGTTTGTGTTCACCTAATATGTAGAGTAACGTCGATTGATATCGACAATTTTATTGTAGTGGGACCCAATCTACATGTTAGCCATGTTATTGTAGTGGGACCCAATCTACATGTTAGCCATGTTATTGTAGTGGGACCCAATCTACATGTTAGCCATGTTATTGTTGGGACCCAATCTACATGTTAGCCATGTTATTGTAGTGGGACCCAATCTACATGTTAGCCATGTTATTGTAGTGGGACCCAATCTACATGTTAGCCATGTTATTGTAGTGGGACCCAATCTACATGTTAGCCATGTTATTGTAGTGGGACCCAATCTACATGTTAGCCATGTTATTGTAGTGGGACCCAATCTACATGTTAGCCATGTTATTGTAGTGGGACCCAATCTACATGTTAGCCATGTTATTGTAGTGGGACCCAATCTACATGTTAGCCATGTTATTGTAGTGGGACCCAATCTACATGTTAGCCATGTTATTGTAGTGGGACCCAATCTACATGTTAGCCATGTTATTGTAGTGGGACCCAATCTACATGTTAGCCATGTTATTGTAGTGGGACCCAATCTACATGTTAGCCATGTTATTGTAGTGGGACCCAATCTACATGTTAGCCATGTTATTGTAGTGGGACCCAATCTACATGTTAGCCATGTTATTGTAGTGGGACCCAATCTACATGTTAGCCATGTTATTCGATATAGTTGTAGCTTATATGAGGAGATATTTCGAAGGTGTTGGTGATTTTCGCTTCGTAGGTCGGGAGATAAGATGGAAGTATATGGATTCTTGTTCGTCTCTAGTCCGACTTCCTTTAAATTTATGTAGTTTGCTGCCGACACTCGTCGACTTTCACCCAGGGATGGTGTGTGAGGGTGGATGAAGGCCCAGGGGATGTGAAGAGATGATATGTATAAGTATATGGCCAGCTAAGAATCTAAGAGGGAATCAGATTTCGACGAAGCGAAATGGTGGGGACTGGGGGAACAGAATGGATGGTACTGCCTTCTTGCGGCCAGAGAGAAGACTATAGCGGCGCCTTATGTCAATAAACCAGGGACGCTGGTATTTTTTTTATTTTCTATTTTTTTCTATATTCCAACTACTCCCTCTCGGGCATAGGCTGATAGCCTTTACACTCTACCACTGAACACGGGGTGAGGCCCGTGAGGTCTTGTTCCAGTCTAGGGAGTGAGACATGCGAAGCACCCCGGCTCGAAGCAATCCCATCTCTGAAGCCGCCTCGCCTCTGCACTTCACAGTCTCATCCCCCACACTCGGACGCTTACTCTCAGAACGCCACCTATTGAGCAATTAACTCACTAGGCATTGCCCCCCTGTAGCATATTTTTGAATATGGGAATATTCATACAATGCTATTGTAATCAGGGAACAATGAGGGTATTTTTTTTTGGCATTTCGGTGTGCTGTGGTAATGCACTGATACTAGGTACAGCACAAATTCCATCCCAATAATATCTTCCCATTGACATATTGGGATTCGAATACAAATATTTCACTAAATATTCGCTTATAGAATAATCAACGTTATTCCCACAACTATATCCTATATTATGACGGTACCATGGTTGAGCGTGAAGTCACAACAGAAAAAGAAGTGATGGTTCGACACTGTCACTAAGGCTAGCTATTTCAACTCAAAGTAGGGACGTTATTGTATTTTTTTTTGTACACGGATATACACTGCAATGTTCAGTGCATATAAATCTCACACCGGTATATATATTGGTTATTGCAGAGATAAATATACTGTCAAGGCTAGAAAGTAACTAAGTTTACGGGACATTAAAGTTGTGTATCAAACTAAGAAAATGCCATGGGTGGCAAGTTGACCGTGACCTTATCAGACCAGAAAGAAGAAAAAGAAAAAGTGACCGCGGTCTGTTTACGGTCTTTTAGAAGCCTGCGTGTGTATGATTTCAAGAATTCTGTGCATTTACCTTATTAGTCTATTTACCATGGGTAGCTTTTCTCGGAGGAGGCCCTGGGTCGGCTGGGGTAGCCCCTCTGGACTTCCCTCTCGTGGTGGTGATGCGGATTGGAGGAAGAAGGGGGCGTGGAGGAATAGGAGTTATGCAAGTTTCTGCTTGCCTTGCCTTCCTTACCTGTTTTCCTTTTCCTGTCGTCACCACTCGTGTAGTTGATGGTGACGATATCTTTGCCGGGTGTTGGAGGGAGTGTGGGCGTGACAGAGGCAACTCGGGCGTATCTTGGTGATGTGGCGTTTAGGGCTTCTTTACTCGGGGGTGGGGTTTACGGGTGGTAATATCGCTTGGTGGTGGTGTGGTGTTTTCCCCTTGCTTTCTCTTTATTTCATGTTCTGTTACATGCCTATATTTATACATTGTGATAGCTTAATTCCTTGCCTATTTAAGAAGAGCTATTATCAGTGCTCACAAACCCAGTAAAAATCCTGGTATTTCAATTCTATTCTGGTCCTTCTAAAAAGTTCACACACTGGCAATTGGCTTTTTAGAAGATATGGCTCGCGAGATACCGTAGCTTAAAGCATAACGGCAGTCTGCATAGAGTCCATATGGTACGTTATCCCAGGCACTGGCATTAAGACACGTATGTGTAAAAGGCCCAAATTAACCCATCCACAAGTCCTTGAAAGACTCTTATAACGGTCAAGACAATTAAGCGACGTTGCATAACAACCCTCTTACGTTAGTCCGATGATATGACATGCATAGCACTGGCATAGCAGATTCATATTAATTCAAGACCCTACATCCAAGAGTGCAGGAAGGTTCATCATCAAAACTCTTATAAAGGTCAGAATAGTTGAGTGAGACAGTACAACACTGGTATAACTTCTCCTCACGTTAGTTCGATGATATGTATACGTATAACACTGGTATAACACAACATATTCATTCAAGACACTAAACCCAAGAGTTCCTCATCAACTTCCATCCACTGTTATCAACACACGACAGAATCACCACCATGGCCCAGACCCTCGTCGGAAATACTACAGAAGTGCCTTATCGTTTGAAGTTGCTTAGTGTGACCTCGAAAGAAGTACTAGTGAACTGCCTTATCGTCGGAAGTAGTTAGTGTGACATAGAAAGAGTGCAGTGTCATTCCCCTGGGGATTTAATTGTGGATCCTCATTCGTGCTTTATAAACGGTATATATTTACCTATCCTTTGTCCAACAGTAATTATAATTACATTGTACAATATAACTTATGTGTGTATTCTGTATTATATTTATCCTCTATTACCTTTGTGTATGTGTTTATGTGGATTCAACTTCTCCAGTCAAGTAAGAACCTACCTAATTAGTCCAATTAACCCCAGCAAAAACCTGGTATAACATTGGCGGCAGACAGTGGTTCTTGATTTGGGAAGAAGCCATTTGGAACAGAAATCAAAGGAAATAGAGCGTTATATCATGGCAAATCGTTCACATACTGTATACCCATACCTAAGTATGAGGCAGACACGTATGATATTCGTACGTATTTGGATATGGTAAATCCAGTGCTTAGCGTGGCATACCAAACCGATCGTGAAAAGATTGCGGTATTATTAACACACCTGGTAAAGGTTGTGCCCCTGGTAGCCGGACAAGTGACCCCTGAACTGACACGGGATCAATTCTGGAGCATCGTCATAAATGCGGTGCAACCTTCATTAGGCTCCGTTGTCGTCTTAAGTAAAATTGACGATAACATGTTCGAGGGAGACTTGGACATCACATTAGGACTGTTGACCCAGCAAGTGAAGTCCGCCTATCTCCTCCAGACCTATGAACAGCAGCAACATCAAATGTTTAGCGTGTTGCTCAGAGTGCTCCCTGCTTTTATTAAGGAGCATTTCACAATTCACGATCCCGTTGGCTACGGCAGGGATATAATTACAATTTGAAAGCTGTTGGCCACCAGGCCTAAAACATCCACAGTGGGAGCCATTAAGCGGGTTTCCCACACACCCACAAGGAAGCAGAAAACCAGGGCACTTTAATAATTATGGATCAAGACCGCAATATGTGCCACAAGGCCGCCCTCAACCCTGCTCACAAGGCCGCCCACATGCGGGTCAGCTGATCTACCCCACCCACAACACTCCTAGCCGAGTATACCCATATACCAGCCAATCCAATCGATTTCCCCAACGTCACATGTCATCACAAAGAAGCCGGGATAGCCCCATTGTCACCATCAACCTATTTGACTTCAAGGCCTGCAACTCAGTATGCCCCCCTGCATTATATTAGGAATCAAGCTATACAACGGAGTTCGCCAAACCGGGTCCTTGTAGCAGAAGAAGAATCCCGGGATTTGGAACTACAAGAAGAATACCATGACGAAGAATATTCTCCTCTGGAACTCAACCCAATTCATGCGGTGGAAGAAGAAAAAGATGTAGAGGAAACAGAAGATCTTCCTCAGGTTTTATAAAAACCTAACCTCCTATAATGCCCCCTAACAGAGGTGCCGCCCTTGTCGGCAACATCTCCGACGAGCCCCTCACACTACCCAAAGGTTTAATCATTAGCGATCTCGAAACTTTTGATGATGTCACACCCCAAACTCCTGCACCTACAGCACCAATCATCCTCTCCTCCATTAACCACGTCACAACAAAAACAACTGTTGAAAGTCCTCCATGATTTCGCAGATGTATTCGCCAAAACACCCACCGAAATCGGGCAAACTAAAGTCATCGAACACCCAATTCACACCGAAGGACCTCCCATCCGTCAACCTTCCCGGAGGAAAAAAAACCCTGCAGCGTCAGGAGGAAGACCGAATATCTTATACTCATAACTTACACTACATGTTTATAATATAATTTTATTTTGTTTATACATATGTTTAGTCTGAATCACTTCCCACACATTTATACACTTTTGAAGGCATCAGTCACTACAGAACCACCTCCCTTCCGGCAGGTTGTTATCATAATCACTTCCACTCTACTACACCTCCCAGTGACTGAGAGGTATGTAACTTACTTCATCCTGATCAACAAACCTCCCTTAACCCTTACGCTGCAGGGATCGTACAGGCACGCCCTAGCAATTTCCTGCAATTTAATGCCCATTAAAACCTGTGGAGATGAGTGCGAGTGATCAGGAGTGCGGCAGGCCCCCGTCCGCTATCTGGCACATCTGCTGCGGCACTGAGGGTCTGCGGTGGTGTCTCGCAAGTTATATTTAGTGTTGCTAAAGGCAAATGTAGCGCGACATTGCTAATTATTAGCGAATATTGCCGATGTCTGTAGTAACTTTGCAGGATAACCCTGCGAGCTACAGAGCTCATTCTTGTGTCTTTTGAAAGCTCTTTTCTTCTATTTTTTTGCTGCAAACATTCCATTTCATTCATGCACTTGTTTAACACACAGAGCACCAGCTGATTTATAATAAATGAACAACAAAGGACTGGCCACTTGTAATTTTTTTTTTTAGCACATGGGATGGGTTGGTAATGAAGGAAAAAGAAGAAAAACAAAAATTACCTAGGCCATTTAGGGGTCCTGGGGGGGCGACGGAAAGTCACAATTAACATGGAATGATGGGTAGATAATATACTGGAAAATTAATCCCGCACGCGCCCATACACACGCGGCTGGACTTGGAGGGTTGCCAACCATCATTATTGTTCCGTGGGATCCTAAAGTAGTTCCCATACAAATTCGAACCCTCAAGGTGCCATAGGACAAAAGTGATTAAGGCGAACACAACCAGTGCGTCGCTGGGGTTTAGGGTTACATACATAGGCGACGCATAACGTGCGTCGCTGGTACTCAAGGGGTTAAGCAATCAGGAGTGCCTGAATGAGCCCTATTATGGCTGGAATATACCCACACTGATTGGGTTAAGGCCTCCTTACTCCTTTTCATGGGTACTACACACCCTATAGAGTTCCTTACAACTCACTATCACCAATAAGCCACACTTACATCCACTACTGACTCATAAGTATAATTGACCTTCAAGAAGACACCTTAAGTCTTGGTCATTACTTACATAGTCAAGATTCATAGTATAGTGTTGTTCCGAGTGCACTCAATATGACGGATATATGGAATTAGATATATTGCAACGGTTAAAAGCTCAGTTGGATTGCGGCCAACGACGTCTAATATTTAAAAAAAAAAAAAATCCAATTCCTGTAACCTCACCTAAAGTCATCCCAAGGAACAAGATTCTGACAAAGACCAGGAGGCCCCACCATCACTCAAAGGTCCCATCCCCCAAAACTACGACAATTTCCAAGACACCGCAAAATCGACCACCTACCTCAGCAAGGCCCCCTGCCCAAAACCTCCAGGGCTTTCGCCATCAGACTCCATCACCGTAGTGACCCCCGCTATCCTGTTTATTATTCCTAGGGGGTAGAGGAGAAATGGATATAAATTGAATAACTAAACTTGGAAAGATGAATTGGCCTAGGCTATAAAAATTATACCGGGTCGGCGTTTGACTTACTTGTAAACATGTATGTGTAGGTTATCTGTGGTAGTCCCAGTAATATCTATGAAGTACTTCTAGTATTAAAGGAACTTAGCTGTGATGTAAAGAGTGTAGCTTAGGTGATGGACATGTCGGGAGGTGAATATCAGGGAAGTTCTGGTGTTATGTGGCAGCAACTGGTGGTTTGTTGTTAGCAGGATGAAGTCTGTGTGAAGTGTGTCTGAGATTCCCTTTTATCGTGACAATATAAAATATATTTATGGGTTCTATATCGTCCCCCGTGATTAAATAATAAGGGAAAATAAACTAAGATATAATTGGTGCAACCACAGTAATATTTATCCACAAAGATAAATAAAGTAATGCGTATAAACAAAAAGGAACCAGCTGACGTGAACCCGGGAAATTCAAACTACGGTATATATACCAGCTAGGATTCACGACATACTCCGCCACCAGTTATATACAAAGTATTTACAATTGTCCCGTCCCGATCATGGATCGCCACAACTGGGAGGAACCCAAACCAGCCCGACGTGACGGCCTCTGAGGGGTATCCACTCCAGTAGCAGGAAGGATATTATCAGAGTTCGGATTGCTGTCGCCATCCACTACCTCTAAACCTATCTCTAGTGGGTATAGCTTAACCACCGGTCTGGTGGTCAAACCGGCTCCTGTTTTTACCTGAACTACCCTACATTCGTGGTCAGGACCACAAAGAAGTTTCATTATCCGACCTATAGGCCAAAAAAGTCGGGGGCCGTCATCATGTACTAGAACGACGTCCCCAACTTGTGGCGATGCTATCCCTCTTTTTTACCATTAAGTGACGATGTTGCTCCCTGAGTGATATTAAATAATCAGTGCTCCACCTTTTCCACAGGTCATGTGAGAGTTTTGTAACATATTGGAAGCGTTGGCTAACGGAATCGTTGTTACGCCACGTTGTGTCCTTGAGATCTTCATCCGTGACTTCTCGCCTTGGAAAGCTTCTGATCCGCCTCCCATGAACCAGTTGTGAAGGAGTGATGGGTAGAGGGTCTTCAAGATCACTATACGTGTAGCCAAGCGGGCGATCATTGACTGTGGCCTCGAGCTCCAGTAATACCGTATTCAGTTCCTCTGTGGTAACCAATGCTCGACCCAGTACCTTCTTCAAGCCAGCCTTTAGGATGTCAATGACCCGTTCCCATTTGGCACCGAACCATGGTGCCCTGGCCGGTATAAACCGCCACTCGCACTTGAATTCCGCTAGAGTACCTTTTAACCTTGCATCATCTATCAACTACCGTAGTGTACTGGCTCCGCTAACAAATGTGGTGTCATTATCACTCATCATAATCTCAGGGTAACCCCTCCTGCTACTAAACCTACGGAATGCATGCAAAAATGATTCGCAGGAGAGGTTAGACACCGTCTCTACATGGACCGCTCTAGTAACTGCACAGGTGAATAAGACTACAAAGGCACCTGTGTAGTCAACCCCCGTTACCTGGAAAGGACTCACTTCCTGAACCCTAAACTCCGGCAATAGAGGGGCCTGTACAGCACGGTATGATGTACCTTGCAATCGCTTGCAGATGATACATCCCCTTAAGGCTTTCTTTACTACCTGTCTAATCTTGGGGATCCACCATCTTTGCCTTATGTAATTTACAACATACCTAACACCACTATGGTTACACACTTTGTGGCAGTAATTAGTAAGGAGAGTGGCTATACGATGTTTATTAGGGATAAGGATAGGGTACTTGACGCTATCATGTAAAGCTGACAAGTGTAGCCTACCTCTACAGCGTATCATGCCTCCCTCAATATAGAGGCCTAACTGCTTCACTATATTGCTTGGTGTGCCCTGTCCTTTTGACAAATAGTGGTGTTCCTCAGAGTAAGCTTCTTTCTGAGCTACCTTAATCATGGCTGACTCTGCTGCTCTTAATTCCGGCACCGTCAAGTATGCCGGTTTTGCCTGATAGTTCTCTTGTGTCTTCTCTCTAATGCTGGGGTCACACATTCCCGTATATGCTCCCGACTGCTCCCGTACGAAGGTTTATTGGTAGTTGGCAACCGATTTCGTAAAACGTAAGGGCATATTACGCAAAACGTAAGTGAAATTGTGTACAGTCTGGGGGGTTGGTACGCATGACGGGAGTAGCCACGCGGGTCGGGGAGGTGCTGGGCGCGGGCTAGGCCGCGCCGTATCTTTTGAAATTCAAATCACGGTCGTGGCTCGCGCTCCCGTATGTCAAAAGTCGGGAAATTTTACGACCGACCGGCCATCACGGCCGTCTGACGGGGGCAGCCCCGTCAGACGTAAAACGCTCTGCCGTCAGACGTAAGCGGCTCCCGTCAATCGTAAAAAATTCCCGTAAAAAACGGGAAAGTTTACGTTCGTCCGGGCGCATCTGGCAACAGCGCCGCACTGCGGGTTGGCGGGAAGACGCGGCAACGTTGTACGGGGGGGTATATAAGGACCGGCGGGAGGCATTGCCGTCACACCTCTCACCACACCGCAACAGGCAGCCACCACCACCTCCAGCCAACCCTGCCACCCTACCACCCTGCCACCCTCTGCACGCTTCACCTGCCCTGCCGTCCGTCACCATGCTGAAGAGGAACATGAAGAAGGCTAGGAAGCCTTCCCCTGCCGCCTCGATGCCTGCCACCTCTCCGCCTGCCCCCTCTCCGCCTGCCACCTCTCCGCCTGCCCCCTCGACGCCTGCCACCTCTCCGCCTACCACCTAGCCGGCTGTCTCCTCTCCGCCTGCCACTTCTCTTCCTGCCACCTCGTCCACCTCGACTGACCCCGATGAAATTGTAATCAACGTCGGCGAGAGTGCAGAGGTCATGGAGGATGTCGTCGAGGATGAGGTGGACAGTGATGACGACGACAACGAGGAGGACGACCATGCCGTTGCACCTTCCGGCGGCGCACAGTAACAACAACCGGCAAAACGCCGCCGAAAGAGCACCAACATTATCCTGCCGGAGGAGACGGAGCGAATGCTGGGAGAGTGGCTGGAGTTCGAGGTGCCTTATATATGATAAGGGTGATCCCAGGCACAAGCAGAAGGAACACATTGAACATGTTTGGGTGGAGAAGGCAGGCAGTATGTACCCCTCCATCGCCACCGAGGACTTGCAGACGTGGTACTCCTCTCTCTGCTCCAGGTTCGGCAGGCTCTCCAAGCAGAAAAGTGGTGATGGGGCCCGCAGGATGACGGAGAGGGAGAAGTGGATCGTCACCATGTTTAGCTTCCTGAAGGCACACATCGTGCGCCAAAGGAAGCCCCGGACACTTGGTATGCCTCAGGTACGTGTATATTTTTTATGTTTGCCAACCCTTTCACTATTAATTCGACAACCACATCCAGGTGTCATTATTTTCCTGGCGAGCGATAGGAAGCCAATAGGTTTGGCGTCCTCAGGACAGTGACAGGTTTTTGTCTTTTTCTGAATTATTTAGCTTATAATGATGCAAATATTTGTTTCAATTTATCTTGTTCACTTAAGTTTATAGCCTTAAATATATATATATATATATATATATATATATATATATATATATATATATATATATATATATATATATATATACACTGTATATATATATATATATATAACCTAAAGTATACAAACAAATTGTGGTATTCTGGGAAGCCTAATATGTTCAAAGTTATTGTTGCTATTATGGTGTGAACTGCTGAAATCTTTAGTACTTTATCATAACTATATATAACCTATATACAGTATATATATTACCTAAATTTTTTGTTAATGAAACACATAATAACACAAAGCAGTTTATTCATGGTATTTAAAGGTTACAAGGATGAATGGTTATGTTGAATGGTATTTTACAGTTGATACATAATGTACATGTTACTAATTATACATTCATGTCCCCACAGTCTGCTGCCCAAGCTGCCGACCCTGAGCCTGCTCCTGTACCTGACCCCGCCCCAGCACCTGACACAGACGATGGTGATGACCCCTCTGCCGGCAGTCAGGAGGACACCACCCCAGCCATCTTCAGGCCTGTGCGAAGGCTGAAGAAGGGGAAGTCTCCTGGTGCTTTTCCTGGAGCCACAGCACACGGAACCCTGGAGAAAGTGAGTAGAGGAAATATTAGTTTCATTGTTCATTGTAGGCAACCCATTGCAATTCCAGGCTATTATTAGAAAATGTGTTTCTGTTTTAAAAATGATTAGAATAACATAAAGTTATGGTAAAGTACTAAAAATGTCATCCGTTCACACCACAATAGCAACAATAACTTTGAACATATTAGGCTTCCCAGAATACCACAAAATTGTAGCTATTAAAATTCCTAATTGGTCAAATATTGAAATATGTAATGTTTCGTGTGTTGTGCAATGTGTTAATGTTCTCTTCTTCCTTGTTCCCAAACCAGCTCATAGAAACTGCGGACAGGGTGCGCCACAACCTGGGTGGGGTCATGGATGTGGTTGAGGAGCCTGAAGTAAAGTATTGGCACGCCTGCCTGGATGGCATGGCCAACGACTGTGTGGGGCTGCCGGCATCATTCAACACCGCAGTGAAGATGGAACTCATCGCAGCCATCCACCGGTTCCGAAATGCCCATGAGGAGGGAGTCGCCAAGCCTGGTCCGGACTTAATGCTCCACGCATTCCGGAACTTTGGCTTTCCGGCGACACAAACCCAACCCCAGGCCCAGCAGCAGCAGCATCTTCCGGCAACCACAATGGCAGGTGTCCAGGGTCAACCGGTGTTGTACCAGGGCACTCCGGCAAGCACCCTGCCTCACCCCCTGCCGACCCAGCCCAGGCCTGCTGGTGGCTTCGTCTTTCGTGCTCACCAGGTGGCAGCTTTGCATACATTGCTGCGGCCGGCGGCTGCAGCGACACCCCCTCACACCTTCCTGCCACCTGGTGCCTCCACACCAACCCATTCACTGTCGCAGTTCGACCCTCCCAGTTTTCCTCCTCCAGTTTCTGCGTGGATCTGATGGCGGCGGCAGGGCAATCACCTGCAAGCACGGCCGCGCACTCCATCGATCCCAGCGAGCAGAGCCTGGAGACCCCCACGAAGGAACGATAAAAAGAACCTTCTAGCAGCAACCATCCTTGTCTCTCTTGTAATGGAAATTGTATTTAACAATAGATGTCTGTTTGTAATGACGTGTGTGTTTCTATTTCCAATATTGTAGCTAAATTATTTATTATTAAGATGACAAATGAAATATATAATGAAAGTAATGAGTAAGAATAAAAATTAAATGAGTAATTGAAACGCAATACTGATAATATGGTTAATAATAAATATGGAAAACCTTGAAAACTTAAATGAAATATAACTGTAAAACATAAAGTACAAAACAAATGAAACATGGACAAAATTAAAAACTTGAATGAAATATAAAAGTAAAAGATGAAAAATAAAGTAAGCAGGGAACAAATGCAGTAATTAAAGCAAATATCAAAATATAAAAAAAAAAAAAAATGGAAGAACCTACAAACTTAAAGAAAATCAAAAGTAACAAATAAAAGTACAATACAAAGCAAACTGCCAAAGACTCGATAAGTTAAATGTAAGATGAAACTGAAATATAAAGCAAAAAACAAAGTAAACAGGGGAAAACCTTAAACATTTCAATGAAGTATTAAAGTAGATATAACTAACCTAAATACTGTCATCCTGCCAAGCCACAGATCTTTGAGGGGAAGAGAAGTATGTCTTGAGGTAGTTCCGTTGTTCCTTGGCAAGCCTGGTTGCAGTGTTGCGGCTCACGATTGGGATGTTGGTTCCTACAGGTGGGTCATTCCTCCAGGCGGCAGGTATGAGTTGGTGGGTGTCTGGGTCCTCTTGATCTACCTCTGTTCGGGGTGGGTTTTGTCCTCGTAGGATGTTGTCCAGAATGCATGAGGCCAACACAACAACCTCTGCACGTTCAGGTCTCACAGATATTGCAGTGTGTAATACTCGGAAGCGGTTGGCGAGAATGCCAAAGGCGCTCTCTACCGTCCGGCGGCCCCTGCTGAGTCTGTAGTTGTAGATTCGTTCATCTTTCGTGAGGGATCGTTGGGGGTAGGGCTTCATCAGGTAGGCGCGCAGAGGGAATGCATCATCACCTACAAAGAAGTAGTCCGTGGGTGGTCCAGTGGGATCGGTAGAGATGACCTCGGCGGGGGGCAGTTTTGCGTTCTCTCTATCAAGCAACTTAGACAGACGGGTGTGTGCAAAGCCACCACCATCAGACTCTGACCCTATGGCACCAACGTCGACGTAGATGAACTTGTAGTTGGAGTCAACAATTGCCAACAGGACAATGGAAAAAAACTTCTTGTAGTTGAAGTAATATGTGCCACCAAAGGCGGGGTTGCGGATCCGTATGTGTTTGCCATCAATGGCTCCTACACAATGCGGCAGGTTCCATCGTTCCTCAAAGCCGCTGGCAACCTCCTTCCATTCAGCAAGCGATTGTGGCGTTTTGATCTCCTGATCTCCGTAGACAGAAATGATGGCCTGGCAGGTGTCTGGAACAATTTGGCTGATGGTGTTGTGGGCAACCCGAAAGGAGTATTGCAGGCTCTTATAGGATGCACCCGTAGCGAGGAAACGTAGGGTGATGGCCACCCTCAGATCAGGAGGAATGGGATTTCGCCAGAACGTAGGTTTCCTCTGAATGAGGGGGATGACACGTTCCACTATCTCATCAAAAAGGTTTTTGTCTACCCGGGTGAAGTTCCTGTATAGTTCTGGACATTCTCTGGCCAACTCTTGCATCAGGTTCTCATAATGGCCATGTTCAAGCCTTTGTTGCAGATATGGCCACACCAACACTCTCCTCTTGCTCCTTTCCTTGTTCTCTTGTTCCTCTTGATAGATGAAGTTTGCTATTCCAAGATTTCGATGTAGGAAAGGATTCATTGCATTAGCCGCGTGTTATGCCTGTTCTCCGGTGTTATTAGGGAGTTCACAAAATTTAACTCCTCCAGGATGAATTCCGCGATGTTGTTCATGGTGCCGATCAAGGACTGGGAATGGCAATGGTGTGGCCAATCCTGCCCTTTTGTAGTTCCCAGATTCCAACCCCGACCTACGTGGTTGACAAAGACTGTCTTTGTCTGTGTTTGGACAGACGGGGTGTGCCAACGATTGTCCGGAAACGGTCGAGGTAAGTCCTAAAAAGTCCCAAGACATACGGCCTCAGCTACGCAGGTCTTGTGGGGGCGTGGCATGGGCGTGGCCTGTGTTTCCGCAAATCGGGCAGCCCATGCGGACTAACGGGGACATGCTTAAGCAAGTCGCAAACACGTACGTAGTTCATTACGACTGACGTAACAATGGCCCCGTCACGGTACGTCTGTCGGGAAAATGCAATAATCGTGGTGATACGGGCGTACACGGTGGGACTACGCCCGACAGAAGACAAAAATTGGCGATTACACCTGACGGGAGCTGTCGGGAGCAATATACGGGAATGTGTGACCCCAGCATAAGAGTTCTAATAAACCTAAGGACCCATGCCATTACATGCCATGACTTCATATATGAGCCATACTGGTCCCAATTCAATATGGCAGTAGGGGCAACCGGTACCGGCAATGACAGGGTTCCTTCTTGACTCGTGTTACAACCCACAGTGGTGTCCCCTCCTATTGAGCCCCCTATTGGGCCATGATCAGGCCATAGCATTTGGTGAGGTAGCAATGTGGGTCCTCCCCACCAAAGCGAAGAAGCAACTAAGGACACATATGAAATCCCTCTGGTGACTAAATCACTGGGGTTGTCCTCTGTGGACACATAATGAAAATGAGTGCCGGGGACTAATGACTTTATCTCATCAACTCTATTTTGAACATATATAGGCAAAATCTTTTTACTAGACAACCAGCATAGGGTTATCTGGCTGTCCGACCAGAGGTATACATTCTCTATAACCAGCTCGTCCGCGTAGGCCTCACATATATAACATGCGAGACGAGCTGCGAGAAGAACAGCAGTCAACTCCATCTTAGGTATGGTGAGGGACTTAATAGGCGCCACCTTAGCTTTGGCCATTACTAACCTACTCACCTCATCACCAACCGCATAGGCCGCTACACCATATGCTACTGAGCTAGTGTCACTAAATAGGTGCAGTGTAACCCTCTTAGAATTAGTGACCTGACGGGGAAACATGATACCTGTACTATCTATCATATCGTCATAAATACCCTGCCAGTTAGCTCTCATGTCATCTGGAATGGGTACATCCCACCCACACTCTAATCTCCACAAGTCCTGTACGAACCTCTGTGCCCGGATGGTTACCGGCAGCAACACTCCTAGAGGATCGAACACACTCGCGGTTAGACTTAGAGCCTCGCGTTTTGTAACCAATGCAGGGCTACTTCCGCGGAAATTAACCTGTAACATATCCTTATCAGTCAGTCACGCAATGCCAAGCACCTTAACCCCGTCTTGTTTGGCGGAAGCTATACCCTTCAGGTGCAACAGTTCCCGCAAACTCTTATTATTTGTGACCCACTCACGTAAAGACAGGTTAGCGCTGGAAAATATTCTACGGGCATCCCAACATTGTTGTTGCAAATCACTTACATCATCACCAGTCCCCTGTAAGTTATCAATATACAACCCCCTTTTTAGCTTATTAACTACTTCACTGTTCTCCTGTATTATAGACAGGTGTTTTTGAATGGTAGCATTAAGGAGGAACTGGGAACAGGTGGCCCCGAACAGAACTGCACGGAACCGGTAGACAATGTAAGGACTTGCAACATCTAAGGGATCAACGGGCCACAGAAACCTAGTAGCATCCCTATCCTTCTCACTCAACCCCACTGTTATGACCGGGACTCGTATAAAACAAGGGCTCTTAATCATTGGACTAGAAAGGCACACAGCCACAACGGTAACACTAGATCCAACCCTCGAACTTATAATGCCGGCGCACAAAAACACCTATACCCTCCAGAGTTAAATCTGCGATAACGGGGTATCCTATAACTCGGTATAAATGCACTACTACTACAGGCTGATGATCTCTGATACAGCCTGAGCAGAACAACATACAATTACGTTAATAATGTATACAAGGAAAAGGATAAAGAGCTTAATTAAATCACTGAAATGATTTAATGCAAACAAGAAGAAGGTATAATTACAGTTACTCTAAACAATAATAAACTGTCACTCCTATATTAAAGAAAGTGAACGAAAGTCCTAAAGCATCGAGCAGGAATCTTCTGAAGAAAGTCTGATGCTGCTTAAGATGATCGAATCGGATTTTGAACTGTTATATAAAGCAGGAACAAGATATGACAAGTGTATGGACATACAGTGTTAACTGGCACGGGAATAATAATAAATGTGCAATAGTATTATCTCCAACAACAAAAGAAGTACTTCCTCAGGCAACGTAAAAGCCTGCTCAGGTTGTGCAACTCAACAACAACCAAGGTTTACAATCAACGTGAATAAAAAATGCTGCATACATAACATAAGAGTTTATAATCTTAATCGGGTGTCTGCTAGGCGAATAAAGTCTAGCTGGGATGTAGTAGGCTAGGAAACAATGGCTGAGCAAGCGGCTCATAGCCTAGCGAGGTCCTTAAGACTGTACGGCCAAATTACGTTAAAATGACGGGGTGCTCTCTTGAGAGATCCAGATCGCTAGTATCTGGTTCTCTCCTGGCGACCCTCTCAAAGTCAAAGCAAAACGAGTTAGCACAGTGTTGGGTGGCAGAGGCAAAAGCCCTCACTTGCAACACAGTGCTAAACTCACAAGGTACACAGTCAGAAAGACAACCTAGGCTTCCCACGTATCCGTTGCGATTGTACAGGTTCAACAAAACCTGGTACACATCGGAAATCACAACAACAATGGCCTCACCCCAGTCTAGCATTAAATAGCCCAGCAGACAACCAAGCAAAAGGTAGGGAGACACCACGAGTGTGTCGAACCTCTACAGACAAAATGTTAACCCCTCCAAAATGTCTATCTAAACATGGAATATCTGAGAGCTTCAGCATATAATACGATGGCCGATGTATGAAATCGTGCAGAACCAAAAGGGAGTTATGATATTAAATAGATTGAAAGAATGAGAGGTAAGAAGTTGAGAGAGAGAGAAATTGTTCTATAGGTAGAAGTCGGGGACAGGTAGCAAGGGATATGTGAAGGGTATACTGGTCAGGCAAGCTCTGAGCAAGGAAGGCACAAGGCAGCAGGGAGTGCGGGGGGGACCACTTCCTGACGCGGCGGTAGGGTGGTGAGGCGGCCAGCCACTCAGAGGGCCCGGCCGTGGCATGACGTCACCGAGACAACGTGTAACACTACGCGACTACCCTCTGCCTCCTGTACTTACTCACTCACACTCTCTAGCTGTATCATTCAGTCTTATACATTAAACTTATAACTTATGATATCAAATATAATGCATTGTCACAGGCAAAAATAAAGACCACTTCTGTACTGCCTGTGACATGACGATTCACAAGAAAGAAAGTACAACATTGTAGATAGACTGTAGCCAAATACATTGCCCTAGCGAGTGGCCAAGCGAGCGGCTGAGCCCACGTGGCGTTCTGCTAAGCTACAGGCGTCACACCACCATGAGAAATGCTTTCTCAATATCACTCACCCAGGCAAATTGATGGCATCTAAAGCGTAGAAGTACCTGGGTGAGGTCAGCCACTAGCGATGGACCTGTATGGAGACAGTCATTCAGACTGAACGCCTTCTCGTCCATCCTACCCGAACAGTCAAACACTCTCCGTACAGGCGTAGTAACACTATCCTTAGTAATACCATGGTGAGCTAAGTAGTGAATGGGATGACCAGCTTGATTCCTGTTTTCTACCCTTTCAATAAACCCCCTTTCTATCTGATTATCCTGAACCTTTGTATACTGTTGACAATAGTTGGGATCTTTTATAAATTTACGCTGCAAGCCTCTCATTCTGCCCAGGGCTAACTTAAAGTTATCAGGTAATTTATCTATGTTATCTCTCCACGGCAGTTCCACTATATACTGTCCCTGTGCTTCGGAATACTGTACCGTTTCAGAAAATCTATTTAAGACTCTCTCCCCACCCTTACCAGTCTCATTAGGACTTATACCAATATGGTTCAAGTCCCATAAAGCTGTCAGATCCTTTAATTCTGGGGATTTAACCAATATCTTCCTGTATCTCCACTAAAGGGTCTACTGCTAATTTAAGAACAGTGACTAACTCTACATGGGTCTCTTCTATATCTGACTGATAAGTGCCACTCAGTGCATAACCATAAATTGTGGGTAACATAACTATACTTCCTTGCCTGACATAGCCTGAATGTACAAAGTGCTAATAAAAGTCCGCCCCAATCAGTAACCCTATCATATCTCCATCAGTGATACCTGGATCGGCTAATTTGTAACCCCGAGCCTTGATAGCATTTACCTCCATTTTTAATCCTCTCCCTGGTTTGTATATTGGTAACTCCTCCACCACAACGGCCCTCAATTTACACACCCTTCTTCTGTGATGATAGGTTAACTCTACTATTTCATACTCAGTACTACCAAGTGAGCCAGTAAATCTCTGGAGCCTTAGCTGTTCCTTACTGACCCCAACGTAATCAAGCTGCGATAAAGCAGAGCGCAAGATGAAGGTACGTTGCGAACATTGGTTCAACAAAGCTCTTACTTTACTGGTATGACTGTTTCTGTCGGTCAAGGGAATCTGAATGGTAGGTAACAACACTGCATTACGGCCCGAAGCCACAGCCATGGTCACTGTTGGTTCAGGGGCCACTGGTTGTTCAGTTTGTTCAAGGCGTGGCGTCGGACACAAATAATTAAAATGTTTCTGTTGGCAGAATCGGCACGGCCTAATTTTAGGGTTAGTACACCCCCCAGGCTGCCATGTTCTGACGACAGGCACCCGACGCACAATTTCAACTGCCTTGCTCTATTGGCCTTGGCGGGACTGTTCTTGTATTTTGCACACTTTCCCCCAAAATGTCCTGTCTTTAAACACAACTTACATCCATACTTCTGCTTGGTATCGGGTTTCTGATACACCGCATATGCTGCTGTGGCGGTCGCCCCAAACTGTTCTATTGGATTATGTCTACTTTCTAGATTGCACACTTCAGTCTTAAACACACGAACATATTCATCCACATCCAGCCAGTTGTCTTTTAATTCACGCTTAATCACTTCAGAGAGTGCACTAGGAAGTTTATTATGCAACAGTACTGCACACATTTCACTTACTGTTACATCCATAGAGCGTAATGATTCTAATGCACACTCAAATGACGTGGAAAAATCTTTCAGAGCACTGACCTCCTGGCTAGGATGTGGGAGATTACACAGCTTCGCTATGTGAGATGCTTTGATGCGATCCTTTTGACCATAACTGTTTTTCAGTATAGTGACCGCTGGTTCATAACTTGCAGCGACCAAACTAAACCCACTAACAATTTGTAGAGCCTCACCACTAAGTTGTCCCTTTAGATACGTAAATTTCTGAATGTCAGTTAAGTCTGTTTGGGAGTGAACACTACAATCAAAGAGCTCCCAGAAACCCGCCCACTGTGTTGGATCCCCGTCAAAAACTGGCAACTTCAGGGAGGATAGCTTAATACCCTTCTGTTTCCTACTTGCTGCGCTATCATTAGATCTACCAGTAGTGGTTGTCTGTAGAGCACTATCTAACTCAGCTAACTGACTGTTTACTTGATTAACATACTGCATATCTTTCACCATCTCCTCCTCTAACTGATCATCTGAATATAAGCTATACAACTCTATGTTATACGACTCGATATCAGCTAGGGCCTTTTCTAAAGTTATTTTCACACCCTTTACATCATGCAGTGTAGCAGCATGTTCAATAAATTCAGATAGATTAGAGGTAAGCTTAGTAATCCCTCCCTTCTTGGCGGCCCTGAACCGCCGCAATGACTTTATTTTTTCCTCTATTCTTAAAACAATTACGGTAACTAAAGCTTAAGGAACAACAATACTAATCGTCACTGTAGGCTAACCTATTCTAATCTATTCTAAGCCTAGGCTAACCTACTTACATTGATGACGACAGCAACCAAGCAAATTGAAGCATGCAGATCGCGTGCCCCCTGTGAGTTTACAAATGATCAAAGAAATTGACATTTACCCTGTGTCATATTACTCTACTTTACAATATTTACTTTACTATATTAAATTTTAACAAATTACAAAGTTAATGCCTGAAAAAGAAAGGAAAAGAAAGAGAAAGAAGGATCACGACTCCTCTGAAGGAGGAATAGCCGCAGCCGTCGCCGTAGTCTTGAGATCTAGCCTATTGCGTCGACTGCTCCTCCTCGGCCCTGTCCTTCTTCTCAAAGAAGGCACGCGCTCTGTCCAGTAGCCTATCTAATACCTTCCGGCTCCCTGGCGCATCTAACCCAGGCTGAGGTCTGCCTGACAATATCCACCCTTGCCCCTGGTCTATAGAACTGCTTCACAAAAAAAAAGCAGGGCACTGCACTGGACGGTCCAGCAGAAAATCCAGGACATATGCGCCCCTCAACATTTGTCCACTGGATCGCCCAGCTCAACACAAAGGCAGACAAGTCAGGCCTATTACCCCCCCAATTCCTATCAATATATAACAGATGGCCCAGTATCCTGGTCACACGGCACCAATTATATCCTGTTTATTATTCCTAGGGGGTAGAGGAGAAACGGATATAAATTAAATAACTAAACCTGGAAAGATGAATTGGCCTAGGCTATACAAATTATACCGGGTCGGCGTTTGACTTACTTGTAAACATGTATGTGTAGGTTATCTGTGGTAGTCCCAGTAATATCTATGAAGTACTTCTAGTATTAAAGGAACTTAGCTGTGATGCAAAGAGTGTAGCTTAGGTGATGGACATGTCGGGAGGTGAATATCAGGGAAGTTCTGGTGTTATGTGGCAGCAACTGGTGGTTTGTTGTTAGCGGGACGAAGTCTGTGTGAAGTGTGTCTGAGATTCCTTTTTATCGTGACAATATAAAATATATTTAAGGGTTCTATATCCTCCCCCGTGATTAAATAATAAGGGAAAATAAACTAAGATATAATTGGTGCAACCACAGTAATATTTATCCACAAAGATAAATAGAATGGGAGAATGCTAGCCGAGAAGCAAGAGAGAGTCGAAAGATGGAGGGAGTACTTCAGTGAGTTGCTAAATGAAAGGAATGAAGAGCCAGCAAACATAGCTGGATATGGTATGGGAGGGAGAAGAAGAGAAATAGTGGAGGAGGAGGTGGGGATCAGGAGGTCAGAAGTGTGGGAAGCCATGAAAAGAGTGAAGTTGGGGAAAGCACCAGGAACAGATGGAGTGTGTGGGGAAATGTTGAGGTATTTTTTTTTGTTTTTTTTTTGTTTTTTTCTTTTTTGAGGTGGTGAGATAGTGATAGAATGGGTATGGAAAATGTGCAAACTAGCATGGGAGAAGGGGAGTGCACCCGATGACTGGAAGACTGGCATAATAGTCCCCCTATATAAGGGCAAAGGGGAAAGAGGAGTGTGTGGTAACCACCGAGGAATATGTCTTCTAAGCGTAGTAGGGAAGGTATACAGTTGGGTAGTGATTGAGAGAGTGAGAGTGAGAACGGAGAAATGGATAGGCGACGAGCAGGGAGGTTTTAGGAAGGGAAGAGGATGTGTAGATCAGATTTTTACCCTGAATTGTGTTGTGGAGAAGTATCTGGAGAAGAAACAAAAGGTGTATGTTGCCTTTATGGACTTGGAGAAGGCCTATGACAGAATGGATAGAGAAGGTTTGTGGAAAGTATTAGAATATACGGAGTAGAGGGCAAGTTGCTGAAAGCAGTGAAGAGCATGTATGAGGGTGCAAAGGCGGCAGTACGTGTGGAGAGTGAGCAGAGCGAGTTCTTTGACCTGAATGTTGGTTTGAAACAGGGGTGTGTGATGTCCCCGTGGTTGTTTACTGTATATATGGATGGAGTTATGAAAGAAATACTATCAAGAGCAGGGGATGGTGGTTGTATCGCTGAAAAGGGAGGGAATTGAGTGGAAGCTACCTATACTGCTGTTTGCGGATGATACAGTTCTGATGAGTGATAATGAATGGGAGTTGCAGGGTCTGGTAAATGAGTTTGGAACAGTGTGCGAAAAACGGAATTTGAAGGTAAATACGGGGAAGAGCAAGGTTATGGTCTTCGAAAGGGGTGAAGTCACAGGAGTGTGAGGTGAAGCTGAACGGTCAGGCTATGGAGATCGTCAACTCTTTTAAGTATCTGGGCAGTGTGTTGAGTAAAGATGGGACTATGGATGAAGAGGTGCGGGAGAGGGTACAACAGGGGCAGAGGGTTGTAGGAACGCTAAAAGCAGTAACAAGAAATAGGGTGGTCAGTATGGAAGTGAAGAGTCCTTGCATGACAGTGTGGTAATCCCGACACTGACTTACGGAAGCGAAGCGTGGACGTTGGTTGAGAGACTCAGACCAAGAGTGAGAGCAGTGGAAATGAATTACTTTAAGGAGTGCGTGCGGAGTACATGGAGGGATAGACAGACTAATGAGGAAGTAAGAAGGAGGTGTGGTGTGGAGGTAGATGTGCTGGAAAGTGTGAAAAGGAACAACTTGAGATGGTTCGGCCATATGGAACGTATGGAAAGCGAGAGAATGACTAAGAGGGTGTACGAGAGCGAGGTGGAGGGACAGAGGGGGAGAGGTAGACCGAATATGAGGTGGAAGGATGGAGTGAGGAAGTACATGAACGAAGGCGGTGCTGGTTGGGGGGAGGGGCGTCGACTGACTGGGGACAGAGGTGCATGGGGGCGGTTCGTTCGTGGCCACCCCTTCGGGGATCACGGCGTCAGGCAATAGATAGATAGATAGAAAAAAAAAAAAAAAAAAAAATCTTACCATGTATGCGGCACCATAGCTATTAAATCCGCATAATAGGTTAGGTTAGGTAAGGTTGTTAGGTTAGGCTAATGTCGTTAAGGTCGTTTTATATCATTATATTACGTCTTTTACCCTTAGCAATTCACTTGATCTCATAGTTGGGCGGGAAGCTATGCCTTTACAACTGGGCCCTCCCTTTTGTCCCTGGGTAACGTGAAACTAGAATTTCACCGCCTCGCCTAGTCTATTTTTCCCCCGCTTGATGGTAAAGTAAATCCATTAGCAGCTAATTTCTCGATACTTAAAGGGATAATTAGGAAACAAGTCTATGGATGTGTCGTATTAGCCTAGGCCTAATGGCAAGTTTTTCATAATTAACATTCATATTTAGCTACAAAATCTACATTATCGCTGAGTAACACAAGATAGAAAACATGACAATTTACCCTCAGCTGAAGAACAAAATAAAACTAGGCCTATAGTTTCACATTTTCTTCCATTAGGCCTAGCCTAGCCTCTGCCTAGGCCCTAAGTAGTGATAAATTAGCTGATAAGGGATTCAAGGTACGATTAGGAGTAGGCTAGTGGGCGTACACCTACACAACATCAAGCATAACTCCTGAATACACCAATAACCTAACCAAACAACCGTAACCATAACCTAGTCGGCTATTCATGTAGTACTAGGTTAGTTTAGGTTCATGTTTCTCTAGCTGATTTATGCTGTATGTCGGCAGTGGTGCGCACCCTACTCAGAATCTGACCGGATTAAATTTATAGTCACCTGAAGAAAAAAAACAGTAAGCCTATAGCCGAGCCTTAGCCTATGTTAATACAGTTTACCAGGATGTAAATTATAGCATAGGGCATCAGTGCTATTATCATAGGTGAGTCCCGGTGACAGGTATAGATGGTAGCCCTATAGGCTTGTGAAAAATGAAACTAATTGCAAACAAGAAACTAAAATGTCCTCTAAGCTATTTGATGCTAATCTTCGGAGGAGGCTAGGCCTAACATTAAAGTGGCGTATTCTGTTCTTCTGTATTATTTGGCAAGTGTTCCATAATTTCCAACCGTTTGCCACTCAATTCTACCTAACAACCATTCTCCTTGAGACCTTTGGTGGACGATTCTCGACTAGCGCCAGAGCTAAGACTGTAGACATCACTATACCCAGCACCTCGGATATGCACAGTTAATCTCAATTTTTGTGCGATTCTACAGCGTTGATTATACAGTATACGGAATACAATAAGTACTTAGGCCTCGGCTTATATAGGTAATAGTCATATAGGGAAAGTCCATATGCAGCTGATAATGACTACAAAACATAATTATACGCTGATTAATTTTATAACAAAATTTGCCCGATAAAATACCTGCTGACTGTGTATGGGAAAATATACGTTATTTATGAATATGGGTGATTTTACAATATATTAAAACAACAGTATGCATAGACCAAAGTATGTGTCCAGCTACAGAAAATTTTGACTAACTGCATACCCGTATTATCCAGGTATATTATCGAATTGAAGGAGAGGGAGGGTGGATAGCTCCGCGATGTCGCCCATTTCCCACAATGCACCACGGTAACCTTGCGTTCAGCGCCTCTATCGGTCACTGTAGGCATTTATTGGTAGGCGAGAATTGGCCTTCTCTAGGCTTATAGCCCATTCAATTCAAAATTAGGCTATATGGTAGCTAAGGCTATTGTCCATCTAGGTTAGATTATAGATTTAACATAAACATGGTTGCAATCGGTTAGGTCGAGTAGCCTAGGCTAGATTAGGTAAATTATGGTTATAGGCTAAATAGGTAAGTTTAGAATCAAGTTAGGCGGTATAGATAGTGTTAGCGGACGTACGCGTCGTCGTCGACTTGTTTACATAAATCGTACGATCTCGGTTCCCTGGTGTCTAGGTGTCTAGGCTAATTTGATTTTTTTTTTTTTTGGTAAGAGTTGTGTTAGTGGGCGTGCCGTCCGCTTTGTTTACATATTCGCACGCCCGCACTTACATTCGCGTCTAATTAGACTGCTTATTTATTCCTGATATTTACCCCTGCTGGTAATATATATGATGATGACAGTAAGACATGGGGGTGAGGGGCTGAGGGCGGCAAAACCCCCCTCAACCCATTATTGTATCTCACGGCCAGGTGTTGGGTAAATATATATTTGTTTTTTACCAGCCGTGGGATACAATAATGGGTCAAGGGGGGGCTTTGCCTCCATCACCCCCCATGACTTAAGAACATAAGAACATAAGAAAATGGGAGTCTGCAGAAAGCCAATTGGCCCAAGCAAGGCAGATCCCTGTCCCACACAACCCCAATTACAAAGCCCAATTATAGGCTCAACACTATAATACCCTGAGGATATTCTTACCTAAATGGTTAGAGATTAACGCAGGATTACGGGGTCTGCAGAGCGCTGATTGGCCCAACCCTGCTGATCCCCCTTCACACCCAACCCTTCTCGTCCATATGCTTATCCAATTTTATCTTAAAGCTCCCTATCGTTTTTAATCCCACTATAGCACTTGGTAGTCCATTCCACCCATCTACAACTCAGTTACCAAACCAATATTTGCCTATATCTTTTCTGAAACAAAATTTATCTAGTTTGAAACCATTGGTACGAGTTCTTTCGCTATCACTGAGCTTTAGTTCATTTGTCATGTCCCCTTTGTTAATCCCACTAATCCACTTGAACACCTCTATCATATCCCGTCTAACTCTGCGTCTCTCTAACGAATGTAAGCCTAATTTCTTCAACCTTTCTTTATACGGAAGATTTCTAATATTATGGATCATTTTTGTCATTCTACGTTGTACTCTCTCCAATGAATCTATGTCCATTCTGTAATAAGGACACCAAAATTGAACAGCATAATCCATATGGGGTCTCACTAATGACAAGTAAAGTTTTAAGATAACATGAACAGTTCTGTTACTCACACTCCTAGAGATGAACCCGAGAATCCTATTTGCCTTGTTTCGAACGCTTATACACTGTTGTCTAGGCTTCAAATCATTGCTAACAAACACCTAGATCTTTCTCACAATTCGAGTTTTCTAATTCCATATTAGCTAGTTTATATTTAACATTTGTATGCATCTTCCCTATCTTTAATACCTTGCATTTGTCAATGTTAAACTTCATCTGCCAATTTACTGTTGAGTACTTCTTGTCATTATCATATATATTACCAGCAGGGGCAAATAATAGCATTAGACACGAATGTAACTGCGAGCATGCGACTATGTAAATTGTAAACAAAGCGAACAGGGGATGGATGTAGAGTTCGGGCGTACGGTCGTCATGTTTACATAGAGCGATCGCCAAGGTTAACTCGGCGTCTATTTTGACGGCGAATTTTTCGGTTATTTGCCCCCTGCTGGCAATATATATGATGATGACAATATATCATGGGGGGGTGAGGGGGGCTCAACATATTATTGTATCCAATTGCATTCAAAATAGACGGGAACATGATTGCAAAGGTCTGACGCCTCCGCCGCCGCCGTCATGTTTACATTTGTCGATCGCCGTGGTTAAGTTCGCGTCTATTTTGACGGCGATTTTTTCGGTAATTTTCCCCCTGCTGGCAATATATATGATGATGACAATATGTCATGGGGGGGTGAGGGGGGCAAAGCCCTCCCTCAACATAATATTGTATCCAAAGGCAGTCAAAATAGCCGGGAACATAATGGCAAAGGTCCGACGCCACTACACAGAGTGTAAACAAGGCTGGCGGTACGCCCGCACTTAACATTCTTGCCGCGGACAGTAGCGTACGCTCGTTAACACAACTCTTACTGAGTTGTGTTAGCAGGCGTCTCGTCCGCTTTGTTTACATAGTCGCACGCTCCCAGTTACATTCGCGTCTAATTTGACTGGTGTTATTTGACCCTGCTGGTAATGTATATGGTACCGGTAGTATAATGAGTTGATGACAATAAGTCATGGGGGGATGGAAGCGGCAAAGCCCCTCAAGCCATTACTGTATCCCACGGCCGGTAACAAAACAGTTTAGGCCTACCCAACACCTGGCCGTGGGATTCAATAATGGATTGAGGGGGGCTTTACCTCCCTCACCCCCCATGACTTATTGTCATCATCATATATATACAGTATATTACCAGCAGGGGCAAATAATAGCAGTCAAATTAAGACGCGAATGTAATTGCGAGCGTGTAACTAAGTAAACAAACCCCTGCCGAGGCTGTTCGGCCAGGCAGCTTAGGGAACGACAAGAACAACAAAGCGGATGGTACGCCGTAACACAACTCCTACTTTTATTTTATTTTTTATTTTTCCAAAAGTATCCCACAGCCAGCTGTAATTTGCTCCCTGCTGGTAATAGCCTATAGACAAGAATGTAGTTACCGGGTATACCGCCCGCCTTGTTTACACTACGCGGACACTCGCAATAATGTCATGATTAGACGCGAACATAACTTCGTTCATACGACTTATGTATACAAGGCGACGTGTACGACCGCTATAGCCATCCTTATCAGTTATTATTAGGTAACAAGTGAATTTGGGCAGAAATTAAAGTCAAATTATAATCACATCAGAAAAGTCTGTTTACATTTCTTAATAAATTATGGGACCCTTATTAAAAAATACCATAATACAGTATCAATTTAATCATTCTAAAACAATAATAGGCCTATAGTTTTCAGCTTAAACTTTAATCGTAATTCTTTAGCTTGGGGCCACGCTTCCTTGTTTTAAAAATTATTCCAAATTATATGAGATGGCATTTGAGACCCATACAATACTTAAACTTTGAATGGAAACGCTAAATTTATGATACAGTAAATTATGTGTGGGCATTGACGACCTCGCGTTCGAGTTTACCCTCGTTTTCTATTGTTACGGTGCAACGATCGGGTAGATTGTAGAGTTCGGGTGTACCGCCCGCCTTGTTTACACTACGCGGACGCTTGCCATCATGTTCCCGTCTATTTTGACTGCAGTTGGATACAATAATATGTTGAGGGCCTCCACTCACCCCCCCCCCCATGACATATTGTCATCGTCATATATATTGCCAGCAAAATAGACACGAACTTAACCGCGGTGATCGACCATGTCAACATGACGGTGGCGGCGGACGCTTGCGATCATGTTCCCGTCTATTTTGACTGCCATTGGATACAATAATATGTTGAGGGGGGGCTTGGGGGATGGATGTAGACTCCGGGCGTACGGTCGTCATGTTTACATAGGGCGATCGCCGCGGTTAACTTCGCGTCTATTGTGACGGCGATTTTTTCATTTTTTTGTTTGCCCCCTGCTGGCAATATACTGTATATGATGATGACAATATGTCAAGGGGGGCTTCTCCCCCCCCTCCCCCCCTCTATATATTATTGTATCCAATGGCATTCAAAATAGACAGGAACATGTTGCTAGCGTCCGACGCCTCCCCCACCGCTGTCATGTTTACATTTTTTGATCGCCGTGGTTAACTTTGTGTCTATTTTGAGGGCGATTTTGTTTCTGTTATTTGCCCCCTGCTAGCAATACATATGATGATGACAATATGTTATGGGTGGGTGAGGGGGGGGCTAAGCCTCCCCTCAACATATTATTGTATCAGGCAGTCAAAATAGACGGTACAAGATGGCAAACATCTGACGCCGTTCCGCGTAGTGTAAACAAGGCTGGCGGTACACCCGAACTCTACATTCAACCCTCCCCCCCCCCCCATGACATATTGTCATTACCATATATATTGCCAGCAGAGGGCAAATAACTGAAAAAAATTGCCGTCAAAATAGACTCCTAGCTTAACCGCGGCGATCGACCTATGTAAACATGATGACCGTACGCCCGAACACTACATCCATCCCGCGCGTTTACCCCGATACTCCCATTGATGTAGAGATGCGCTTCTATAGTAAATCTGCACCCATTGTTGTGTAGCTAGTATCGACAACTTTTGTTGTCACTGTTTACTGGATAGGTCATTGAAGATTGTTGTGAATTTGTATGGCATCCTTCCCCCCCCCCATCCCCTCTTCTTTGTCGGCTAGCAGCAGCTCCCACTGAGGACACTACGTTAGGCTAGTGTAGATTACAATAACTTGGCCTAATCTAATTTATCGTCCGAAGTGGGATCTGCCACATCCAGCTACCTGCAAATCATAAAATACCCTCCAATTTTCAAAATATGCAGTGGATAGTATGATGACTAACGTATCTAGTGACCAAAATCGTTGATATTGGTGATTCAAAAAGTTTTATGCAGAATTCCCAAAAATTAACAAAAGTATTAATTTTTTTTTTTTTTTTTTTTAAGAGACAATGAACGGAGGAAGGAAAAACACAGATAAAACAAAAAGGTCCATGTGCCTAAAGGCATCCTCCATTCATAAAATGTTTGTAACAACTGGATTTAAACATTTGTTGATTGTAAGTTTGTGGAAAGCAATTCGAGGGAAGTGAATTCCAAAGAGTAGTAGCTCTGGGGATAAATGAATTCTGATAAGCAGAAGTTCTGCATTGTGGAGGAGAAAGTGTAAATTCATGGGCGCTCTCAGCTGCCCTAGTTCTACGGGGAAAGATGTGGAGAGGCAGCACAATTGAAGCAAGTTCCTCGGAACAATTGCTGTGAAAATATCTGTAGAATAATGCAAGGGATGCAACGTTTCTTCGTATGGCTAATGTAGGAAGGTCCTGTGTGATTGCAGGGTTATTGATTAATCTAATAGCTTTATTTTGAATTTTGTCCAACTGCCTCAATGCAACCACTCCACTTCCACCCCACAGAGGTGAACAGTAATCCATCTGAGAGCGCACATGACTTTTATATATTACGGCCAACTGCTCGTCAGTGAAGAATTCTCGAACTCTGTACAGGAGTCCCAGTTTTTTAGAGGCATGCTTAGCAATTCTTCTAACATAATGTGTCCAGCTCAAGTTAGTAGTTAATGTTACACCGAGAATGTCAATACTAGGGGAAGTGGGAATATTTACATCATTAACCTGACAAGCGCGAAATAGACCTAGGGGCTAGGGTAGTTATTTGTGCATTTCTAGCCTTGGATTCTGACAGAATTAGTTATATTTACAATATAGAGCATTATTTGTTTTCGGTATGCTTTTATTTTACATATATGATGTATATATGAACCTTCAAGAGTGCTAAAATAAGTGGGAAAAGCATTTGGGTGGTGAAAAACGAAGATATTGGCCACCCGGTCATAATCTCAGGCGAGAGAGAGCCACAGGCAACCCTCCCCTCTCGCTGTCTGTGAGGGAACTGAGACGAGCGGGGCGGTGTGGGCCGGTGTCTGGGTGTTGCATAACGATCTTTTCTGCAACCCACTTGTGCTACATTATCGCGGGAGAGAAAAATAACCGATAAATGATGATAATAAGAGGAACAATAGGTGATAATTGAGGAGGGGAGGGAGGGGGGAATAAGGTGGGGAAGGAGGGGAGGGGGGTGGGTGAGATTTACATGGATGAGTACTGGAGGGGAATTATCTCACCTAGAGACAAATTCCTTTGTTTTGATAGGCCCTTTTTTTTTATGGAAGGCTTTTTTATGGTCTTGCTTCCGTGAGGCCTATCGCGTTCCCTATAGGAAGCCTTCCGTGAGGCCTATCGCGCTTGCCGGGTTAAAAAATATATGGGAGTCAGTGAGATTCTGTCGGTTACAAAATTGAATGTACTTGGTTTTCTGTGTATTAAAGGAAACTAGATTCTCTTGTCCCCATTCATTAATTCTAGAAAGGTCCTGGTTCAGAGAAATTGCAGTGTTTATTTTTGAATTTATAAGATCGGGTTGGGTGAAAGAATTGGTAAATGTGAAGGAACTGTGGAGTGTTGAGTCATCTGCGTAGGAATGTATTGGATTATGAGTGGTAGATATGAGATCATTGATATGAATGAGGAACAGAGTTGGGGCCAAAACTGATCCCTGGGGAACACCAGCATTTATTGAGTGAAATTGAGAATAAAGGCCATCTACCATTACACATATTTTTCTGTTATGAAGATAAGAAGAAATTAGTGGAACTAATGATGCAAGGCCGTAGTGTGACATCTTCGACAATAAGGATTGATGCCAGACTCTATCAAATGCCTTTGATATATCCAGTGCTATTGTATGTGTTTCACCATGTTGGTCTGTAGCTTGGTTGATTTGATGCGTAAGAAGGCAAAGAATGTCTGCAGTTGATCGACATCGTCTAAAACCATATTGCCTATCACTGATTAATTTATTATTCTCCAGATGCTTAATTATGTGATTATTTAATATAATTTCAAAAACTTTGCCAAGAGTGGAAGTTATAGCTATTGGTCTGTAGTTTGATGGATCTGAAGAGGCACCTTTTTTAGGAACTGGATGGATGTTTGCTTCTTTCCAGGGTACTGGGAAGCATGAGGTATGAGTACACAGACGGAAAAATTTTGCCAATACGGGAGCGAGCACCAAGGAGCAATTCTTAAGTACTATTGGAGGAATTTCATCTGGACCAGGAGCCTTATCTACTGAGAGATTCTGCAAAATAGTTTTGACATGTCTGGTGTGGATCTTAAGTGAGGGAATTTCAGGTGAATTAAAATTAAGTACAGGGACATCTTGATTTATTTCATCTAAGGTTGAGTTGGTGGAGAAAATATCTGCAAGAAGGTTAGCTTTACCTCGTGGGTCACTTACAAGATTGCCAGTCGGAGATTTTAATGGTGGAATGGATGATAATGCAAGATAATGCAAGGCATAGCAGAGTCGATAATGTCGCTGGTTGCAGACCAACTGTTCCTGGGTTCAAGTCTTCACCAAGCAGCTGTGGTTTTTCATAGGTGATCCCAGGGTTCCTGAGTTCAACAATATCTATGTATATTAGGTGCTGTCATCTACTGTGGTAAAGAATAATAAAGAAAACAAGATCTAAAAAGCTTCATTCAATAATCTCTGCGCCTTATAAGTTTTTCATGTTGTCATCTAAGTACTGAACCTCACTTGATAGCACTGTTTATCTATCATATTTTCCAAAAGTTCTTGTATGTATGTACTGTATATACACAGTGTGATGTTAACCACTCTGTTAGAACCGCATGGCTTGTCCTACAGTGACTCGCTAGGATCGCCAGGGCAGTGGATGGGGTTACAGTTTATGTATTAGAGTGTGCTTTATTTCATATGAAAGCTTGTGTCATGGGCAGTCCAGAAAGGCTCTTTGTTTTCACCCATGCCAAGGCTTTATATATTTAATTGTAAAGTATATGTTTTATCATTAACTAGTAATGATGGGATCTGGGAGAGAGAGAGAGAGTAGAACAGAGTGAGAGGGAGCGCGCAGTGTTTTTGTCCCGCTCGATGACGTCACGGCTGGCTGCCTCGCGGGGGTTGGTGGAGAGAGGTCCTTACCATGCTGCTAGCTCCCTTGCTAGTGGCTAGAGGACTTGTAACCGCTTTTTTCCCACGCGCCTCGAGCTAGTGCGAGTATATATACAGTTCCTCGCCACTCTCTCCCTCAGATCTGGTTTCTAGAACGCATCTATCTCATCCCTTGCTACCTGTCCCCTCCCCTGCACCTGAGAATCTTTTCCTCTGCCTATCTCTCATTTTCCATATCTTTCACCACCTTTTTATTAACATTATATCCCCTCTGGTTAACTCTGCAAAATCAGCTTAATGCTGTCCAGTTGTATTGTGCGTTAAGGTCTGATATAACCCATGTATGTTAGTGTTAAGATAAGTTGATCACGAAGCATTGGTTGGCATTCATATTATTTAGTACCGCTTCCTTTAATTATTAGTGTTCTGCTGGATTAGATAATGCTAGACTAGGGGTCGGATATTATAAGGTATTGTTTCCTATGAGTGCTGGCTTTAGGAAAAAGCTGCACGACATACCTGAGAACTGGAGTTGATTGAGTAAATTCTAGTCTGTGTGCCATTGAGATTAGAGCATGCACGAATGAGGGCTTTTTTGCCTATACCATTCTGCACTGTTCTAAGCTCGTTGTTTGTCTTTGAGGTACGCCAGGAGAACGCTTAATACTTCGGTATTAAGGTTTCTCAAGAGAGCTACCCTTCCCTATAATGTAATATTTGACGCACAGACTTGAGATTTGCACTAGGCTATGCGGCATGCCATGCGCACCAGTATCTCGTATCATTGACTCTAGCTAGACTTTATCAATCATAGTAGACATTAAGTATATTAACCCAATTACTCTTTTTATGCATACCCATTTATGATTACACAAGCATTTCGCAGCCTAGTTTGATGTATTGAGACACAAACGACTTAGGCTCTTTTTGTTGATAGGAATACTGCATTGTCGTGGCGATTATTATTATTTTGTAGTGTTTAGGATATTCTTGGCTCCGACGGCATTATATATTCTGCCTTTTTGTGTGCATAGCCTGCACGAGCATTGTTCCGCTGCCTGCCTTTTTGGGTTCCATTTCCGATACGAGCATCTTTATAGCATCTAACATTTAAAGAAGATTTCTTGTTAGTGTTGAAGGACTTTAGTGCACTTTCTTTCATGCAGGAGTGCCTGACCTTTATTGATTAAAGTAACGTAAGCTGTAACTTCTCTTACCACCTTACTTTGCATACCATAACCAAGCACCTTCGGTTATAGGTAGTAATAGGCTGTTTTCACATAACATTAAGCCTAGAGTAGACGCACATTTATTGAGAGTTTGATAGCCTATTATTGCATACAGTATAGAACTCTGTAGAGTATTTGTGTTCTTTGTTCACTGGGAATATACATCAGAGGTTGGAGCTAGCGCTTTCCGTTGTAACATTTATGCCATTACTAGTCCAATGAATAAGAGCCCTGATATATTTAAACCCCAGTCGTAACAAATGGCGACCTTACCTAGGATTTGGTGAACCAACATTTATTAAGCAGGGAACATTTGTTGTTTTGGGGAATATTTTGCGAGGATCAGCAAGAATAATTTTTTTTTGCAACATAGTATAGCCCTTGAGTATTTCCGAGAATTTTTGTGTGTATATTGAGGTATAAGAGTTTGGGGTGCTTCTTTTCTGAATATTATGGTGAGAAATTTTTGTGAGCATCATGTCTTATACCGGATCAGAGGAGAATGGAGACACAGTACATGATGTCGAGACTGAGGAACAGCAGTATGGTGAAATGGTTAATCAGGGTGGGTTGCCCCTGGGGGGACCACCGGTAATTTTAAACCGTAACCGTGTTCCTGATCAGTCTGTCTCGCACGTATGGAAACTGGTTCCGGTGTTTGATGAGAGTGGGGTAACAGAATTTTTCGCACGCTTTGAGAAGAAGTGCCAGGAACACCAGTGGCCAGAGAATAAATGGGCAGCACTTGTATCCTCTAGATTAAGAGGCAAGGGTCTTAAAGCCTACGATGCGTTACCTTTGGAGTCATGTATTGTGTATGAGGATCTCAAGGAGGCTGTCCTGAGGGCTTACGAACTGCAACCAGAAACGTATCGTTTGAAGTTCCGGGGTGTAACTAAGGGAAGAGATAGCACCTTTTTGGAACACGCTCGGGACTTGTCCGATGCTATGGGGAACTGGCTCCGATCTGAGAAGGTAACAACATTTGATGAAATTAAGCAGTTAATGATGTTGGAGCAGTTCTTTAAGAGCACGGGCGGTGATCTAACTTTGAACTTGAAGGAGAAAAACCCAAGAACTCTAGTCGAAGCAGCAGAAATGGCTGATCGACGGCTGTCGTGGATTCGGGGTTGCGGGTCCTCACAGAAGTACAATGTAAGTGCTAAGGACCGTTATCCTCCCCCTCCCCGGAACAATGACACATTTAAACAGAAGAGCCATGAAACTAAAACTGAATCCAAACCTTACACCACACCGTATGTGAAAAGTCAGGGGCCTTTTACATCACAGTGTAAGCCGAAACCGAAATGTATGTGTTTTAGTAGCCACCAGGAGGGTCATAACGCAAATGAGTGCCCTAGTCGACCTCCTCCGGCAGCCGTGTCTTTTGCTCACGGCATTGGAGTGTTCAAGAGGACATCGGAGTTTGTTAGAGGCATTTCTTCCGAGGTAAATACACTGCCAGTGCAGAAGGATCCGGAAGGCTTATTCCCTGTCCGTGATGCCTTTAGTGACCACAGGGGACTCGGTTGTGTGGAGTGGGGGGGTAGAAGACATGAGGTGAGAATTTTGCGTGACACTGGGGCATCGCAAACACTGTTGAGAAATTTCACTGGTAAACCTGTCAATACGGCGCGGGTGGTTGTGGTTCAGGGAGTTAATGCGACAAGGTCATACCCGCTTGTAAGAATGAAGGTGGAAGTTAATGGTGTGACTCGGGACCTGGATGTAGGAATTGTGGAGAAGTTACCTGTTGGGGGCGTCGACCTCCTTCTCGGCAACGACTTTGCGGGACATACTTCTGAGGCTCCACCCTTGGTCATTGCCGAGAAGCCGGCCGACGAGAGTAGGGAGGAGCAGGAGGGGGTTGAGAAGTGTCCGGGGCAGCCTATGGCGTGTGTTGTCACCGGAGATCCTGCATCCAGGGAGTCACATTCTGGTCAACAATCTTTAGATCAGCGGAGGAAGGGTACCGAGAAGGGGTTGGAAGTGGATGCGGTTGAGAGTTTAGTATCAACGGCCCTTCTCGGGGACTCAGTATTAGGACCACATTTCGAGTCTGGAGAAGACCCAGTAACTGTTCCTGAAGGGGCAGAGGATGGGCTTAAAAAGACGAAAGAGTTGAAGGAGGACAGTGATGCACAGTCGGGAGATGTGGCAACAAGGTACCCTGACGCGTACCCTATGAGAAATTGGTCGGCGAAGACGGTGGTCCGAAGCTTGCTAGTGTATTTTTCCCGGTATGGTTACCCGCAGGGGATTCAGTCAGTCCAGGGACCCAACTTCACTTCTAGCCTCTTTGTTCAAGCAATGCCGCAGCATGAGATTGTTGGGGTTGTGTCATCTGCGAATCATCCGGAGAGCCAGGGTGTGTTAGAGCGATGGCACTCAGCCTTGAAATCTGTGCTTCGTTGTTGCTTTGAGAGTGGGAAGGATTGGGATCTTGGCCTGCCATGTGTTTTGTGTGCTGTGCGGGAGGTACCTGGGGAGAGTTTGGGATTCAGCCCTAATGAGCTCGTCTTTGGACACCGTGTCAGAGGGCCTCTCCATATGGTTGAAGAAGTATGGGAGGGCTCAGAAAAACCTTGTTCTATGCTCAAGTGTGTCCTCAACAGTCGAGAACGGATGTTGCGCAGTCTGGAGTTGGCTGGCCTTAACCCTTATTTAGCGGCGAGCAACATAAGTCGAGTTAAATAAAGCTGGACTATGTGGCGGCGCTCGACATAACTCGAGTGGCAATTTCAGCACGTAATGTGGCTGAGAGAGAGAGACAAGTGGTGGCAGGAGACTAGCGAGCGTATGACTGCTCCAGACCACCGCGGCGAACCTACTGACACAAATCTCAGCTCCCATCTCCCTCTCTCACTCGCTACATACTCAATTATGTACTGAAAGTACCGAATTACCTGCTTTTTGCACTCGCGTTGCACGGTTATTGCAAGAAAACTATCCATCATACAAGGATCGTTATGGTGTCATTCGAAAGCTCTGTTTATGCCCTTTCAGGGATAGGTACTTGTTTTACGTTCTGGGTCTTATTTAGGCATGAAAATGATCACGTAAACAGCCCTATTTTGGCTAAAAAACACCCCGCTGTGCGGTACACATAAATAAACCGCATAGGCCCGCTCGTAAGGTGTTAATTTGACTAGCTTTCAGGCCCTCAGGAAGGACAAGTACGACCTCAAGGTTGAACTCAGGGAGTTTCACGTGGGTCAGGAGGTGTTGATTCTACTGCCCCTTGTAAGTCACCCCTTATCCGCGAAGTACGCTGGTCCTTATAGGGTGGTGGAGGAGCTATCAGACCTGGATTACTTGGTAGCCACTCCAGACAGATGGAAGCGCAATCAGTTAGGTCATGTTAATCCCATGAAGGAGTATGGGAGGCACCCCCCTGAGCCTCTCACTGTGCCTGTGATGACGTTTAGCAGTCAAGGTGGAGAAGGAGAACGGGACAGTCAAGCTCAGGTGGAGGATAACTGGAAGGATAAGAAGTTCAAATGGGCGCCTGAGTGTGAGAAGGTGTTTAGGGAAGTAAAACACCTGTTGTGCACTCACCCGATCCTCAGGGCCCCTGACTTTAGCCTACCTTTCCAACTAGCAACGGAGGCTTGTGGTGTGGGGGCTGGTGCCATCCTTGTGGAAAAGGACGATGATGGGCTGGAGCATCCTGTTAGTTTCTGCTCGGAGAAGTACAATTCGGCCCAGGGGAGCTGCTCTGTTGTCGAGGAGGAGCTGCTGGCGGTTGTACTTGCTCTGAGGCATTTCGAGGTCTGTTCCAGCCTATGGTCCGGTCGTTGTAGTTTACCCAGATCATCACCCTCTCAAGTTCTTGGACCAGTTTCACAATCGGAATATGAGGCTGACCAGGTGGTCACTAAGGTTACTGGTATATAACCTGGACATACGCCATATTGCCGGTTGTTACAACGTGGTTGCAGATGGTCGTTCAAGGGTATATGATCCTGGGTAGATTGACACACGGGTAGCCTCCTGCTTTAGTTTGGATAGTATTTTGCGCTTGGTGCTTGTTGGCTCGCGGTTGTAGCCCAGCGTATTGGGTCGTAAAGCAGGAGTTGAGCGTTTGGTATAGAAGAAAATACTAGGCTTGCCCATATAGTGCAGCCGAAAAAAACAAATTATAAACATAAAAATCAAATAAAAACTTTCTTTGATAGTTGAATTTTTTTAGTATGTTATAGCAGTAATTCTGAGTTGCACTCCTCTCAGAATGCTGGGCTAGAGAAGCTCGCTCTTGAGGAGCATAACTACATATAATTTAACCTATGGTGTTGGGGAGGGTTATAATTTTGAAAAAATGTTTTGTTGAAGAACTATGCCAGAGATTTTACTGCCGCTGGGTGATGGGAAGTGGAGATATAGCATGGGTTCTAACCATCAGATTTTTGTGAGCCTTGGGGCCTCTGAGAAAAATCTTGAGGGGGGTGTGACGTTAAGCACTCCGTTAGAACCGCATAGCTTGTCCTACAGTGACTCGCTAGGATCGCCAGGGCAGTGGATGGGGCTACAGTTTATGTATTAGAGTGTGCTTTATTTCATATGAAAGCTTGTGTCATGGGCAGTCCAGAAAGGCTCTTTGTTTTCACCCATGTCAAGGCTTTATATATTTAATTGTAAAGTATATGTTTTATCATTAACCCGGGAACTGCAGGGAGACTCTTAAGAGTTCCCCCGGCGGACTGCGGGGAGACTCTTAAGAGTGAGTGAAAAAAAAAATCAACTTTTGACATCGAAAAAAAAAAAAAAAAAAAAAAAAAAAAAAAAAAATTTTGGCCCCTGGGCCATGCAAAATCTCAGTCCTCTACCTCCCCTCCTTCCCCACTTTCCTCCTCTCCTTCAGTTATCACCTATTTTCCCTGTTATTCCCTTATTCTGAGGTATATTTTCGTGCTAACATTAGCGAGTTGCAAGCAGGGTGTTGTCATCACTGATGGCAAGCGAGTGCAAGAGAGAGAGAGAGAGTATCGATCGACTGTGTCTCAGTGGCCTTGGGGGAAATTGGCGGGAAAGCAGCTTGCCTCACCCATACATTATACAACTCGCGGGCTATATCTCTGATTTTGACTATCCAAACGCTGTTTTCACTCGTTTTATTGTTGTTTCAGGTTAATACCTTTATAATCAACCCATAATAGGCGCATATGGATAAGTATTAATGCTATTAATGGTACAATGAATATTTTAGTGACGGAAACACCTCAAATACATGCGCACAGGGAGAGGTGTCTAATTACCCCATGCGCACTTCAGAGGTTAACTAGTAATGATGGGATCTGGGAGAGAGAGAGAGAGTAGAACAGAGTGAGAGGGAGCGCGCAGTGTTTTTGTCCCGCTCGATGACGTCACGGCTGGCTGCCTCGCGGGGGTTGGTGGAGAGAGGTCCTTACCATGCTGCTAGCTCCCTTGCTAGTGGCTAGAGGACTTGTAACCACTTTTTTCCCACGCGCCTCGAGCTAGTGCGAGTATATATACAGTTCCTCGCCGCTCTCTCCCTCAGATCTGGTTTCTAGAACGCATCTATCTCATCCCTTGCTACCTGTCCCCCGCTCGCACCTGAGAATCTTTTCCTCTGCCTATTTCTCTCATTTTCCATATCTTTCACCACCTTTTTATTAACATTATATCCCCTCTGGTTAACTCTGCAAAATCAGCTTCATGCTGGCCAGTTGTATTGTGCGTTAAGGTCTGATATAACCCATGTATGTTAGTGTTAAGATAAGTTGATCATGAAGCATTGGTTGGCATTCATATTGTTTAGTACCGCTTCCTTTAATTATTAGTGTTCTGCTGGATTAGATAATGCTAGACTAGGGGTCGGATATTATAAGGTATTGTTTCCTATGAGTGCTGGCTTTAGGAAAAAGCTGCACGACATACCTGAGTACTGGAGATGATTGAGTAAATTCTAGTCTGTGTGCCATTGAGAGTAGAGCATGCACGAATGAGGGCTTTTTGCCTATACCATTCTGCACTGTTCTAAGCTCGTTTGTCTTTGAGGTACGCCAGGAGAACGCTTAATACTTCGGTATTAAGGTTTCTCAAGAGAGCTACCCTTCCCTATAACGTAATATTTGACGCACAGACTTGAGATTTGCACTAGGCTATGCGGCATGCCATGCACACCAGTATCTTGTATCATTGACTCTAGCTAGACTTTATCAATCATAGTAGACATTAAGTATATTAACCCAATTACTCTTTTTATGCATACCCATTTATGATTACACAAGCATTTCGCAGCCTAGTTTGATGTATTGAGACACAAACGACTTAGGCTCTTTTTGTTGATAGGAATACTGCATTGTCGTGGCGATTATTATTATTTTTGTAGTGATTAGGATATTCTTGGCTCCGACGGCATTATATATTCTGCCTTTTTGTGTGCATAGCCTGCACGAGCATTGTTCCGCTGCCTGCCTTTTTGGGTTCCATTTCCGATACGAGCATCTTTATAGCATCTAACATTTAAAGAAGATTCCTTGTTAGTGTTGAAGGACTTTAGTGCACTTTCTTTCATGCAGGAGTGCCTGACCTTTATTGATTAAAGTAACGTAAGCTGTAACTTCTCTTACCACCTTTGCATACCATAACCAAGCACCTTCGGTTATAGGTAGTAATAGGCTGTTTTCACATAACATTAAACCTAGAGTAGACGCACATTTATTTAGAGTTTGATAGCCTATTATTGCATAATTATAGAACTCTGTAGAGTATTTGTGTTCTTTGTTCACTGGGAATATACATCAGAGGTTGGAGCTAGCGCTTTCTGTTGTAACATTTATGCCATTACTAGTCCAATGAATAAGAGCCCTGATATATTTAAACCCCAGTCGTAACAACAGGCACATACACCATAGCTGGGGGTGGCCGACTCGAGACAGAGCCTAACTTCATATTATTTCTTTATACTGTACAGTACTTGATAAAATACCAGTACTGTACAGTACTCTATTTGCTACTTTAACATCCAGAACTTTACGTAGTATAGCGGCCCAGAAACATTCCCAAGTCTATTTATCATGGAATATTAGGTCAGTAAAAGCTAGGCAATAATGGAATGTAGCATTGCTAGTTCTTTGAAACTTACAGTAGATAACTCATGGATCATGATTTAGAAGGCATTCCCGACACAAGTACTGTACTGTACCTAAAATTCAACTCATAAGACGCAGGTAGAGGGGTAATTGTTGAGCAATAGTTTAGCGTTTTAATAAGCCGAAAAATATGTGGTATACTTATACTTTACTGTATTGATCCTTTTTTAAGGTCCAAGCTAGCTTATGTTAGGCCTGGCCTAAATGTTCAAATGATTGGTAGTATTTAAGGGACTGACTCAAAAATCACTTCGCTTTATTTGATAGTTTATATTCTCTATTTTTGTTTTACCCTACTGTCGGCCCCACGGTCTGTACCGGTATTATTGATGTCACAGACTAATTTTACTGTATAGGCTAAAAAAAGAAACACAGTT
>CM064496.1:17567950-17671993 GCA_032716605.1 Paralithodes platypus | reverse complement strand
AATTCTGATAAGCAGAAGTTCTGCATTGTGGAGGAGAAAGTGTAAATTCATGGGCGCTCTTAGCTGCCCTAGTTCTACGGGGAAAGATGTGGAGAGGCGGCACAATTGAAGCAAGTTCCTCGGAACAATTGCTGTGAAAATATCTGTAGAATAATGCAAGGGATGCAACGTTTCTTCGTATGGCTAATGTAGGAAGGTCCTGTGTGATTGCAGGGTTATTGATTAATCTAATAGCTTTATTTTGAATTTTGTCCAACTGCCTCAATGCAACCACTCCCCTTCCACCCCACAGAGGTGAACAGTAATCCATCTGAGAGCGCACATGACTTTTATATATTACGGCCAACTGCTCGTCAGTGAAGAATTCTCGAACTCTGTACAGGAGTCCCAGTTTTTTAGAGGCATTCTTAGCAATGCTTCTAACATAATGTGTCCAGCTCAAGTTAGTAGTTAATGTTACACCGAGAATGTCAATACTAGGGGAAGTGGGAATATTTACATCATTAAAAAATATATGGGAGTCAGTGAGATTCTGTCGGTTAGAAAATTGAATGTACTTGGTTTTCTGTGCATTAAAGGAAACTAGATTCTCTTGTCCCCATTCATTAATTCTAGAAAGGTCCTGGTTCAGAGAAATTGCAGTGTTTATTTTTGAATTTATAAGATCGGGTTGGGTGCAAGAATTGGTAAATGTGAAGGAACTGTGGAGTGTTGAGTCATCTGCATAGGAATGTATTGGATTATGAGTGGTAGATATGAGATCATTGATATGAATGAGGAACAGAGTTGGGGCCAAAACTGATCCCTGGGGAACACCAGCATTTATTGAGTGAAATTGAGAATAAAGGCCATCTACCATTACACGTATTTTTCTGTTATGAAGATAAGAAGAAATTAGTGGAACTAATGATGCAAGGCCGTAGTGTGACATCTTCGACAATAAGGATTGATGCCAGACTCTATCAAATGCCTTTGATATATCCAGTGCTATTGTATGTGTTTCACCATGTTGGTCTGTAGCTTGGTTGATTTGATGCGTAAGAAGGCAAAGAATGTCTGCAGTTGATCGACATCGTCTAAAACCATATTGCCTATCACTGATTAATTTATTATTCTCAAGATGCTTAATTATGTGATTATTTAATATAATTTCAAAAACTTTGCCAAGAGTGGAAGTTATAGCTATTGGTCTGTAGTTTGATGGATCTGAAGAGGCACCTTTTTTAGGAACTGGATGGATGTTTGCTTCTTTCCAGGGTACTGGGAAGCATGAGGTATGAGTACACAGACGGAAAAATTTTGCCAATACAGGAGCGAGCACCAAGGAGCAATTCTTAAGTACTATTGGAGGAATTTCATCTGGACCAGGAGCCTTATCTACTGAGAGATTCTGCAAAATAGTTTTGACATGTCTGGTGTGGATCTTAAGTGAGGGAATTTCAGGTGAATTAAAATTAAGTACAGGGACATCTTGATTTATTTCATCTAAGGTTGAGTTGGTGGAGAAAATATCTGCAAGAAGGTTAGCTTTACCTCGTGGGTCACTTACAAGATTGCCAGTCGGAGATTTTAATGGTGGAATGGATGAAGCAGTAGTGAAGTTGGATTTGAATGAGTTAAGAGTAGACCAAAATATTTTGTTATCATTTGGATTATTTAGAAGTTTATTTGCCTGCTTATGGAGAAAGTTTGATTTAGTTAGGTTTAATACAGTGTTGGCATGATTTCTGATGTTTCTAAAGTAATTAAAGGCTTCATGTGTTTTTGATCTTGTGTATGCATTGCAGGGAGGTTTTAGGAAGGGAAGAGGATGTGTAGATCAGATTTTTACCCTGAATTGTGTTGTGGAGAAGTATCTGGAGAAGAAACAAAAGGTGTATGTTGCCTTTATGGACTTGGAGAAGGCCTATGACAGAGTGGATAGAGAAGGTTTGTGGAAAGTACTTAGAATATACGGAGTAGAGGGCAAGTTGCTGAAAGCAGTGAAGAGCATGTATGAGGGTGCAAAGGCGGCAGTACGTGTGGAGAGTGAGCAGAGTGAGTTCTTTGACCTGAATGTTGGTTTGAAACAGGGGTGTGTGATGTCCCCGTGGTTGTTTACTGTATATATGGATGGAGTTATGAAAGAAATACTATCAAGAGCAGTGGATGTTGGTGTATCGCTGAAAAGGGAGGGAATTGAGTGGAAGCTACCTATACTGCTGTTTGCGGATGATACAGTTCTGATGAGTGATAATGAATGGGAGTTGCAGGGTCTGGTAAATGAGTTTGGAACAGTGTGCGAAAAACGGAATTTGAAGGTAAATACGGGGAAGAGCAAGGTTATGGTCTTCGAAATGGGTGAAGTCACAGAGTGTGAGGTGAAGCTGAACGGTCAGGCTATGGAGATCGTCAACTCTTTTAAGTATCTGGGCAGTGTGTTGAGTAAAGATGGGACTATGGATGAAGAGGTGCGGGAGAGGGTACAACAGGGGAAGAGGGTTGTAGGAACGCTAAAAGCAGTAACAAGAAATAGGGTGGTCAGTATGGAAGTGAAGAAGTCCTTGCATGACAGTGTGGTAATCCCGACACTGACTTACGGAAGCGAAGCATGGACGTTGGTTGAGAGACTCAGACCAAGAGTGAGAGCAGTGGAAATGAATTACTTAAGGAGTGCGTGCGGAGTTACATGGAGGGATAGACAGACTAATGAGGAAGTAAGAAGGAGGTGTGGTGTGGAGGTAGATGTGCTGGAAAGTGTGAAAAGGAACAACTTGAGATGGTTCGGCCATATGGAACGTATGGAAAGCGAGAGAATGACTAAGAGGGTGTATGAGAGCGAGGTGGAGGGACAGAGGGGGAGAGGTAGACCGAATATGAGGTGGAAGGATGGAGTGAGGAAGTACATGAACGAAGGTGGTGCTGGTTGGGGGGAGGGGCGTCGACTGACTGGGGACAGAGGTGCATGGGGGCGGTTCGTTCGTGGCCAACCCCTCGGGGGTCACGGCGTGAGGCAATAGATAGATAGATAGATGCATTGTAGGCTATTGTTTTTTGTTCAGTTACTCTAGCACAATTATGGTCAAACCATTTAGGTGAATTAGATCTTTTACTGTACTTTTGATGAGGAATAAAAGTTTCCATTCCAATTTTTACAAAATCTTGTATGTGGCTCAAGGTGGAGTGTGCATCATTAGAAAAGAAAGAGGTCCAGGGAATATCAATAAAGAAACCTTGAAGACCCTCCCAGTCTGCCCTATCGTAATGCCATTTAGTCACCAAAACAGGTTCAGAGTGGGAAGGTGTGGTAGGTGATAGACAGGTGGCCTGTATCAGACAGTGATCAGAAGATCCAAGTGGGGACCTCACTGTAACATCATAATTTTCTGAATTGGTTGTTAAAAATAAGTCCAGTAGGTGGGAATTATGATTAGGATTATCTGGTACACGGGTGGGTTGGTTGACTAGTTGAATGAGATTAAATGAGTCTGCAAATAGCTCACATTCAAGACCAGCATCATCAGTCCTGGCTGAATGAGTGAGCCATTCAACATTATGGACATTAAAATCACCCAACACAGTGATTTCAGAAGAAGCATTTAAGTTGAGGACACCGAGTTGTGAGGACAGAGAATCAAAAAGACTTTGCTCTGGAGGAGTATTTGGGGAACGGTAGATGCAACATATGTATTTAAATTTACCAGTAATTTTAATGTAATAATTACTCTGTAAAGTAGCTAATGAAAATGGGTAAAAATATCAGTGCATAGGCTGTAATGTGTTATGGAAATATATATTGAATTATATGGAAATGTTCGTGAAAATAGCAATATACATATATATTTTGTCAACACATGGCAGCAAGAAACATGATATTACTTACCTACGAACACCAGAATTATGTGTGTAACAGTAGGCCTTCTACCCACTACATCAGGTAGGTCATCGTTGCTTCATTACCTCACCAACATGTCGGTGCTTTGGATCTTCAGATCGATACTCAGTGTGGAAATTTACCCTCACGTCCAATTGTGATGACGAATGTGTGAAGGATATGCTATAGAAGTTAATACCGTAATAAATTCATATAGTGTATTTCCACTTACATTATGTATCCTTATCTTGTCTGATTACCAATATATGTAAGGTTAACTCTTAACGTAACATTGATCATGGAGAATATTGATTACCAATATATGTAAGGTTAACTCTTAACGTAACATTGATCATGGAGTATATTGATTACCAATATATGTAAGGTTAACTCTTAACGTAACATTGATCATGGAGTATATTGATTACCAATATATGTAAGGTTAACTCTTAACGTAACATTGATCATGGAGTATATTGATTACCAATATATGTAAGGTTAACTCTTAACGTAACATTGATCATGGAGTATATTGATTACCAATATATGTAAGGTTAACTCTTAACGTAACATTGATCATGGAGTATATTGATTACCAATATATGTAAGGTTAACTCTTAACGTAACATTGATCACGGAGTATATTGATTACCAATATATGTAAGGTTAACTCTTAACGTAACATTGATCATGGAGTATATTGATTACCAATATATGTAAGGTTAACTCTTAACGTAACATTGATCATGGAGTATATTGATTGTGTAATCGTGTGTTTTTATCCCCACAACACCAACCGTGTGCCCCCGCATGAAGATGTTGGTTCATTTAGGGATTACACTCACAGTTTCAAATGAAAACTGACTCATTCATATCAAAATGTTATGTTAATATATCAATATGTGTTCCATAGGTATTTGTATATACTTACTCAGATGATTACAAATAAAAATATAATAATACAAAAACGGCCATTTGTGGCGTGCTGGAGAAGCATCACTCTTAGCCACTATACTCAAATAGACGTATGGGTGAACGGTGTATCAATAATGTATTTAATCGTAACGAATATACACACACACACACACCGAAAACCAGGGTATTCATTAGGTGGTTTGGTAGCGTTTCGTCTGATTCTAAGTTTCTTAAAAACCTATGGAGCAATATTATCGTGTTCGTGCTTAATGTAGATATTGGAAGGATTAAAATACAAACAAACAAATGCAGATACCTCATTTATACTATCAATATTTGATTGCATTACAAAATAAGAGCACGATAATTATCATGCATGACACTGGCAGTCGCTAATATTGGTTCGAATCGTGTGTTCGTGTGAGTGTGTGGCGCCGTTTGATTCTAAATTCCTTAAAACGTATGGGGATATTCATTCATGTCCCTGTTGAATGTAAATATTGAAGGAAACACACTTCAATAAACAAATACCCATTGTCATTAATACTATCAATGATTGCGTAACATTAAATGAGCAAGATAATTATCATGCATGGCTCGCTGAGAGTCGAGCATCTATTGGTTCGAAACATGTGTGTTCGTGTGTGTGTGTGTGTGGCGCCGTCATAGTTAGAGTGGGCTGCCGTCCAGAAAGGACCCGCTACAAATCTCCGGCTCAAACCCACCTGTCCTAGTTTCTGTGGTATCCGAGTGTACCTAGTAACAGTGTATTACCACAAAGCCCACCGAAACGCCAAAAAAAATACCCTCGTTGTTCCCTGATTAAATAGCACTGAACGAATATTCCCATATTCAAAATATGCTACAGGGAGGCAATGCCTCGTGAGTAAATTGCTCAATAGGTGGCGTTCTGAAAGTGAGGGTCCGAGTCTAGGGGATGAGACAGTGAAGCACAGAGGTGAGGCAGCTTCTGAGATGGTACTGCTTCGAACTTTGAGCTGGGAATACACATGTCTCACTCCCTAGACTGGAACGAGACTTCATAGGCTTCACTGTGTTTAGCGGTTAAATGTACAGGCCCTCAGTCTATACCCGAGAGGGTGTAGTTGGAATATAGAAACACAAAATATTTAAATGTTATTCAGTTTAGGATGGATCTCTATTATAGGGGTTCTCAATCCACCCTTTCAACTATCATATACCCTTCCTAAGCTGCATAAAATCGTCTAAAGATAGGTAGAACAAAATATAACAGACATCGCTGGTACAGAAAGGGTTTAAGCCACGTTCTGAAACATTTGGGCTATACTAAAGTATTGTATTGTTCCCTTTACGTTCGATACTGTTTTAAATAGGTGCGTAGTCATTTATGCTCTATATTCCACAATTTGTCAGAACTGGTGTGCAATTAATAAACTCACTGGCCAAGCAGCTAACGGAACGGGGTGAACTGATTGGTCCGGCCGTCTGAAGGGAGCGATCTGATTGGTTTGTGTGGTGGTCGTCAAGGTCCGTTCTGATTGGTTGGTGATCAAAAGGGAGGACGGTGATTGGCTTGTTATCCAGTGAGGGCTGTGCGCTAATAGTGGACGTATTGAGGATGATAGGACAATTATTTCTTGTGAGAGAGAGATGTTAGGGGGACTTTGCTGGAACTATTATGTCTGTCCTGAGGTTGAGAGAGAGAGAGAGCTACACCTTACATGAGTCATTAATATTTCAACGACGTTGCGATCCATTCGAGGGAACTAGTCTTGATGTATACTATTTTTCTAAGGTACAGTTGTGGACATGAATTCTTTGAACACCTTATTATGAAAATAAGGTGAGCATAAAGTAGTGAATCCCAGTAGTTGATATTTGTGGCTTAATAGTTTGTTGATGTATCATTAGTCTGCCTTCAAAAAATGTCTAGAAATTACTATATGTTACTGTAGTTTGTATGGTGAACTACAGTATAGTGTATACCTTTAGTCTGGAGGAAAATTTTAATTATTAAGCAGCTGACATATAATATTTACACAATGAAAACAAATAATGGAACTACTGTCTTTTCATTATATTAACGGGGTGGTAGTTGCTTTTTATGGACCCCCTTCTCCCTCGTGTTTATCATATTAGTTTTGAGATTTTAAGACGTTCGTTCCATTAGCTTGACGATTTTTATACTTTTCACCCCATTTCTTTGTCAATATTAAGGCCTTTTGTGCCATTTGGGTATCGATTTTTTCCTGGGGAGCAATAGCGAGCCTGTAATTTTAGGAGAAACCAGCCTTCAGCCTGAACATTTTTCTACCGAAAAATGTACAAAGTAATCTTGAATGGGGGTCTAGGGGGAGTTGTTTGAAGCTTGATAGAGGTCTAGCGAGGAAACTCAAAAATAAGTTAATAAATAAATACATAAGACCAAATATCAATATTAGTAATTATCAGTATATTTCGGTGAAAAATATACATAACCGCAATATACCATTTAAAATATACATAACCGCAATATACCATTTAAAAACAGACTTTACAATGAAAATATTTAGAATGGGTATGAAAGGGATAATAAAAAGTGTCCAAATGTCTACTCACTTTAACCCTTAATTAGCGGCTCACCACATAAGTCGTATTTAATAAAGCTGGACTATGTGGCGGCGCTCGACATAGGTCGAGTGGCAATTTCAGCACGTAATGTTGCTGAGAGAGAGAGACAAGTGGTGGCAGGAGAGTAGCGAGCGTATGACTGCTCCAGACCACCGCGGCGAACATACTGACACGAATCCCAGCTCCCTCCTCCCTCTCTCACTCGCTATATAAGGAATTGTATCGGGAAAGTGGCTAATTGCATGCTTTTTGCACTCGCGTTGCACGGTTATTGCAAGAAAACTAGCCATCATAAAAGGATCGTTATGGTGTCATTCGAAAGCTCTGTTTATGCCCTTTCAGGGATAGATACTTGTATTACGTTCTGGGTCTTATTTAGGCATGAAAATGATCACGTAAACAGCCCTATTTTGGCTAAAAACACCCCGCTGGGCGGTACATATAAATAAACCGCATAGGCCGCTCTTAAGGTGTTAAAGTATATTGGAGTAATAAACCCGTCTTATACAGGGATAGAATGGTAAATCACCCTCAGTAGATCCAATGATATTATATAGTTGTTTCATTCCCTCTTTATTTACAATGTAAGCCTACAGTCTGGCTCCTAAGTGATGACTCAATTCCCAGTACCATTCCCTCAGAAAGTGCTATCTGGCAACAAATGAGCCTTTATTATATACCTTTATTACACTGTCATGATATGTCATTTAGTTCAGTCACCCTGATCAAATTGTTTCAGTATTCCATATTTAATAATGATTCACTCAACCTGCGCACTCTCCCTCACTGACTCGGTATGCTCAGACAACCCTCAGCTGTCTGTTATAGCTCAGGTCTCGACCTGTACACATCCACTGTAATGTCTACATAAACTGATTAATTTAATTACAAGACTGTGTGTATAACTGCAAATCCTTCAACAATGTTGAATTATTATATGGTGGCAGCGTGGAAGACAACCCAAGCCAACAATAACACAGTGCCTACGACTTTTCATTACGATGAGCGAAGCAGCAGCTGGCTAACCAGTAATATATGGTACCAAGTTGCCCGCCTTTTTACTTGAGAGCTTCCCGTCATTTTCGCAGAGAGCTACAGTGGATTTCTGCCTGCAGTCTTAGCACACAGCAATCATTAATCAAATTAAGTGGCTAAAGACATTTACTTCGTTTCAAGTGCAATGCGTAGGATTACAGAAGTGCTCATCAACTATCTTCGATGTTCATCAACAAATTAACTGCAACATTAATTCTTCGGTAAGCAACTGTACAATATTTTGCCCGCCAGTATGGCTGACTCGGTAATGCCACGAATGGATTGGTCGAATCAGATCAAACCAACGAAATCAAGATATTCAAGCAGTGCTGTAATCTATATTTTTCTATCAAGGACATAAAAAAGGAGAAGCAAGTGGACCATATTTTATTGTTTACTGGTAAACTAGGACTGAAACTATTCAACTCATGGGATTTAACAGAAGAAGAGAAAAAAACCCTGGACGTTGTGAGGGAGAACTTAATTTTTAATGTTTACGTTGAGGGATCCGCAGAGGGACGCTCTCGGGCAGCATAATATGAAGGGGTTGTGCATTAAAATAGGACTAGTGGTTGGGGACAGGATCAGGATTAGGGATGTAATGATTGGTGATCCTAGTTATAAAATAATCAAGAGTTGGGCTATTAACTACATGAAATGGGAGGTGGTTCCACTCTTGGATGCTGCGGGGAAATATGATTGTCTAAATATGTCCGTGCTTGCCTGATACGTGTGGTACTTTAGGTTGTGGCTTCGTCTCGTAAATGGTATACTTGTAGGGTGTAAATATATATCTTTGTCTATGTCTACTAAGTTGTTAGTGATTTTATATAACATCTGTTGTCTGTGCATTTGTCTTCTTGTTGCGAGTGGGTCAAGTCTAATGTCTTGTTTGAGCAAAGTGACAGATGTAGTGTGTCTGTAATCATGTGTGATCCATCTTACAGCTTTGTTTTGTATGGCCTCTAGTTTATTTATGTTGTGAGTGTGTGGATCCCAGACGGTGTCGCAGTATTCTAAGTGTGGCCGAACAAGTGTTTTAAATAATAGAATTTTGATGTTTGCGTTACTATCTATCTATCTATCTATATGCTCAGGCCCAATCCCCATTTTGGGGGTAGCCGACTCAAGACAGAGCAAGAACAGGGAAAACACAAAAACAACAAAAAATAAACACAGATAAAAAACACAAACTCTCACACATCCAGGTCACCCAGGAGAAGACCCAGAGACCAGGGTTACCAAGCTCGCTCCAGCACTCCCCCGGCCCCTGACCACCCGGAGAGGTTCCGATCTCGGCAGGTAGACATGCAGCGGAGCCAAAGCCACAAACCCTCCCACCACACTTCCAGGCACACCCTTCATATTAATCGTCTCGCCGGGCCAGGCGCCTGATGCACTTTGCGTTACACTTAGTGAGATTCCTGCACAGGAAGCCCAGGGCCTTATTATATTTTGCTCTGATGCTGCTAACGTGAGTGGTCCACCTCATGTCTGCTGAGATGTGGACCCCCAAATATTTGTGGGAGGGAACAGTATCCAGAAAAGTGCTATGCAGTTTGTAGAAGAATGACATGGCTTTGTTTGAACGGGTGAAACGAATATGGTGACATTTGTCCGGTCTGAATGTCATCTGTCACTTGGCTTCCCACTCTTCAAGCGCAGTTAAGTCGTCCTGTAGTCGAAGGCAATCGTCCCTATTAGTAATTTGTCTATAGAAAATACTTCGATAGTGGGAGGTTATTTATGTAAGAAAGAAAAAGTTGGGGATCCAGGACAGTGCCTTTTGGGACCCCAGATATTACTGACACAGTGGAAGAATGAGAACTCTCGAGAAGAACGCATTGATCCCGATTGGTCAAGAAAGTCTTAATCCAGTAAAGAAGTGGTCCTTGGATGCCATAATAATCTAACTTAGCTAACAGTCTTTGGTGAGGGAATTTGTTGAAGACTTTGGCAAAGTCTAGTACTATGGCGTCTACTTGTCGAATTTGGGGGTTGTTAAGGGTTTGGGAATGGTCATGTGTGGTCATAAGTAGTTATGTCTCGCACAACCGTTTGGGCCGGAAGCCGTGCTGTGTGTCAGTCAGTATATTTTGCCTATCTAGATAGTCCATTAATTGTCGGTGGATGATATGTTCTAAAATTATGCAAGGAACTGAGGTAATCGAAACAGGTTTATAGTTAACAGGGAGGGTTCTGTCTCCGGATTTGAAAATGGGAGTCACATTTGCCAATAGCCAGTCATGGGGAAGTTCTCCGGTGTCAATGGTCTGTGAGAAAATAACCTTCAGGATATGGGCAAGAATGGCAGCATTCACGTTGAGTATCATGCAGGGTATATTGTCTGGTCCAGTCGCTTTGTTAATGTCTACCTCCGATAAAAAAAAATTATTCCACGGGTATGTATAGTCAATGGAGGTATAGGTGGGTGTGGTGATGGTGACAGTTCCGGCAAGTCTGCTTGTTCTTGTGTAAAAACTGACTGGAACTGTGAATTAAGTGCATGTACTTTGTCCTGTGGAAGTGTGACCAGAGAATCATTATGTAATAATGTTGTTATACCAGGCGAATCTTGTTTGCGCGCTTTGAAGAAGCTGTAAATATTTTTGTGGTTTTGCATGTTGTTTGTGAGGAAAGTGGTTGCGTAGTTAGTTTCTTCTAGTTTGATTTCTTTTTGTAATGTTTTATGTGTGTTTTTGTATTGTTCCCAGTGTTCTGTATCGTTGTAACGTTTAGCTGTCTTGTATGCTTTTATCCTGTTTCTATATAGAAACTGTCTATTGAACCATGGTGGTGACTGGTTCCGTGTAACTGTCTTCCTCGGTATGTGCTTGTCCATTGTGTCATGTATGAAGTCGCGAAGTCTGGTCCAAATTAGCTCAACATAATTGGCCATTGGATCGATGTAGAGTAATGTGTCTCTAAAGTTAGCTAAGTCTACCAAGATGGCTCCCATCTCAGCTCTGTTATATTGGTAGATTTTCCTGGGTAATTGTTTCTGGATGTTTGGTTTTATGTTTGCATCTACAAGTATTATGTCGTGGTCACTAAGCCCTGGTAAAACCTGTGTTCATGTAATAAAAGAATTGCTGTTCGTGAGGAGCAAGTCTTAATATTTTGGATGTGACCCTGTGTCTTAGGTTAGGGTTGTTTCTAGGTACGCTAATTTGTGTACGTGTTGGTTCGAGTACTGTTTGTGAGAGTGAGTGGGTGTTGATTATGTCAATGAATTTTTCGTTTAATGATCTCCTGTCAGTCTGTGGTAGTATTAGGTCACCTTCATAGGCACCATTCTCCGTTGTCGCTTAAGCTGTCCAATAAGTTTAAGTCTCCAGCCAGCCTTATGTTCTTGGAGGGATCAATTTTAGATAAAGATTCGTCAAGAGACTGCAGGTAATCTACGTTACTGATAGGGGGCGGATAAAATGATCCTATATAAAGAGTCCTGCAGCCCTATATCTGTGTTTTATTCCATAAAATGTCTACGTCTGCTCTTAGTTCGGTGGCTGGTGTTACGATTAGTCCCGGCTTCGTCGCTATCATGACCCCACCGTGGTCAACATTCTATCTGTGTTTTCTATGTAAGGTCATGGTATAGGAACTGTCCGTCGGGAAAACTTCACTGTCTGAAATGTCAGGGTTGAACCAAGTTTCTGTCCCTATAACAATGTCAGGGTCATAAGTCAAGGGTGTGGTGAAATGCGGCTCTTTCGTTAATTATGCTGCGGAAGTTGATGATGAGGGTTCTGAGGGTGGAAGGCTCCCTGTTGGGTGAGTTTTCGGAGGTGGTTGTGGTAGAGGGTAGGCTAAGAGTAATTAAGGAGTTGGGTAGTGCTATGAGTTTTATAGATAAATGGGGCTTGAAGGTGGAATGATTAGGTGTGGAATGGTAGGGTTGCTGATGCGTCGGTGAGGTCAAGGTCTTGCATAAGTCTAGGGATGGTGTTAGCTAGGGGTGAGATGGGAAGGTGTGGTTTTGTTGGTTGTGGAGGGGAAGGTGTAAATTCAGGAGAGGAAAATCTATTTGAAGTGGGTATTGGATTTAATGAGAGGAAGCATAATTCGGGGCTCCACAATCCCAGCAGATCCACGATAGACTTTGGTCAACCAACCCGTCGAATGCCGCCGTAAAGCCCCTGACACAGCTGATATGATACCAACCCTGGTGAACGAAAGCTTCATAGCAACGGTCGGTCGCACTGGATGGCCCATTGCCCCCACTTTACCGCACGCCGACAGACTTGGCATGGGAACTTGGGGGCATGTGGGCTGGGGTTGACCAAAGCCTGTGTCACCACACACAAGAAGTAGCAGCATCAGGCATCGAAAATTCAGCTGGGCATTAAATTTAGTCTTGGGTGGCCCTAGGCTACTCAAATATTGTGTGTATGTGTTTCTGTACATGTAGGCAATAGTGATTGTGATTTCTGTATGTGTTCACAGCCATGGTATTCAGTGTTGTTTGTGTTGCAGTGTATGAAAATAGTGTAGAATATGTATAGGATTGTAGATAATAGTGTAAATGTTGTTTTGTGAGGGTACATTGTTTTAGTCACAGACATAGTAGAACAATCATATATACCCCTGTAATATTATACATTGTATAACTACTGGATGAAGTCTAAAATACTATAGTAAAAGAAGCAACTATGTAGAAGTACACAGACAAAAGGCTAATTCAAACTTTAAAAAAAAACGAACCTTGGCCGTTTACCCCACCAAAACCAACACAGACAGCTATTCAGCTAGTGGGGAAACGGGCCTAAACATATATCTATTTACATTAAAGATGTCTACAAAATATTCTAAAAAGTAGTTAAAGCAAAGAATGATAATACTCAGTTTCACATGAATGAGGTGCGGAAACGAAGAGGAGAGGGAAGGAGGAGGAAGGGTGGAGCACGGGTGGACAGGGCCGTCCTCCATAACAGCACAAGCTTTTTTTTTTTTTTCGTTTTTTTGGCATGACACAAATTGAACGGAAAATTAACTTCAGAGTGGCCCAATTTTACTTACAAAAAATACAAAACAGAAGGAAGGAGAATCTATCGAGGAGTTTGTATCACGATGCAAACTACATGCCCAGAAATGTGAATTGACTAATGCAGAATACCAAGAACGAGTAATAGAGCAGTTAATTGCAGAGGTCAGACACACTGAGCTACAAAAAAATCACTTGGAAAGCCGAAAACACTCACTCTGGACCAAGCATTGGATTTAGGAAGAACGTACGAGGCTTCAGTGGACTACATGGAACAGATGGCTGACGTTGACAGCAGTTCCACAACAAAGGTACACATAATCAGCAACAAGCACAGGCATAAAAATGTATGTCTTAAGTGTGGTCGAAACCATAATAGAAGTAGATGTCTAGTTTACGGTGCAACCTGCTGGAAGTGTGGTAAGCAGAACCATTGGGAGAAAATGTGCTTATCAGATCAAATTAATAGATAAAAACAAAAATTTAAATCGCCGATCAAGATCAACTGCAAGAGGACCAAGACAACATGGACAATATTGTAAAAATCCAACACACGACTCTTCTCACAAATCAAGAAAGCCAGAAAATGCAAAATCAACAGAAATACATTCTGTGCGGTATGAATCAGATGATAGTGAAGATTACAACTTTCTTTCAATTGACACAGTGCAAGTATCTGCCATTAGTAAACTCGAGAAAACACAAGAGACGAAGCTTTCACCTCCATTACCACCATGATACCAGATAAAAAAAGTTAGGGCAGACATAAGAGTGAAAATAGACACTGGTTCGAAAAAGTAACACTACAGTATACCTTTTTTTTTTTTTTTTAAAGACCTCCGTCTACGTATTGTGAAAAAACCTGTTATCCTCCGGCAAATTGTGGGTATACCTGATTGTTTGTATGTATTGTCGCCTATTTCCTGAAAGTCTCAATGCAGAGGGCAACCCACAAACAAACAAAGTACATGGAAGGAGTGCGGTGCTTACTAAGCTACAACGGGACAACAATTCCACATTATGGATCAATCAAGTTACCTTGTAAACACAACAGAAGTGACTGGATAGAAACGGAATTCTACATAGTGGAGACTGAAGGACCAGCGATTAGAACTTCCAAGTTCAAGAGCTCTAAAGTTGGTAACCTTACATTGTGCAATCAACATCAAAGCCAACCCTGAAAAGAATACAAGCTCTATGTGGAGGATGTAAGAAGCTCTACCCAGACACCTTTGATCGTATAGGCAAGTTTCCAGGCCAGTATCATATCACACTCAGAGACAACGCACAATCAGTCGTGCATGCACCTCGTAAATTTCTCATCCAGATGAAAGATGAGCTGAAGAAAGAACTCAACGAAATGGAACAACATGGTGTCATTGTGAAGGTAACAGAGCCAACTGACTGGGTGAATAGTATTGTCTGCATGAGAAAAGCCAACGAAAAATTAAAGATATGCTTGGATCCAAAGGACCTGAACAAATGTATCAAGAGATGTCATCATAAAGTGCCAACTGTAGAAGAGATAACCTATAAGCTAGCAGTTGCCAAACACTTCAGCAAGCTTGACGCAAAACATGGTCATTGGTCAGTCGAATTGGATGACTTAAGCACAAATCGTACACCTTTCAACACCCCATTTGGTCGCTAAAAGTATATTTGTATACCATTTGGTCTTCTGATGTCGCAAAATGTGTTGCAAAGAAAGATGGACCAGATTTTGGAGAACTGTGAAGGTGTCATCAGTATTGCAGATGATTTGGTGGTATTCGGCAGAACAAGAGAAGAGCATGAGGAGAATATGCACAACCTGTTTAAAGTAGCCAGACAGTATGGGATAACATTCAACAGTGAGAAGTGTGCCATTGACGAGAAACAATTTAAGTTCTTTGGTACATTGTATGACAGTCAAGGATCGCATCCCGACCCAAAGAAAGTGGAGGCCATCATATCTCTCCCTATGCCAAGTAGCCCAACTCAAGTTCAGGAATTCTTGGGACTTATAACATACATGGCTCCTTTCATCCCAAAACTGCCAACTGAGATGGCAAGCCTCTGTGATCTTCTCAAGAAGGAAGCTGAATTCACATGGACTTCTTCCCACACTAGAGCATTTCAATGAGGCAAGGATATACTGTGTAAGGAAATCACACTCTCATACTTCGACACCAACAAGTCAGTTACCATCCAAGTAGATGCATCACAGAGAGGACTAGGAGCAGCGCAGCACTCCTCCAGGATGGCAAACCCGTTGCTTTTGCTTCAAAATCATTATCTGCTACAGAACAATGTTATGCCAACATCGAAAGGGAAATGTTAGCTGTTGTTTTTGGATGCGAGCGGTTTCACACGTATGTATATGGTCAACCATTCACAGTAGAGACTGATCACAAACCCCTCGAAATGATACAACTTAAAAACGTGACAGCTACTCCCCCAAGGCTCCAGAGGATGCTGCTAAGACTCCAACATTACGACGTCAAGATAGTCTACAAGCCAGGCAAGGAAAAGTTGTTAGCTGATGGATTATCCCGTCTACCTTCAACGATGGACAGCCACATCAACTTGGATGTTCAAATTAGTTTCGTACAGTTTAGTAGCCAGAACATTGATCAGTTGCGTGACGAAACAGTGAAGGATCATGAACTATCAGAGTTAAAGTGATATATATTTGCAGGATGGCCAGAGAAAGTAAAAGAATTGCCAGTAACACTCCGTAAATATCACTCATTTAGAGACAAGTTGTCAGTTGAAAATGGTTTAGTTATCTAAGGTGAATGTGTCGTTATTCCACGTTCAATGACAAAAGAAATCTTAAATTAGATTCAAGAAGGTCATCCAGGAATCGAGAAGTGTAGATTACGAGCAAAGGACTGTGCATTTTGGTTAAACATCAACAATGACATAGAACAAGTGATACAAAACTGTGCATTATGTCAACAGTACCAGAAATCTCAAAGTAAAGAAACCTTGTTACAACATGAAATACCTTCACGGTCGTGGCAATTTGTAGGTACTGATTTGTTTCATTTTGATTCAGCTGAGTATTTAATCATAAGTGACTATTATTCAAAATTCCCTGTGATCAGAAAAATGCCTTCAGTAGTTTACCAGTCAAGCAGTAGTAAACGCCACTAAACAAGTTTTTTTCTTCTGAACAAGGTATACCAGAAGGGAGGGGAAAAGTGGTACGTGTACAATAAGTTTGTGCTAGTTTTTGGGAAATAGTTTAGTGGAAATAGGTTGGAAATCCTTCGAACTTGTTTCCCATGAACCAATTTTCCGATTTTGAACAGGAACTTGGAAATAGGATCGTGTGTAATATTGTAACATTTAGTTGGAAATACGTACGTGGTAATAAGTACGTGTTGATAGTGCAGTGTTTGAAACAGGTACGTTTTCGAATTTATTTCCAAGTAAACGTCAGTAAGTTCGAAAAGGCCAAAAACTAAGTTGTTGGAATTTAGTTCGAAATGTTCTAGTTTGAATTAGGTTCGAAAAGTGCTAATTGGAATTATGTTCGAAAATATCCACTCGGTATTAAATTCGAAATTAATAAATTAAGTTCGATAATCCTTCGAACTTGTTTCCCACGAACCCATTTTCCGATTTTGAAGATGGACTTGGAAATAGGATCGTATGTAATGTAAAACAAAATAGTTGGAAATACTTACGTGGTAACAAGTACGGGTTGATAGTGCATTTTATACCGAGTGGATATTTTCGAACATAATTTCAGTTAGCACTTTTCGAACCTAGTTCAAACTAGAACATTTCGAACATAATTCCAACAACCTAGTGTTTGGCCTTTTCAAACTTACTGACGTTTACTTGGAAAAAAAATCGAACACGTACCGGTTTCAAACCCTGCACTATCAACACGTACTTATTACCACGTACGTATTTCTAAATTTTATACTATTACACCGGATCCTATTTCCAAGTACCTCTTCAAAATCGGAAAATTGGTTCGTGGGAAACAAGTTCGAAGGATTTTCGAACTTTTTGCCGAATTGTCAAATTTAATACCGCGTGGATATTTTCGAACATAATTCCAATTAATACTTTTCAAACATAATTCAAACTAGAACATTTCGAATTTAATTCCAACAACCTAGTTTTTGGCCTTTTTGAACTTACTGACTTTTACTAGGAAAGAAATTCGAAAACGTACCTGTGTCCATCCCTGCATCATCTTATTGTTCACGTACTAATTCACCCTCCCTACCAAAATATGTTATAAGTAATAATGGTAAACAGTTTGACTCAGAGTGTTACAGGAATTTTGCGGAATACTGTGGTTTTAGTCATTACACCAGCTCTCCTCATTATCCACAATCTAATGGTTACATCGAGAGAACAATTCAGACTGTAAAGAACATTCTCACAAAAGCCAAAGCCAGTAATCAAGACCTATAGTTGGCACTTCTTTCCCTACGCATAACACCGATAGCGACTGATTGATCATACACTACCCAGCCCAGCAGACCTTCTGAACAACAGGAAGATGAAGGGGAAGCTACCTGTTCGTATCTACAGCCGGCGTGGACAGAAAAATCTAATTCACCAGCATATGTTGCAGAAACAGGAATCGCAGAAGAAATATTATGACACACACGCCAGAGATCTCCCATCACTTGTACCAGGCCAGCAAGTCCGTATTCAAGACCACCAAATAGGACACTGGAATCTAGCTACTGTCAAGGATACCTGTCAAGAACCGAGATCATATGTGGTAGAAACACCAAATGGATTAATCTTGAGACGCAACAGGCGACACATCCGAGAACAAAATAAATAGAGCACAAAACAGGTAAAATTCAACATCCAGCAAGAACCATCAGAACCTACCACATCCAAACCACCTGCAAGCCCATCTCCTGAACACTACAACCATCCCCATGACCCATCTAAGACAGCAGGGAAGGATAATATTATTGGTGATAATAAACCACAATGTACGAGATCCGGAAGAGTTGTAAAAGAAGCCACAAAAGTATTATTTTATTTTAATAAAGTAGACGTGCCATTTCACCCAAAATCAAAACGGCATACCCAATTCTGCGATGGGTCACCATCATCACTTCCACCATTACTATCATCACTACTATTACTCTCACCATCATCACTACTACTCTCATCATCACTACTACTCTCATCATCACTATTACTTTCATCATCACTACAACTTTCACCATCACTAAAGTCTATTCAATCGAGAAATATCTGTAAGCCCCGCCCCATTCCACCAGTGCCGTAGATTACATAAAGGTTATCGTACCGCAGTCTCGGCTGTATCACTTGATGTGTTACCATGAAGCTGATAAGGTCTCCTTATAACATTCAATGCAGGACAGATCCTGCACTTATTTTGTATACTGCACAATTTTCCTCTACACCACTATACTGTTGAATGTTTGTGTTATGGAAATTGATTCCCAAATGGTAAAAAGAAACTACAGTAATACAATTAGAACATGAATAAGTGGAAGATTGGTTGAAAAATGTTCATGCCACTGTTTATTTATCCTCGATATTTGCACCAACTATTGAATCAATTCATGAAGCAAGTAAACATTCTCAGACGGAAAATTATTGCCAATACCATGGTCATTTCGAATTGTATGGAAAGTATGGCAGAGTTGAGGTAGATGATGTTATATGCAAAGATTTGCGAGAGCATGGATTTGATTTTGGTGAACTCTACTTTCTCGCTCTCTGTACGTGTCTGTACCTCGATCCTCCTTCCCTCCCCCCCCCCCCCGCCCCCCTTCCATCCATCCATCCCTCTATCTCTCTTAATGTAAAGTGGATACAGTGTAAAGATCGCAACTTGCTACAGTCAATACTTTTGTGATCCACTTAGCTGTCAATAATGATAATACAATACATCTAATTGGTTGACTTTATTTGTTGTCAAAGTATTTGAATACGTAGACTACAATATCCCTGGCTTGACTAAAACGTTGGGGCACACCAGCCGGTCTGCCACGTATAGCTATCGTCTGCCAAGGGGAGACGGCATCCTTCCTCTTCAGAAGACAGGTGACGACTGATGTGAGCGGCGAGTGTCACCCTGTGTAGAGTAGCTACCTTCCCGCTAAATCTAGAAGTATTTACTGGATCAAGGGAATGGAGGCATTCAAAATAGGCTCCAGTCTGGAATTTCCATCCTGACTTGATAATCTGGAAGGGTTGATAGCTTTGAAAGCCTTTCTTAACAAATATTAATGATAAATATATGTTTACTTTTATCTAGCGGCAAAGTTTATACCTAGCAATAAGACTTCTCATAGTATTCTAAAACTTTGAGACCTTTCTGGTCAACATTGTGGTATTATTCTAGCAATTTTAGGCATCCAATAACTATTGTGTAGCCTTCTAGCAATGTTTGTAAACTGATTGAGCAGTATCTTTTGTTTGGTTTGGTAACCCTGCTAGACACCTCTACATGATACAGGCGCGCCAGCCGTATGACAACGGTTCGGGAAGTGGGCGGGGATTATAGATATTTCTCGATTGAATAGACCATACTACTCACCATCATCACTAATAATGTCACCATAGTCACTACCATCATCACTACTGTCATCATTTTCACTACAACTATCATCATTACTTGTAATCATCATCACTACTATTATGACCATCAGCACTACTATTAGTACTGTCACCATCATATCTACTACTGTCATCATCATCACTACTCTCATCGTTATCACTACAAATACAACCATCATCAGATTCATCACAACTATTATCACCATCATCACTACTATCACCATTATCCCCACTATTACTACCATCACTTTTAATGTCAACTAAACTAACTTAACCTAGCAAATGAGGAGCTAGTTGTTTTTGCCCCCAGAACGATGGCGTTCTGTGTGTGTGCCCCTATGGGACACAAACACACAGAACGCCATCATCATTGCTGGGGAGAGGGGGGGGAGGGGGGGGGGGGGGGGGTTGCGGGGGCAAAACCATATTTTGGACCCAAAATCATAACTATTGCACAAATTAAAAACATTTTTTGTTATTACTGTTGCATTCACGCTCCGAATGTTCGTAGTGGTGATGGTGAAAATCCGTCGAACGATTTAGGAGGAGTTATTGGACAGACAGACAGACAGACATTTCGGCCGGCATGTACCACTATACGGGGGGCGATACCACTCTGCTTTCGCAGCATCAGACAACACCCAATTTTAAACCCCTTTCCCTGTTTGAAAACTTGCCAGCAAGCTAAGCATATTCAGTGGGCCCCTACGGGGCACACACACACAGAACGCCATCATCATTGCTTGGGAATAGGTAAGGGGGGGGGGGGGGAGGGAGGTGGCAAAACCATTTGTTTTTACCTAAAATCATAACTATTCCACAGATTCAAAAAACAAAATTTAATTACCGTCGCATTCACGCACCGAATGTTTGTTTAAGTACACGTGCCTTTCGCCCAAAATCAAAACGGCATACCCAACTCTGCGATGGGTCATCATCATCACTACTATACCTGATTTTTTTCCAGCTGAGGATCGAGAATCGTAGATGTGGCAACTGCGCAGTGATGGTGCGTGATTGGTTGGAGTGACTGTGTTTCATTTCGTAGGTTGCAAGTGATAAAAATTAAAATAACTGTTTCATTACAATGATTTGAATCATCATATCTACAAAATATAATAGTGTCTTTTATTCTAAATCTCGAAAGTGCTGCTTAGCATTGATATTTTGCAATACAAGCAGGCATTAACCGAAAAAGCATCTGTACCCAAGTCAACTGATGCCCAAACGAACACTTACCTTTCAGTCAACTTGTTCTAGCTCATTATATTTGAACATTGCAAGACATTTGACTGTTTTTAGCACATATTGAAGGTATTATAACACCTAAGTAATGTAATATAAAGCAAGGACTACATTTAACCCCTCCAACCCGGATGGGCTCTTGAACGCCCATAACAACCTCGGCCCGCGCAACCCGGAAGGGCTCTTGAACGCCCATTGCTTGCGTGCGTGCTTTCGAATGCCGCGCGTACATTTTCGGTATCGTGGGACGGTAGGTGGCGCCACCAGGCGTAAACTACGCCACAGCAACAGTATCTACCCCGACGCCATCATGGACAGTACGCCAAATAGTGATTCCGCTGTGTCCGATACCGTGCTTCCTACGACGCCCTTGCTTGTTCGTCGCGCCTTACCCCGACGCCATCGCCTAAATGTGTTATCTCCCGGAGGTATTGAGACGACATTGAGACTTTATGAGCGAGCTGATGCCAAGCATAATGTTGATGATGAAGTCAGTGACGACTCCAGTAATTATAAGTCGAGTGATTATGGCCATGAGAGTGACAAAGAAGAGCAATTCCTGGGATTTGCGAGAGAACATGACAGTGATGAGAGTGATGAAGGTGATGTACCAGTTGTTGAGGAAGCTGGTTTACCTAAAGACAGTGAACTTGAGAGAGTGAGCGAGTGGGTGAGTTCAAGGTCACTCACCAAATTTCGCATAAGTGACACGACGCCAAGCCCTTCCCCAGGTAAATCGCCTTTCAAGCTACATTTGTATAAGCAGAAAATACTTGAGAAGGCGGCCGCGGCAGCTAGGGAACAAGCAAAACTACTTGGTGAGGATGAGGCTGTGAGTGAGGGTCAGCGTGGTGACCCTTCTCGTCCGCCATTGTCTCCCTTATCTAGCCACGCCACCCAAGATGACCCGGATGCCCCCGCATTCTTCCCCACCACCCCCACAATTGCCAAGGGTTGAGGACCCCACACTTTCGGCCTATTTGCCTCTTAGGTCCCCCGACAGGAGACATACTGCTGCCGAAAAGGGGAAAGGTAGGAAATATACCAAGAAAATTAAGAAATGTAAGAGAGTTTTGTTCGAGGCTCCCGCGGCGTCCACCCCGGCCGGCCCCAGCCATACGTCCCCGCAACTTTCCCCACGGTCCTCCCCACCTCTCCCGCCTTCAAAATGTCTTCCTGAAGAAGTCTTTGAGCTCGCATCACCAATACCTGGGCCTAGTGACAGTGAAACATTGCTTTCTGTCGCAGGCCAAGGAGCCCAGGACCTCGGGGGGACACAGCCTCACCTGCCACTCCTCCCCCACCTCGCCCACCCGCACGCCGCCCACGCATCACTGGTTCCCCGCCAGATTATGTGGGGGCCACTGATGATGAAGGGCACCTCTCTCAAGACTCTGGCCATGATTACATAGGTCCACCGTCAGGGCAAGATGACCACTCTGACGATGACTATATGGACATCGACGACCCTCGACCCATCCGCTTGGCCCGGCGTCGTGCTGCCCGTCGTGCTGCCCACCGCCCTGGCCGCCGCCCTCGCCGCCCTAGGGCGCGCGCCTCCCGAGTTGGCCGTGGGCGTGCTGGGCCACCAGCTGGAGCTCCTCGTCAGCGTAGACAAGACCCATTCTACGTTTTTCAGTGGCAAGACGTAGTTGATGAGGATGGATACAACCCTGATGTGCCAGCTTTTGATGAGGTACTGGAGGGTTCAGGCGTTACCCCCAATTTTCCTGCAGGCCCCAATACTCCACCACACGAACTATTTGAGGCCTTCTTTGATGAGGAGGTGGTAGGCTATGTTGTCAAAGAGACAAATAAGCAGCACCAATTCCAGGTCCACTTTTTGGGAAAGGTGACCAAGGGCCACATGAGGCAGTGGACCCCAGTGACTCATAAAGAGTTCATGGTGTTCCTGGCACTCACCATGCTAATGCCTCATGTCAAGAAGCATAGGTTGCCTGACTATTCGATCACCAATGATCTGATATCCACCCCTGCCTTCGGGAAATATATGTCTCGCGACCGGTACCTTGATATCCTCGCAGCGCTCCATCTTGTCACCAACCTTGACGTCCACCTCCCAGACAAGCTGTGGAAGATTAGGACGTTGTACGAGATGATGCGAGAACGCTTCACCTCCTACTTCAAGTCCTTCCGCAAGGTCGTCATTGACGAGTCTCTTGTGCTGTTCCGGGGAAAACTCAGCTTCCGGCAGTACATCCCCTCAAAAAGACATCGCTTTGGCATAAAATTTTTTGTGCTGTGCGACTGCCAAACTGGCTATGTCCTGGACTTCCTGGTCTACAGCGGGAAGGAAGGGGACTTGCTTGTGGACCCCCTCATTGGCTTTGGCGGAGCAGTGGTGCAAGCCATGATGGACCGCTACTTTCACAAGAATCACGTCCTCTACACGGACAATTATTACACGTCCCCCACTCTCTCACAGTACCTGCATGAGCGCAAGACGGGGACTGTAGGCACAGTACGAGGGAAAAGGAAGGGCATGCCACCTTTCCCTCCAAAGACCAAAAAAGGTGATGTGTTCAAGAAGAAGTCGGGGCCCATTCTGGCTATCCACTGGCACGACCAGCGGAAGGTCAACCTCCTGACCACCATCCACAAGGGGGAAATGGTGGAGACTGGCAAGGTGGATCGCCGCACCCAGGCCAGGGTGACCAAGCCCGATGCTGTCCTGGACTACAACATCAACATGAGGCTGGTGGACAAGTCCGACATGCAGATAGGCTTCATTGACTGCCTGCGTACCTCGTGCAGATGGTACAAAAAGTTCTTTCTGCATATGGTGGACATGTCAGTTCTGAATGCCTACAACATATACAAGCTTCGGAATGTGAACACACCCATGAAGTTCAATAGCCTGCGGAGGTTCCAAAAGCAGGTGTTGACGGAGCTCCTGGAGAAGTATGCTATGCCACAGAGGGCAGTGGCACATCCTGGGCCCGCCGTTATTGACCGCTTGCAGTGTGCTCAATACTTGATTAGGCACAGGCTTGGTTCCCTGCCTCAGAATGAATCAGGAAGAACACAGCAGAAGCGGTGCCATGTCTGCTACAACAGCAGGGTGAAGCCGAGGTCAGGTAAAAAGTCAACCCTGGAGTGTGTGGAGTGCAAGGTGGCACTCTGTGCTTTAGAGTGCTTCTTTGATTACCACTCCAAGCTGGAGTTCTAATAATCATACTGAAATTGCCAAATAAAATGACAATATGTACACTATAATTATATATAGGCAAAAAGTGGAAGAAAACCAATGTATTGTAATACAAAAGTCATGTATTATGAGAACATTGATACAAATACAATTACACCATAATAATATGTGAAAGTGACACATATGTATATACCAAGTGACATTCATATGATTAGAACCTATAGAAATATATAAATCAGTGAAAAAAGACACAATACATTGTATATAAAACGTTTACAAATCATATAACTAAGTGAAAGTGACACAAGACCTAATATTTGATGGCCAAAGTATAATAAATACATGTGATAACGAATAATCAGTGCCTAATACAACAATAACCTACCTCAATTACTAATAAAATGTACGGTATCGAGTGAAAATGAGCATTATCAGTGACAGTGACACTCTCTAAAGCATATTTGTCAAAGTGAAAGTGACACAAGACCTAATATTTGATGGCCAAAGTATAATAAACACCTGTGATAACGAATAATCAGTGCCTAATACAACAATAACCTACCTCAATTACTAATAAAATGTACGGTATCGAGTGAAAATGAGCATTATCAGTGACAGTGACACTCTCTAAAGCATATTTGTCAAAGTGAAAGTGACACAAGACCTAATATATGATGGCCAAAGTATAATAAACACCTGTGATAACGAATAATCAGTGCCTAATACAACAATAAGGTACCTCAATTACTAATGAAATGTACGGTATCGAGTGAAAATTAGCAATATCAGTGACAGTGATACCCTAATAAACATATTTTATATAATTGGCCTCAAAATAACTAGAAAATATCAAATAAACATCACATTCTCAATATCAAACACTAAAATCGTCTAAGGGAGATAAATACTTTGGCGCGACGAGGGCTAGGTGCGTCGTAGCCATGGCCGGGGCGACGCGTCCGAACGCGGGAAGAATTTGCCGCCGAAAAGCACTCGTCTTCCCACGCTCACCATTATGCAACCAGAGGGGCTAGAGACCTCTAGTCAACGCCATTCGACAGAGGAAGGTTTGTGGAACATTATTCTTATTTATTCACAACATTACATGACATATTCATTGACTTACAGAGTAGTTAACATAGGCCAAAGATCGTCAAAACACCCGGTACCGGAGCACAGTCGTAAGCTATAGCCCCCGGGGCTGGAGGGTTAAAGTAGCAGAAGTTTATTTCAAAATAGCCTAGAGGAGAGGGGCTAGAGAGGCTGGTCAACACATTTAAACTTCCCGCCTCAGGAGCCCCTCCCCCACCATCACATTTACAAAATTCCCTGAACATGTAGGCTACTTTAAATGAAGTAGATGCATTATATTACATGCACTTAAGTGTTATAATATATTTTAGAGGCGCTTAAACAGTCAAATGTAATTTAATTTTATAATAGAATAAGTTGACTGAAAGGTAAGTGTTCGTTTGGGCATCAGTTGACTTGGGTACAGATGGTTTTCGGTTAATGTCTGCTTGTATTGCAAAATATCAATGCTAAGCGGCATTTTCGAGATTTAGAATAAAAGACACTATTTTGCTTTGAAGATATGATGATTCAAATAATTGCAATGAAAGTTATTTTAATGTTTATCACAAGCAACCTACGAAATGAAACACAGTCACTCCAACCAATCATGCACCGTCACTGTGCAGTTGCCACATCTACGATTCTCAATCCTCAGCTGGAAAAAAATCAGGTATAGTCACTATCACCATTAATATCAATAGCACTACTATTATTATAATCATCACTACTACTCTCACCATCATCACTAATATTACCACCATCATCACTACTATCATCATCACTACAATTGTCACATTCTAATGTCAACTAAACCAACTTTACCTACCATCATCACTACTGTCATCATTATCACTACAAATATCATCATTACTTGTCACCATCTTCACTATTATTATGATCATCATCACTAATACTATTACTATCACCATCATGTCATCATCATCACTATAACTACAACCATCATCACTACTATTATCACCATCATCACTACTATTACCATCATCCCCACTATTACTACCATCACTTCTATTGTCAACTTAACCAAACTTAACCTAACAGATGCGGGGCGAGATGTTTTCGGCCCCAAAACGAATGCGTTCTGTCTGTGAGCCCTTTCACACACACAGAACGCCATCATCATTGCTGGGTGGGGGGGGGGGGGGTGTCCCCACAGTGGGGGGCTGGGGAACCATATTTTGGACCTAAAATCATAACTATTGCACATATTAAAAACAAAAAAATGTTACCGTCGCATTCATGCACCGAATGTTCGTGTGAAGTTTGGTGAAAATCCGTCGAACGGTCTAGGAAGAGTTATCGGACAGACAGACAGACATTTCAGCCGGCATGTACCACTATACGGGGAGCGTGAGCGTGAGCGTGATCAACTCTGCTTACGCAGAGTTGATAAATACAATGTCTGATGTTTATTTATCCTACAAAAGATGTCAGGATGTAAATAATGTAGACGTGCCGTTTTGCCCAAAATCAAAACGGCATACCAAACTCTGCGATGGGTTACCATCATCACTACTAATACCATCATCAATCACAATCACCATCATCACTACTACTGCCAGTATCACTACAACTGCCTCAATCATCACGACTAGTCATCATCACCATTACTATGATCATCATTACTACTACAATTACAATCATCACTACTACTCTCACCATCATCACTACTACTGTTACTACCATCTTAATCACTACTAGCATCATTGATACTACAACTATTAACCATCATTACTACTATCATCACCATCTTACAATCATCATTACTACTGTTAGCATCATCATTACTACTATAACCATCATCATTACTACTGTCACAAGTATTACCATCATGTATCCTACTATCACCATCATCACCATTACTATGATCTTCAACATCACAACTGTTGTCATCATCACTACAACTTTCACCATCATAACTACTACTCACCATCATCACTAATACTCACACCAACGTACCTACCATCATCACTACTGTTATCATTACCACTACAACTATCATCATTACTTGTCACCATCATCACTACTATTATGACCATCATCATTACTACTAGTACTGTCACCATCATATCTACTACTGTCACCATCATATCTACTACTGTCATCATCATCACTACTGTCATCATCATCAATACTACAACCATCATCACTACTATTATCACCATCATCACATTAATCCCACTATTACTACCATCACTTCTAATGCCAACTAAACTAACTTAACCCAGCAAATACGTGGCGAGATGTTCTCGCCCCCAGAACGAATGCATTCTTAGTGTGTGAGCCCCACACTAATGGGGGAAACCATATTTTGGACCTAAAATCATATTTTTTGACTGACATTTGCATTCACGCAACAAATGTTTGTGTGAAATTTGGTGAAAATACGTCCAATGGTCTAGACTCTAGGAGGAGTTTCGGGACAGACGTACGACGACGACAACGACAACAACAACGATGACAGACATTTTTTTTCCGGTGGTACGCACTGTGCGGGGGGGGGGGAGATACCAAACTCTGCAGAGTTGATAAAGTAGACGTGCCGTTTTGCGCAAAATCAAAACGGCATACCCAACTCTGCGATGGGTTACCATCAGCACTACTAATACCATCATCAAACACACTATCACCATCATCACTACAACTGCCACAATCATCACTACTATGGTCATCATCACTACTACAAATACAATCATCACTACTACTCTCGCCATAATCACTACTACTGTCACCATTGTCACTACCATCTAATCACTACTATCATCATTGATACTACAAATATCAACCATAATTACTACTATCATCACCACCATCTCACAATCATTATTACTACTGTTAACATCACTACTACTATAACCATCATCATTACTACTGTCACAAGTATTACAATCATGTATCCTATCACCATCATCACTATTACTGCCATCCTCACTACAACTGCACCATCATCACTACTACTGCCATCATCACCATTACTATGATCTTCATCACCATTACTATGATCATTATTACTACTGTCAGTATCACTACAACTTTCACCATCATCACTACTACTCACCATCATCGTAGTACTACTACTGTCACCATCGTCACTACCATTATCACTACTGTCATCATTATCACTACACCTGTTATCACTACTATTATGACCATCATCACTAACCTCAGTTGTATGTAAAATGCTAGAAACACTCATAAGAGACAGACTCGTAAATCACTAATGCCCCTTTCCCACATGTGCTATTTCTTACGATTTTCACTGGCGACACCCATATTCGTGACATGTCGGACAACAAACGTATACCCTCGCATAATAATCGTATGCTTCGGCTGGCCTCGCGTGGACCCTCGCGGGTCGTCGCAAATGTTCGGTTTGTTCAAAATTTGGGACGAGGACTCACGAGGGTTCATTGCCCTCGCAAGCATCGTCGAACATTGCAGAACGATCCGAGAGGCCCTCGGGGATCATCGACGACATCGGCGAGACATCGCGGAGGGTTTCTCACATAAAAAACCTTTGCAACGCTGCATGGTAGCTCGCCGATGCTCTCAGATGGTCTGAGAACATCGACGATGCACAAGATTCATCGGCAATTTCCTCGTCGATTAGTCGTCGACGTGCGCACAAGTACTCGCCGAGAGTATACCCGCCAGGGGTATGCTCCGCACGAGGCATGCGAAGGGCCTTGCGACGTCACGGAATGCTCAAGACACACCTGCCGAGGCCAAAGAGCACCTTCAGCGAGGTGGGTAAACAAAAATGATTGGCCTATAGTGAACCTGTCAACCCTTTTTTCTATGCACCTCTCGTTGGGGGTTCACCTGTTTTTGTTTTCTCTTTCTCTCCTTTTCACTCTTTCTCTGGTTTGTATCCATTCAGCCAACTGGTTTAAGACGTTTATCCCCATCCAAGTATCGATATCTTCCTGGCAAGCGATAGCGAACCAGGATTATATCCCCCTGAGTGCCAGGTCCGTATATATACGGACTAGGGGTCTTGTTACGCCCAGTGCCAGGTCCGTATATATACGGACTCGGACTCGCCGAAAACAAATTGTAGCAGCAAACGACTGCACCTATGGCTTTCATATTTCTACCACATGTACAATACCTTACCCTTCTGGCTTCTTGCCACCACCAACACGACCCACACCCCCCACCCGCCACCCACTCTCCGACTATCGGTCGCCTCACAAAGAAAAAAAAGGAAAATCTGTGGCGGCGAAACGACTGCACCAATCGCTTCCATATTTGTGTGACAAGTCCCTTACAATTCTGCCTTCCCCCCACCACAACCCCAACCGCCTCCCACCACCCACTTCCAGCGTATCCATACGAAGAAAAGGTAAAAAAGGAAAATCCGTGGTGGCGAAACTACCTCACCAATCGGCTTCATATTTGTAACACAGTCAATTACGCTGCTACCTTCCCCCCACCATCTAATGGAGAAAACTAAAAAAGGCGAGGTGGGCTCAATTTTTAAGCCTTAACGCAAACATTGAGCCCACCTCGCTGTTATTTGTTTTATCTTCCTCTCCCTCTCTCCTCGTTTTTTTTGTTTTCTATTTCTCTCCCTCTCTCTTTGCCTTGTATCCGTTCGGCCCCGTTCAGCCTACTGTTTTAAGACGTTTACCCCCATCCAGGTTTCACTATTTTCCTGGTGAGCGGTAGTGAGCCAACATATATATTTTTTGTTTTGAGAGCAAGCTAAATTTGTACATTATTTGATAGAAAAATTTCTCCGGCGAAGCCGGACATAGCCAATCTCCGAATTGGGGAGATGGGTCGTTTTTCTGGTCCCCTTTCTTCCTCATGGTTAACCCCATTAATTTTCATATTTTATGACGTCGCAGAACATATGCCGAGGATTCGTTCATCCTTCGCATTATTTCGCAATATTTTATTCAAATGTGACGGTTCTCGCCGAGGTCATCGGCGAATCATCGCTCAATTTGCCGATGATATCGCATAATGTCGCCGATTACGTCTTACCCATCGGCGACGTCGTCGCCGGGTGTAAACTTGTCAACGGTTTTTAACGGTCAAAATCGTAGACGTCGCACACATTCCTTGCGAATTGACAAGACTACGTCCTCGGCGACGAAAATTGTATGAAGTCTCACATGTGGGAAAGGGGCATTAGAGGAAAATAACATACTTAAAAATACTCAACACAGCTTTCGTAAAAAACGTTCCTGTTTAACAAACCTCTTAGACTTCTTCCACGATATCCTCAACCTCTATGATGAGAGTAAAGCTGTAGATATTATATACCTTGATTTTCAAAAGGCCTTTGACAAAGTTCCCCACAAACGTTTACTGCTAAAACTAAAAGTGCATGGAATACAAGACGGTGTGTTGAAATGGATAGAAAATTGGCTCAGCAACGGAAAGCAAAGAGTAGTCATAAACGGTAAGGCATCTAAATGGACCAATGTAAGTAGTGGGGTACCCCAGGGATCAGTACTAGGACCAATTATCTTTCTAATTTACATCAACGACATAGATGAGGGTCTCACCTGTACAATCTCAAAATTTGCTGACGATACAAAAATTGCAAATAGCGTACTCTCAAAAGAACAAGTTGACGATATGCAACACAATCTAGAAAAGCTGTCATGTTGGGCCCAAATTTGGCAAATGAGTTTCAATGCGGATAAATGTAAAGTACTACATATCGGATACCAAAATGAGAAAGCAAACTATTTGATGAATGGCACTCAGCTTAAGAATGTAAACAGAGAAACCGATCTGGGAGTAACAATATCGAGTAACCTAAAAACGAGTCAACAATGTTCAGAAGTTGTTAAGAAGGCAAACAAAATAATTGGCTTTATAGGCAGGTCATTTGAGCGTAAATCCAAAGACGTTATCCTAACCCTTTACAATTCCTTAGTCCGCCCTCTTCTGGAATACTGCGTTCAATCCTGGTGCCCTTATTACCAAAAAATTATAGACAAGCTAGAACGAGTTCAACATAGAGTTACCAAAATGATACCTAGCCTAAAGAACAAACCATACGAGGAGCGTCTTAGAGAGTTAAATCTATTTCCTTTAACCCAGCGCAGATTAAGAGGCGACTTAATTCAAGTGTTCAAAATCGTCAAAGGCATCGACAATATGAACTGTAGTAAGTACTTCACTTTCGACCAATCTAATTACACGCGGGGAAACGGGTGCAAAATTATTGGTAAATCTTTTAACTCACACACAGCTAAAAATGTCTTCTTCAATCGAGTTGTCAACTTGTGGAATGGGCTTCCCCGAGATGTTATAGACTGCAGCACCGTTGATTCTTTTAAACTTCGCCTAGACGAATATCTCGCATCAAACCCGCGACTGACTGCGTTTGTATATGAATAACATTATTTTATCCTCTCCTCAGTTACTAACCCATCTGTCCCCTCCTAATCCTGCCACGGACATTAGTTCCAGGGCAGTAGTTCCCTTTCCAATATTCCCTTACCCACTCTAAACCACTGTTTGGACACTTGATCCTCAGTGTTCTGGAAGACAAGCAGCCTAGAAGGGTCACTAGACCTGTTGTTGCTTGATTTTCTTTGTACTCCTTTGTACTACTACTATTAGTCACCATCATATCTACTAGTCATCATCACTACCATCATCATCACTACTTTCATCATTATAAATACAACTACAACCATCATCACTACTATTTTCACTATCATCACTACTATCACCATCAATCCCACTATTACTACCATCACTTCTAATGTCAACTAAACTAACTTAACCTAGCAAATACGGAGTGAGATGTTTTCGCCCCCAGGACGATGGCGTAGACGTGCCGTTTTGCCCAAAATCAAAACGGCATACCCAACTCTGCGATGGGTCACCATCATCACTACTAATCATTATCACCATTACTATCATCAGCACTATTACTATTATAGTCATCCTTACTACTCTTACCATCATCACTACTACTCTCATCATCACTACTGCTGTCATGATCACTACAACTTTCACCATCATCACTACTACTGTCACCAACGTCACTACCATCATCAGTACTGTCATCATTATTACTACAACCATCATCATTAATTGTCCCCATCATCACTACTACTAGTACTGTCACCATCATATCTACTACTGTCATCATCATCAATACAACTACAACCATCATCACTACTATTATCGACATCATCACTACTATCACCATCAATCCCACTATTTCTACCATCACTTCTAATGCCAACTAAACTAACTTAACCTAGCAAATGCGTAGCGAGATGTTTTCACCTTCCGAACGAATGCATTCTTAGTGTGTCACATGCCATCATTGCTGGGGGGGGGGGGGAATGGGGGGGGGTAAAACCATATTTTGGACCTAAAATCATAACTTGCATAAATTCAAAAAAATCTTTTTTGACTGACGTTCGCATTCACGCAACAAATGTTCGTGTGAAATTTGGTGAAAATCCGTCTAACGGTCTAGGAGGAGTTTCGAGACAGACGGACAACAACAACAACAACAACGACGACGACGACATACATTTTTTTCCGGTGGCACCCACTATACGGGGGGGCGATACCAAACTCTGCTTACGAAGAGTTGAAAAATTCAAACTTCTGAGTGTGTGTGCCCCTATGGGGCACACACACACACAGGGAATAGGTACAGGGTAGGGTGGGCAGTGGGGGTCCTGAAGGGGGGGGGGGCTGTTTGAGGGGGGGGGGGGGGGAAAACCATATTTTGGACCTAAGATCATAACTATTGCACAAATTTAAAATAAACTAATTTAATTACCGTCGCATTAACGCACCGAAGGTTCGTGTAAAGTTTGGTGACAATCCGTCAAACGGTCTAGGAGGAGTTCTCGGATGGACAGACAGACAGACGGACAGACAGACATACATTTCGGTTAGCATGTACCACTATACGGGGGGCGATACCACTCTGCTTACGCAGAGTTGTTAATGTATATATTGTAAATACATATAGTTATCGTATTTCTATATTAGTTATGTTAAATTTTGATAAAGTTAATTTAGTTTTATGTTATATTATATTTATGCACAATAGTTATTGATTACAATTCACTAATTTCAATTATTTGTATGAGTCAGTAGATAATATCAAAGTGTTTATGTCAACGCTATAAGTATTAAAGAATTAATTGAGAGCTATTCAATATTTGTAAAATTATATGATAAAATACTTGCGCATTACTGAAAGAAAAGGGGATGTCATATGTCATTTAGTTCAGTCACCCTGTTCAAATTGTTTCAGTATTCCATTTTCCATAATGATACTCTCACTCACTGACTCCGCATGCTCGGACAACCCTCGGCTGTCAGCTCTCGATCTGTACAGATCCAATGTAATGTCTACATAAGCTGATTAAATTGTATTACAAGACAGTGTGTATAACTGCAAATCCTTCAACAACGTAGATAGAAAGAAAGAGGAGAAACTGGCAATTTCCTGGCGCGAACTAGGGGCATAATATTATAAGCAAAAGGCCTCAGTGGATATTCTGTATTTGATACTCCTTAATATCTGCGTGCCTGGCTTGTCTGCAGTGTTACCACAGTTAGGGAAAGTCCGCATAATGAGGGGGCGTTAGTTTAAAGAGGGAACATCTTTAAGAGTGAATTAATGTGGGTAAAGACACTCGTAAATTATTTAATATGAAATAGATGTATAAAGGCAAGAGGAAACAATGAAGCAAGCTTTATAACTCTAAGCAACACAAAAATAATGCAAATGTAATTTTGAATACATATTATTAGTTACATGCTATGTAGATGTTGATTTGTAAAGTTGCACTAAAACTGGACATTTACACAAAATACGTACTTAAGTTATACTTATGACATTTAGTGATATTTGGTCCCAGCCTGTTTGACGTTGGCATCTCTTCACTCTCACAACAACAATGGCGGGGGTAGAGGATACTTGACTGTGAACCTCCTCATAATGACAACAATTTCACGATGATCTGGCATTTACAGAAGCATCTACTTATGTCTATTGAACTCTGTCATGATTACAGAGTCTCTGGATAGCGTAGCATTGATTATTAATAGCGTTATTAGTAAAAGGTGCCCCCACACCCGCCCAACCTTCCCCTGACGAACCCACAACACTACCTGGACCTCGGCCTGTTACTCTTTCTATTAATTCTGCAACATTCGCAAACTCTCCTCTAATTTTCCCTCTGTTGAACGATGGTGTCCTACAAACCTGATCTTCTTTTCCTCACCGAAACTCAGGTGTCTGAAGCAACTGCCAGCAGCACCTTCTCTGTATCCTCCTACTTTCTCTATCCTAGTTTTAAAGCCAAAGGCGGATGTTGTGCATACGTGCACAACAAACTCACTTGCTCTCGTGTTCCCGATTTTGACTCCTCTGAATTCTCAACTTTATTGTTCAAACTCTCCTGTCATTCTCTTACTAAATATTTCTGTGCTGTCTATCTTTCCCCTAACTCTACCAACTTTCACAAATTCTTTGACTATCTAAACTCTACAGTGGAACACATTCTATCCATTTCTCCTTTCTCAAAAATTTCCATCTTAGGAGATTTCAACGTTCACCACCGCCAATGGCTCTCCTATCACACTACTGACCAACCTGGTGAACAAGCCTTTGTTTTTTCTATCCTAAATGACCTAGAGCAGTTTGTTCAGCAAACCACCCGCATCCCGGATCGCCTTGGAGATCGGCCCAACATTCTTGACTTGTTTCTAACTTCTAACCCTTCTTCTTATACTGTCGATCTTCTCTCTCCTTTGGGCTCCTCCGACCATAAACTTATCTCTGTCACCTGTCCTATCTCTCCAGTACGGCCACCCGATCCTAGCCGGCGGCGCTTGTGGCACTTTGGCGTTGCCGACTGGGAAGCTTTCCGGCAGTACTTCTTTGATTTCCCATGGAATTATTTCTGCTTCCATTGCCGGGTACCCTCGGAGAGTGCTGAACGCATTACCGAGGTAATCCTATCGGGCATGGAGGCATACATTCCATTATCTTTCTCTCAGACTAATGCAACAAAGCAACAAGGGAAGCATTCAAACAGTACCGACACCTTAAAACTGAAGAATCTCATTCTTCCTATGTTTTTGCCCAGAATCAAGCCAAATCTGTTCTCTGACTTTGCCAAACACTCTTTTATAAAAAATAAATACACTTAAATACCCAACTCTATCTTTTCCCAAGCTTTCTGGCATCTAGCCAAAAACCTCTCCAACAATTTCTCTTCCTTGTCGTCTTTCCCTCCTCTTTCCCACTCTGATGGCACAATCATCACTTCTTCCTCTGACAAAGCTGAATTCTTCGCTCAAACTTTTGCTAGAAACTCCACCTTAGATGATTCCGGTGCTATTCCTCCCTCTCCACCCTCCTCTCTCCTACTTATGCCTAATATCCTAATCTCTTTTCCAAAGATGTACTTTCTACCCTCTCTGGGCTTAATACTAAGAAGGCTGACGGTCCGGACGGTGTTCCTCCTGTTGTACTAAAATACTGTGCTTCCGTTCTGACTCCCTGCCTAGGCAAACTCTTTCGTCTATGTCTCTCCTCTAACGTCTTCCCTTCTTGCTGGAAGTTTGCTCTCATTCAACCTGTCCCAAAGAAGGGTGACCGCTCTCAACCCTCCAACTATCGTCCAATGCTCTCATCTCTTGTATTTCTAAAGTTTTTGAAACTATTCTTGCTTCTAAATTTCTTAAGCATTTATCTTCTCATAATCTGCTCTCAGATCGTCAGTATGGCTTCCTTAAGGGTCGCTCTACTGGTGATCTTCTTTCATATCTTACCAACTCTTGGTCATCCTCCTTTCGGGACTTCGGTGAGACTTTTTCTATTGCACTAGACATATTGAAGGCCTTCGTTAGAGTCTGTGTAGGAGTGGTAGCAAGTAATGGAGGGAAATTATCTCACCTAAACACAAATTGATTTTTTTTTAGTGCCACTGGGGTGTTTTAAATGTTTTTTTTTACGCCTAGGATCTTAAGAGTCTTCCTGCAGCCGCCCAGTAGGATCTCTTAAGAGTCTTCCTGCAGCTGCCGGGTTAATGATTGTATTACTTTTTAAACCAACAACACTGGGAGAAAAGTATCTCATAAAATTATAAACAAAAGGTTCAAAGTAATATTCAAACCATGAGTCAATAAATCACTTAAGTAGGCTATGCATTTTATTCTGTTCTATTCCATATACTCAGTCCTAATCCCCACTTTTCCTTTTTTTTTATGTTTTTCCCATTTTTGTTTTCTTTCTTATTTTACCTCCAGCACTTCCCCGGCCCCCGACCACCCGGAGAGGTTCCGATCTCAGCAGGCAGACATGCTGCAGAGCGAACCACAAGCCCGCCCACCAAAATTCCAGGCGCACTCCTCATATAAACCGTCTCCCCGGGCCAGGCGCCTGATGGACTATTATCTAGTTCAACTTGCGCCCGACCCCTTCCCCCAAATGACCACTTGTTCACTCATCTATTCACAAGCATTCTCCATTCATTCCTGTTTATTACCACTTCCCTTGCCTGATCTATAGTCATTCCTCTATCATCCAAAACTTGTCTTACACAGTCTCTCCATCTCAATGGTGGTCTTCCTGCCCTTCTATCTCCCCTTGTATCTGACTCACATATTCTCTTTGTAAGCCTTTAATCTTCCATTTGTTCAACATAACCATACCAGCTCAGCACCCTTCTGTCCACTCTGGCCAACAAATGTTCCTGCTGCCCCACTCTCCTACGTATCTCTTCATTCCTCAATCTGTCTCTACGAGTAACTCCACACATACTCCTCAAGCAGCTCATCTCCATCACATCCAGCTTTCTTCTCTCCTTTTCCTTCAGAGCCCATGTCTCAGCCCCATACATCACTGTTGCTCAACAATTCCTTGATACATTGCACTTTTTACTTTCATTCCACATCTTCCACATATTCCCATTGCTCAGAAAACCTTCCTTCCTTCACACACTCTCTGTTTTACCTCCAATTCCAAACCTCCACTCCTGCTTATCGTTCCTCCTAGATCTTTAACGCACTCTACTTGTTCTAGTATTTCCTCATCCAGCCTCACATCTAGATTCACCCCTATTACACACCATTACTTTATTTTTATTGATGTTCACCTTCAGTTTCTTCCTCCCACAAACCACACCACACTCTTTGACTACCCGCTGCAGTTTCTCCTCAGAATCCGCCACCAACGCTGTGTCATCAGCGAACAGCAACCGATTGAACTTCCAATCTCTACCATTCTTTCCTATTAAGGGGATCGTCCGGTAGGATTTTTTGATTAATATTTGAAAAATATCGAAATCTAATGAAACATTCTCACAAATACACCTTGGATGTGGCAACATTCTGCCGGAGTTTCAGGGCAAAATACGCAGAATTAAAGGGAAAATTTATAGGTCTCGCTACCCTGCTCGCCTAGCCACACCCCAGTCACGCGTATATATATCGTGGGTTGATAAATCATCATAAAATACCGAAAACCCCAGAAAACTCCATCTTGTTCATACATTGTGGTGCTACTTGGCAACTCTATCGTGTGGGTGAGTGAGGGAGGTAGTAGACACGACACCGAGAGGCTAGAGCTCAGTAGCTCTCTAGCATCTAGTAAGAGAGGGTGAACGTGCGTCAGCTGTTACTCGGTCCGCTGTTTTCCATATATTCCCTATTTATACATATTTTGTTGGCTTCATACAACAATGCCAAAGAAAAGCCAGCATCAGAGAGCTCTTGCAGCCAATTTGAGAGCTGGGAGGGCAAAATTAGAGCAACAACATACACGTGACTCATCAGCACCCCTTGTCTCCACCACCACTACCACCGTCTCCCACACACCACCACCACTGTCTCCCACCGCCTCACACATACCACCACCACTGTCTCCCACCGCCTCACACACAATACCACCACCGTCTCACACACACCACCACCACTGTCTCCCACCGCCTCACACACACCACCACCACTGTCACCCACCGCCTCACACACACCACCACCACCGTCTCCCACCGCCTCACACACCCCACCACCACTGTCTCCCACCGCTTCACACACACCACCACCACTGTCTCATACCGCCTCACACACACCACCACCACCGTCTCACACACACCTGTGGTTCCTGTGGTTGTAGTTGAGGGCTGACAGCTAGTGCCCCGTGGTCCACGCCGTTGTGGCGCCGCCACTGTACATCCCATCTGCCCTCCTCTGCGCCAGCTGGTCAATGATGCTGTTGCTGGCAGCACGGAGGTGATAGTGAGGTAGAGTTGGTTGGTCGTCTATTGAGGCAAGGAAGTGATCCAAATCCTTCTTAAACATTTCCAGTTTTGGGTAGTCTTTATTTCTAATTTCTTTGGGTAATTCGTTATACACCTTAGGACCATGAGTAGCGAAAGAATGTTCCCTTAGTGTCTTCACTCTGGTTAGCGCTCTTGATTTGATGGGTCTGATATCGCACATTCTACCGAGGCGTTTATGTTCTTTGTATGTGATGAGCACTTTATTTTCAACTTTCAGATTTGGAGCCATGTTATTAAGAATTTTCCAATTGTATAGGATTAAGTATCTTTCTTTGCATCTCTCGAGAGAGTATAGTTGTAATGTTTTTAATCTCTCCCAGTAGTCCTGATCCTTTACAAATGTGATTTTGCTGGTGAAGGAGCGCTGGATCCCCTCCAAGGCTTGTTTCTCCCCAGATTTCCACGGACTCCACAACTGGCAGCAGTATTCTAAAAGAGGTATCACCAAGGCCTTGTACAGGGTAAGCATAGGTTCCACCTCTCGTGTTTTAAAGGTGCACAATATCCAGCCAACCTGGGATCTTGCCTTTTGAACCACTGCTTGGATGTGCTTGCTGAAGGTAGCATCATGACTCATTAGAACACCCAGGTCTAGCACATGGTTATTGCGTTGTATTAGGGAACCGTCGTGTGCAGTATAGTTGGCGTTTTCATTGATGTTGGTTCCATACCTAACTAGTTCAAATTTATTGTTGTTGAATGACATATTGTTTGCATCAGCCCAGGAATACAAACTGGTTATGTCAGAATTTAATTTATTTACATCTTCTGCTGATTTTATTTCTTTCATGACTCTTGTGTCATAAGCAAATGAAGAGACTGATGAGTGGAGGGTATCTTTGGCAATATCAAATATGTGAATAAGGAAAAGCAGTGGTCCCAGAACAGAGCCTTGGGGAACACCACTGTAGACGTTAGAGTCACAGGAGAGGACACTGCCTGCAGCAACACACTGCTTCCTATCCTTCAAGAAATTGTGGATCCACATTCCAAGACGACCAGTTATTCCCAGATTTCTTAATTTATGCAGTAAGACCCCATGATCCACCTTATCGAAGTCCAGGTAAATTACATCAATATTTTTGTCTTCTTCGAGTGCAGCAATAATTTTGTCATGGTGGGAGAGGAGCTGGGATAAGCAATTTCTACCTGCTCGGAATCCATGTTGATTTTTATTCATTTTGTTGTTTATTTCTAAAAAGTTTGTCATTTTTTTCACTATAATTTTTTCAAATAATTTTATAACGTGGGATGTGAGAGCTATTGGTCGGTAATTTTCTGGTTTGGCCCTTGATCCCCCTTTATATATAGGGGTAATCTTTACTCTTTTCAATTGTTCAGGGATTATTCCAGTATCAAGCGAGTTTCTGTATAGGGATAGGAGGGGTACACTCAACTGTTCTGTACATCTGTTAAGTAGGATGGCTGGAAAACCATCAGGACCACACCACCACCACTGTCTACCACCGCCTCACACACACCACCACCACCGTCTCCCACCGCCTCACACACACCACCACCACTGTCTCCCACACACCACCACCACCTCACACACCACCACCACTGTCTCCCACCACCTCACACACACCACCACCACTGTCTCCCACCACCTCAGACACACTACCATCACTGTCTCCCACCGCCACACACACACCACCAACACTGTCTCCCACCGCCACACACACACCACCACCATCACCGCCTCCCACACAACACCACCACTGTCTCCCACACACCACCACCACTGTCTCCCACCACCTCACACACACCACCACCACTGTCTCCCACCGCCTCACACACACCACCACCACTGTCTCCCACCACTTAACACACACCACCACCACCGTCTCCCACACGCCACCACCACTGTCTCCCACACACCACCACCACTGTCTCCCACCGCCTCACACACACCACCACCACCATTGTCTCCCACCGCCTCACAAACACCACCACCACTGTCTCCCACCGCCTCACACACACCACCTCCACTGTCTCGCACCGCCTCACACACACCACCACCTCTGTCTCACACACACCACCACCACTGTCTCCCACCGCCTCACACACACCACCACCACTGTCTCCCACCGCCTCACACACACCACCACCACTGTCTCCCACTGCCTCACACACACCACCACCACTGTCTCCCACCGCCTCACACACACCACCACCACCATCTCCCACACACCACCACCACCTCAAACACACCACCACCACTGTCTCCCACCAACTCACATACACCACAGCCACTGTCTCCCACCGCCTCACACACATCACCACCACCATCTCCCACACACCACCACCACCATCTCCCACACACCACTACCACTGTCTCCCACCGCCTTACACACACCACCACCACTGTCTCCCACTGCCTCACAAACACCACCACCACTGTCTCCCACACACCACCACCACTGTCTCCCACTGCCTCACACACACCACCACCACCGTCTCACACACACCATCACCACTGTCTCCCACCACCTCACACACACCACCACCACTGTCTCTCACCACCGTCTCACACACACCACCACCACTGTCTCCCACCTACTCACACACACCACCAACACTGTCTCCCACCGCCTCACACACACCACTACCACTGTCTCCCACCGCCTCAGACACACCACCACCACCGTCTCCCACCGCCTCACACACACCACCACCACCGTCTCCCACCACCTCACACACACCACCACCATTGTCTCCCACCGCCACACACACACCACCACCGCTGTCTCCCACCGCCTCACACACACCACCACCACCGTCTCCCACCGCCTCACACACACCACCACCACCGTCTCCCACCACCTCACACACACCACCACCACTGTCTCCCACCGCCTCACACACACCACCACCACCGTCTCCCACCACCTCACACACACCACCACCACTATCTCCCACCGCCTCACACACACCACCACCATCACTGTCTCCCACCACCTCACACACACCACTACCACTGTCTCCCACCGCCTCACACACACCACCACCACCGTCTCCCACCGCCTCACACACACCACCACGACTGTCTCCCACACACCACCACCACCTCACACACACCACCACCACTGTCTCCCACCACCTCACACACACCACCACCACTGTCTCCCACCACCTCAGACACACCACCATCACTGTCTCCCACCACCATACACACACCACCACCACTGTCTCCCACCGCCACACACACACCACCACCATCACTGCCTCCCACACACCACCACCACTGTCTCCCACACACCACCACCACTGTCTCCCAGCACCTCACACACACCACCACCACTGTCTCCCACCGCCTCACACACACCACCACCACTGTCTCCCACCGCCTCACACACACCACCACCACCGTCTCCCACACGCCACCACCACTGTCTCCCACACACCACCACCACTGTCTCCCACCGCCTCCCACCGCCTCACACACACCACCACCACCATTGTCTCCCACCGCCTCACAAACACCACCACCACTGTCTCCCACCGCCTCACACACACCACCACCACCGTCTCCCACCGCCTCACACACACCACCACCACTGTCTCCCACCGCCTCACACACACCACCTCCACTGTCTCGCACCGCCTCACACACACCACCACCACTGTCTCACACACACCACCACCACTGTCTCACACACACCACCACCACTGTCTCCCACCGCCTCACACACACCACCACCACTGTCTCCCACCGCCTCACACACACCACCACCACTGTCTCCCACCGCCTCACACACACCACCACCACTACTGTCTCACACCGCCTCACGCATACCACCACCACTGCTTCCCACACACCACCACCATTGTCTCCCACTGCCTCACACACACCACCACCCCCATTGTCTCCCACCGCCTCACACACACCACCACTACCGTCTCCCACCGCCTCACACACACCACCACCACTCTCCCACCGCCTCACACACACCACCACCACTGTCTCCCACCGCCTCACACACACCACCACCACCGTCTCCCACCGCCTCACACACACCACCACCACTGTCTCCCACCGTCTCACACACACCACCACCACCGTCTCCCACCGCCTCACACACACCACCACCACTGTCTCCCACCGTCTCCCACCGCCTCACACACACCACCACCACCGTCTCCCACCACCTCACACACACCACCACCATTGTCTCCCACCGCCACACACACACCACCACCGCTGTCTCCCACCGCCTCACACACACCACCACCACCGTCTCCCACCGCCTCACACACACCACCACCACCGTCTCCCACCACCTCACACACACGTTTACTGCTAAAACTAAAAGCGCATGGAATACAAGACGGTGTGTTGAAATGGATAGAAAATTGGCTCAGCGACAGAAAGCAAAGAGTAGTCATAAACGGTAAGGCATCTAAATGGACCAATGTAAGTAGCGGAGTACCCCAGGGATCGGTACTAGGACCAATTATCTTTCTAATTTACATCAACGACATAGATGAGGGCCTCACCTGTACAATCTCAAAAATTTGCTGACGATATAAAAATTGCAAATAGCGTACTCTCAAAAGAACAAGTTGACGATATGCAACACAATCTAGATAAATTGTCATGTTGGGCCCAAATTTGGCAAATGAGTTTCAATGCGGATAAATGTAAAGTACTACATATCGGATACCTAAATGAGAAAGCAAACTATTCGATGAATGGCACTCAGCTTAAGAATGTAAACAGAGAAACCGATCTGGGAGTAACAATATCGAGTAACCTAAAACCGAGTCAACAATGTTCAGAAGTTGTTAAGAAGGCAAACAAAATAATTGGCTTTATAGGCAGGTCATTTGAGCATAAATCCAAAGAAGGTATCCTAACCCTTTACAATTCCTTAGTCCGCCCTCTTCTGGAATACTGCGTTCAATCCTGGTGCCCTTATTACCAAAAAGATATAAACAAGCTAGAACGAGTTCAACGTAGAGTTACCAAAATGATACCTAGCCTAAAGAACAAACCATCAAAGGCATCGACAATATGAACTGTAGTAAGTACTTCACTATCGACCAATCTAATTACACGCGGGGAAACGGTTGCAAAATTATTGGTAAATCTTTTAACTCACACGAATCTAAGAATTTCTTCTTCAATCGAGTTGTCAACTTGTGGAATGGGCATCCCCGAAACGTTATAGACTGCAGCACCGTTGATTCATTTAAACTCCGCCTAGACAAATATCTCGCTTCAAACCCGCGACTAACTGCGTTTGTAAATGAATAACTTAATTTTATCCCCCCCTCAGTTACTAACCCATCTGTCCCCTACTAACTTCCTAATCCTGCCACGGACATTAGTTCCAGGGCAGTAATTCCCTTTCCAATGTTCCCTTACCCACTCTAAACCACTGTTTGGACACTTGATCCTCAGTGTTTTGGAGGACAAGCAACCTAGAAGGGTCACTAGATCTGTTGTTGCATGATTTCCTTTGTACACCACCACCACTGTCTCCTACCGCCTCACACACACCACCACCACTGTCTCCCACCGCCTCACACACACCACCACCACTATCTCCCACCGCCTCTCACACACCACCACCACTGTCTCCCACACACCACCACCATTGTCTCCCACCACCTCACACACACATCACCACCATTGTCTCCCACCGCCTCACACACACGACCACCACCGTCTCCCACTGCCTCACACACACCACCACCACTGTCTCCCACCGCCTCACACACACCACCACCACTGTCTCCTACCGCCTCACACACACCACCACCATTGTCTCCCACCACCTCACACACACCACCACCACCATTGTCTCCCACCGCCTCACACACCACCACCACTGTCTCCCACCGCCTCAAACACACCACCAACACTGTCTCCCACTCCCTCACACACACCACCACCACCGTCTCCCACACACCACCACCACTGTCTCCCACCGCCTCACACACACCACCACCACCATTGTCTCCCACCGCCTCGCACACACCACCACCACCACTGTCGCCCACCACCTCACACACACCACCATTGTCTCCCACCGCTTCACACACACCACCACCACTGTCTCCTGCCGCCTCACACACACCACCACCACTATCTCCCACCGCCTCACACACACCACCACCACCACTGTCTCCCACCGCCTCACACACACCACCACCACCACTGTCTCCTACCGCCTCACACACACCACCACCATTGTCTCCCACCGCCTCACACACACCACCACCACCATTGTCTCCCACCGCCACACACACACCACCACCACTGTCTCCCACCGCCTCACACACACCACCAACACTGTCTCCCACTGCCTCACACACACCACCACCACCGTCTCCCACACACCACCACCACTGTCTCCCACCGCCTCACACACACCACCACCACCATTGTCTCCCAACGCCTCGCACAGACCACCAACACCACTGTCGCCCACCACCTCACACACACCACCATTGTCTCCCACCGCTTCACACACACCACCACCACTGTCTCCTACCGCCTCACACACACCACCACCACTGTCTCCCACCGCCTCACACACACCACCACCACCACTGTCTCCCACTGCCTCACACACACCACCACCACTGTCTCCCACCGCCTCACACACACCACCACCACTGTCTCCCACCGCCTCACACACACCACCACCACCGTCTCCCACCGCCTCACACACACCACCACCACTGTCTCCCACCGCCTCACACACACCACCACCACCACTGTCTCCCACCGCCTCACACACACCACCACCACTGTCTCCCACCGCCTCACACACACCACCAACACTGTCTCCCACTGCCTCACACACACCACCACCACCGTCTCCCACACACCACCACCACTGTCTCCCACCGCCTCACACACACCACCACCACCATTGTCTCCCACCGCCTCGTACAGACCACCACCACCACTGTCGCCCACCACCTCACACACACCACCATTGTCTCCCACCGCTTCACACACACCACCACCACTGTCTCCTACCGCCTCACACACACCACCACCACTGTCTCCCACCGCCTCACACACACCACCACCACCACTGTCTCCCACCGCCTCCACCTCACCACCACCACACTCTCCCACGCCTCACACACACCACCACCACTGTCTCCCACCGCCTCACACACCACCACCACCACCGTCTCCCACCGCCTCACACACACCACCACTGTCTCCCACCGCCTCACACACACCACCACCACCACTGTCTCCCACCACCTCACACACACCACCACCACTGTCTCCCACCGCCTCACACACACCACCACCACTGTCTCCCACCGCCTCACACACACCACCACTACCGTCTCCCACCGCCTCACACACACCACCACCACTGTCTCCCACCGCCTCACACACACCACCACCACCACCACTGTCTCCCACCGCCTCACACACACCACCACCACTGTCTCCCACCGCCTCACACACACCACCACCACTGTCTCCCACCGCCTCACTCACAACCACCACCACTGTCTCCCACCGCCTCACACACACCACCACCACCACTGTCTCCCACCGCTTCACACACACCACCACCACTGTCTCCCACCGCCTCACACACACCACCACCACCGTCTCCCACCGCCTCACACAGACCACCACCACTGTATCCCACCGCCTCACACACACCACCACCACTGTCTCCCACCGCCTCACACACACCACCACCACCACTGTCTCCCACCGCCTCACACACACCACCACCACTGTCTCCCACCGCCTCACACACACCACCACCATCGTCTCCCACCGCCTCACACACACCACCACCACTGTCTCCCACCGCCTCACACACACCACCACCACCGTCTCCCACACACCACCACCATTGTCTCCCACCGCCTCACACACACCACCACCACTGTCTCCCACCGCCTCACACACACCACCACCACCGTCTCCCACCGCCTCACACACACCACCACCACTGTCTCCCACCGCCTCACACACACCACCACCACTGTCTCCCACCGCCTCACACACACCACCACCACCGTCTCCCACCGCCTCACACACCACCACCACTGTCTCCCACCGCCTCACACACACCACCACCACCGTCTCCCACCGCATCACACACACCACCACCATTGTCTCCCACCGCCTCACACACACCACCACCACTGTCTCCCACCACCTCACACACACCACCACTGTCTCCCACCACCTCACACACACCACCACCACTGTCTCCCACCACCTCACACACACCACCACCACTGTCTCCCACCGCCTCACACACACCACCACCACCGTCTCCCACCGCCTCACACACACCGCCACCACTGTCTCCCACTGCCTCGAACACACCACCACCACTTCCTCACACTTCCTCGCACACACCATCATCACCATCACAATCTACCTCACAAGATTCACCACAGCCCAGCACACTGCCACGACACTGCATTTTCTTTTTGAGAACATGGAGAAGCTTTTCAAAGAAACTATAAAAGCTGCCCATGAAGCAATATTCACCCACTATTTAACCAGAAACATCACTCAACCAGATGACAACAACGTCCTGGCTACAATGAGGGAGGTGGCGCCTCCTGCTACCCTCGCCTTTCAGCGAATAATACCTACTTAGGGGGGACCAGGTGCCATATCAAAGCTTACAATACATTGAGAATATGTCCTGAACATGTCACATTATTGTGATGTAATTTGGCGGCTTTTCTGCATGAAACAGGAACACAAAAACGTTACGAAGGTAAAATTAGGGAAAAATATGCTTTCGGGGCTGTTTCTCAAACGTCTGGGTTTGTTTAAATTTGTCCTATCTCTACCCTCAATTATTGACCAAATTTAATGGTTGTGGTCTCATTTGAAAGGGAAAAGAATGGAAAAAAAAGTAGGTGTGCAGTTTTCGCAATACAAACAACAAACACAAAATTAAATAAAAACTGCATACACAACTCTGCGACCTAGAATTCTGCAAGTCGTATTGAATCTCTTAGGTAAAATCAGTATATATATATATATATTATATATATATATATATATATATATACTAAATGTTTTTATACTCACAGCCGGACTTGAACCACCGACAATCAGAACAAGTGCCCATACATTAATCCACTATACCACAGCGTGATAGAGGATACTTGTGTGCAGTGGATTAAAGCATAGACACTCGTCCTGACTGTTGGTGGTTCATGTCCGCCTGGGAGTATACATATATAATTACATTTATGATCGCATTGAATCTTAACCATTGAAATATTTATCTATAATAAGGTCAGCGTAACATTATTTTGTAGCATTTTGAATATGGTGTAATTCAATTTGAGAATATAATAATTATGTAAGACAAAAATAGTGACCATAATCTGTGACCTTCACCATTCACCTTGACCTTTGAATAACAAAAACACAAAATTTGGACAATCGTTGCATTGACCAACCTAATTTGCCAGCAAAATTTGGTGACGATACGTAACCCGTTCAGTACAGTTCTGTTAGTTTCATTTCATACTGGATATAAAGACCATTTTATTTAGTTTATGAAGGGCCTCAATAAAATTACCAGGATTTCAACTATCTTAATTAACCATTTTTACTACCACAGATCCTTCATACCCTCCACAAAATCATCTAATTATAGCTAGACTACAATAAAAAAGACGTCCCCGGAACACAAAGGGTTAAACAGTCTAGGAAGAGATTAAAGAAAATTATTAAACTCTTGTTTTGTTCTTTGACCTTGACTTTTAACTTTAAGTATTATAACTGTGACGTTAACCACTCCGTTAGAACCGCATGGCTTGTCCTACAGTGACTCCCTAGGATCGCCAGGGCAGTGGATGTGGCTACAGTTGATGTATTGTTGTGTGTTTTATTTCATATGAAAGCTCGTGCCAGGGGCAGTCCAGAAAGGCTCTTTGTTTTCACCCATGTCAAGGCTTTATATATTTAATTGCAAAGTATATGTTTTATCATTAAGTAGTAATGATAGGAGTTGAGAGAGAGAGAGAGTAGAACAGAGTGGGGGGAGGCGCGCAGTGTTTTGCTATACTCGATGACGTCATAGCTGGCTGGCCTCTCGGGGATTGGTTAGAGGAGTTTTTTACCATGCTTGATGACGTCATGTTTAGCTAGCTTCTTTAGCATTGGCTAAAGGACTTGTTACCGCTTTCCCACACGGTTCGAACTAGTGCTAGTATATATACTGCCCTCTGGCCACTCTCTCCCTCAGATCTGGTTTCTAGAACGCATCCCTCTTATCCCTTGGATACCTGTCCCCCTCTCTACATCTGAGAACCTTTTCCTCTGCCTATCTCTCTCATTTTCCATATCTTTCACCCCCTTTTATTAATATTATACCCCCTCTGGTTAACTCTGCAAAATCAGCTTCATGCTGGCCAGTTGTATTGTGCGTTAAGGTCTGATATAACCCATGTATGTTAGTTGTTAAGATAAGTTGATCACGAAGCATTGGTTGGCATTCATATTGTTCAGTACCGCTTCCTATAATTATTAGTGTTCTGCTGGATTAGATAATGCTAGACTAGGATTCTGATACTATAAGGTATTATTTCCGATGGGTGCTGGCTTTTGTTAAAAGCTGCACGACATACCTGAGAACTGGAGTTGATTGGGTAAATTCTAGTCTGTATGCCATTGAGAGTAGAGCATGCACGAATGAGGGCTTTTTGCCTATACCATTCTGCATGTTCTAAGCTCGTTGTTTGTCTTTGAAGTACGCCAGGAGAACGCTTAATACTTCGGTATTAAGGTTTCTCTAGAGAGCTACCCTTCCCTATAACGTAATATTTGACGCACAGACTTGAGATTTGCACTAGGCTATGCGGCATGCCATGCGCACCAGTATCTCGTATCTTTGACTCTAGCTAGACTTTTTCAGTCATAGTAGACATTAAGTATATTAACCCTATTACTCTTTTTATGCATACCCGTTTATGATTACACAAGCATTTCGCAGCCTAGTTTGATGTATGGAGACACAAACGACTTAGGCTCTTTTTGTTGATAGGAATACTGCATTGTCGTGGCGATTATTATTGTTGTAGCGTTTAGCATATTCTTGGCCCCGACTGCATTATATATCCTGCCTTTTGTGTGCATAGCCTGCATGAGCATTGTTCCGCTGCCGGCCTTTTTGGGTTCCATTTCCGATTCGAGCATCTTGATAGCATCTAACATTTAACACCTTACGAGCGGCCTATGCGGTTTATTTATGTGTACTGCCCAGCGGGGTGTTTTTAGCCAAAATAGGGCTGTTTACGTGATCATTTTCATGCCTAAATAAGACCCAGAACGTAAAACAAGTACCTATCCCTGAAAGGGCATAAACAGAGCTTTCGAATGACACCATAACGATCCTTGTATGATGGATAGTTTTCTTGCAATAACCGTGCAATGCGAGTGCAAAAAGCAGGTAATTCGGTACTTTCAGTACATAATTGAGTATATAGCGAGTGAGAGAGGGAGGAGGGAGCTGAGATTTGTGTCAGTAGGTTCGCCGCGGTGGTCTGGAGCAGTCATACGCTCGCTAGTCTCCTGCCACCACTTGTCTCTCTCTCTCAGCCACATTACGTGCTGAAATTGCCACTCGAGTTATGTCGAGCGCCGCCACATAGTCCAGCTTTATTTAACTCGACTTAAGTGGTGGGCCGCTTTTTAAGGGTTAAAGAAGATTCCTTGTTGGTGTTGAAGGACTTTAGTGCACTTTCTTTCATGCAGGAGTGCCTGACATTTATTGATTAAAGTAATGTAAGCTGTAACTCCCCTTACCACCTTACTTTGCATACCATAACCAAGCACCTTCGGTTATAGGTAGTAATAGGGTGTTTTCACATAACATTAAGCCTAGAGTAGACGCACATTTATTGAGAGTTTGATAACCTATTATTGCATATAGAACTCTGGAGAGTATTTGTGTTCTTTGTTCACTGGGAATATACATCAGAGGTTGGATCTAGCGCTTTCCGTTGTAGCATTTATGCCATTACTAGTCCAATGAATAAGAGCCCTGATATATTTAAACCTCAGTCGTAACATAACATATATATATATATATATATATATATATATATATATATATATGTACATACAGTATATATGATATTTAAGTAAGATGCAACTAACATTCGTCAGTTTATCGAAAATTGAGTATTTGTTATGATGAAGGTTAACTTATGACCTTGGCCTGTGACCTTGACCTTTATGTAGGATTATATTTTTGTTTGCCCTAGAAAATCAAATAAGTGTGTCAAATTGCATTAACAAATATCAGTTAGTTTCAGAGGTATTAAAGGAATAGTTGATGTCTGAAAAATTAAAATTTTAATTTTCCCTTAAAGCACAACTGTCTCAATGAATTTTGTGAAGTTTATATGAATAGTAAAGAAATTAGCTTATTGACCTTATATTTGATGTTGACCTGCGACCTTGACCTATCAAATGGAATTATGTTCATACTTTTATGACCTTGGTCTAGGTATTCCGAATATGTATGATATGCCTATTGAGAATCTTACATTAAATAGGAAATACTAGTAAAAATCATATTTCGAACTTTAACCAAGACCTTTGACCTTGACCTTCGACCTTAGAATTTCTTATCCAGGATTTAGTTAGATTAATAGCAATGTTCACATTAATTAGCATTATGAATATGGTTAAATTCGTATAAAAACATATTGATTACAAATAGTGATCATATACTGTGAGCATGACCTTTGACCTTTGACTTAAATAAAATACATATATTTGGATGGTTGTCGCATTGACCAACTGAATTTGCCTGTATAATTTGGTGACAATACATTAAACAGTCTAGGAGGAGTTTAGCGTAAATGACAAATACTCTTGTTTTGACCCTGACCTCTGACCTCTGACCTTAAATATTACAATAATTATGTGAAATTTGATATACATGATATTTAAGTAATAAGCCATAACACAGCCAGTTTTCCAAAATTTGAGTAATTTTGTTTAATAAATAATAAAAGTTGACCTTTGACCTTGACCTGTGAGCTTGACCTTTATGTAGGAGTACATTGTTGTTTGCATTGACAGTTCCCATGAAAAACAAATAAGCATGCCTAATTTCATTTAATCCCATCAGTTAGTTTCATATATATTAATAGAATAGTTGACCTTCACCTTTGATCTCTATCTTGACCTTTATATGTCTCAACATTTAATATTTTCCTTTTCACTTAAAGTGCAACTATCTCGCCAAATTTTGTGAAGTTTGCATGAAAAGTAAAGAAAATAGCATATTGACCTTTTATTTGACCTAGACCTTTCATATGGAATTGAATAGTTTATTGTATGACCTTGGCCTAGGTATTCCGAATATACATGGTAAACCTAGTGAGAATCAAACAGTTAGTATACGAAATACTAGTAAAAAACCACCCACTATGACCTTTGACCTTGAACTTTGACCTTACCCTTTAAACTATTTATCTATGATTTGGGCAATATGATATTAAGGTTACCAGTAACTTGTATTGTGAAAATGAAGACATTTGAGTAAAAAGTAAAATAAATTGTAAAAGTTGACCTTGACCTGGACCTTTATGTAAGAGTATTTTATTTTTTTCATTGACATTGCCCTGGAAAATCAAATAAGCATGCCTAATTTCATTAAAACCCATCAGTTAGTTTCATATATATTTTTAGAATAGTTGACCTTGACCTTATTTGACCTTTATCTTGACTTTTATGATATGTGTGTCCAAATGTAGTATTCTCCTTTTCATTTAAAGTGCAACTATCTCACCAAATTTTGGGAAGTTTGCTTGAAAATTAAAGAAAATAGCATATTGACCTTTTATTTGACCTTGACCTGTGACCTTGACCTTTCATATGGATTTATAGAGTTTCTTGTATTACCTTGGCCTAGGTATTCCAAATATACATGGTAAGCCTAGTGAGAATCTAACAGTTAGTATAAGAAATACTAGTTACAAATTATTTTGACCTTTGACCTCGACCTTTGACCTTACCCTTTAGAATATTTACCTACAATTTGGTCAATACGATATTAACGTTACCAGTAACTTGTATAGTGAAAATGAAGACATTTGAGTAAAAACTAAATAATGTGTAATATTGACCTTATTTTTAACCTTGACCTTTGACCTTAACCTTTAAGTTAAATGGAAAATGCCTTTTTGACTGACCATCGCATTGACCAAATGGATATACCTGTGAAATTTGGTGAAAATCCATCGAACGGTCTAGGAGGAGTTTCCGGACAGACAGACGGACGATGATGACGGACGACGACGACGACAGACAGGCTGGCTGGTGGTGCACAGTATACGGGCGGGATCTGTTTGCGCGATACCACTCTGCTTCGCAGAGTTGAAAATAGGAGTATGTGTTGGTAAAAGTCCCATACTTTCTCACAATACATTTTTACTTTCTAGACTTTGGGGACAAAATACAAATTAATTTCAAGAAAAATATGGCTTAAATAAAAACATTAATCACAAGATATGGTTAGGCATGTAATGAGCTCTTAAATCGAAACATCGGACACACGGTTTGGTCAAAGTGGCAAAACAAAAAAAATTCAGGCGTCGGTTTTTAATTTTTCATACAAATCCCTTGAAATTGGCACACAAAGGTCACAGTATAAACACTTATAACAGAAAACAAACAAAAACAATCGCTCAGTAATATCTATTGATTTGAATTTTACAGGACGGTTTAACTGCTTTTAACAAATTTCCTCCAATTTCATAAATCCTTAACACCCTCCACATTGCTTCACAATCCACACAATCCTGCACTTTTTCCAAATCCATAAAAGCCCAAAATATCTCCTTATGCTTCTCTAAATACTTCTCGCATAACGGCCGTACTGCAAACATCTGATCCACGCACCCTTTTCCCCTCCTAAAACCGCACTGTTCTTCTCCTATTGCAACTTCCTTACACTTTATTATCCTCTAAATCAACACCCTGCCATACAGCTTTCAACCACTGATAATAAACTAGTACCTCTATAACTTGAACAGTCCTGTCGATCTCCCTTCCCCTTGTACAACGGCACAATACATGCACTCTTCATACAACAGCATTTTTTCAACATTCAATTATCTAAGCAGATGACATCTCGACTATATTCTGTGAGGTGTAAATACCGAAAACAGCAATATCACCATTACAGAAAGAGTAGTATTGAAATTTGTAGATAAACTCAAGGTAAATAAAACGGCTGGACCTGATACAATCTCACCTAGAGTTCTAAGGGAAGCTTAGGATTAGCTCTCCAAACCTCTGACATTGCTATCCAATAAATCCTTGCAGTCTGGAAATATGCCTGATCAGTGGAGGCTAGCCAACGTAACACCGATATTAAAAAAAGGCAGCAAATCCTTACCTAGTAACTATTGTGCAATTAGCTTAACCTCAGTTGTATGTAAAATGCTAGAAACACTCATAAGAGAAAAGCTTGTAAATCACTTAGAGGAAAACAACATACTTAAGGATACTCAACACGGTTTTCGTAATAAACGCTCCTGCTTAACAAACCTCTTAGACTTCTTCCACTATATTCTCAACCGATATGATGAGAGTAAAGCTGTAGATATTATATACCTTGATTTTCAAAAGGCCTTTGACAAAGTTCCCCACAAACGTTTATTGATAAAACTAAAAGCGCATGGAATACTAGACGGTGTGTTAAAATGGATAGAAAATTGGCTCAGTGACAGAAAACAAAGAGTAGTCATAAACGGTAAAGCATCCAAATGAATCAATTCTCTTCCTAGTTTTCATTAACGACATAGATGAAGGTCTCACCTGTATAATCTCAAAGTATGCTGACATTACAAAAATTGCAAATAGCATACTCTCAAAATTATTGAAAATATCAAAGATATGCAACATAATGTAGATAAGTTGTCACATTGGGCTCAAATTTGGCAAATGTGTTTCAATGCGGATAAATGTAAAGTACTCCATATCGGAAACCGAAACGACAATGCAAACTATTCAATGAATGGCACTCAGCTTAAGAGTGTGGACAGAGAAACTGATTTGGGAGTAACAATATCGAGTAACCTAAAACCGAGTCAACAATGTTCAGTTTTTAGGAAAGCAAACAAAATAATTGGCTTTATAGGCAGGACATTTGAGCATAAATCCAAAGATGTAATCCTAACTCTTTACAATTCCTTAGTCCGCCCTCTCCTAGAATATTGCAATCAATCCTGATGCCCTTACTACCAAAAAGATATAGACAAGCTAGAACGAGTTCAACATATAGTTCCCAGAATGATACCTTGTGTAAAGAACAAACCATACGAGGAGCGTCTTAGAGAAGTACATTTATTTTCTTTAACCCAACGCAAATTAAGTGGCGACTTAATTCAAGTGTTCAAAATCATCAATGGCATTGACAATATGAACTGTAGTAAATATTTCACTAGATCAACCAATCAAATTACACACGGGGTACCGGTTGCAAAATTATTGGTAAATCTCTTAACTCACACGAATCTAAGAATTTCTTCTTCAATCTAGTTGTCAACTTGTGGAATGGGCTTCCCCGAGAAGTAATAGACTGCAACAATGTTTATTCTTTTAAACTTCGCCTAAACACCTTGCCTTAAATCCACGACTGTCTGTATTTGTAAATGAATACATAGAATAAGAGGTGACTTAATTCAAGTGTTCAAAATCATCAATGGCATTGACAATATGAACTGTAGTAAGTATTTCACTATCAACCAATCAAATTACACGCTGGGTACCGGTTGCAAAATTATTGGTAAATCTCTTATCTCACACGAATCTAAGAATTTCTTCTTCAATCGAGTTGTCAACTTGTGGAATGGGCTTCCCCGAGATGTAATAGACTGCAACAATGTTGATTCTTTTAAACTTCGCCTAGATAAACACCTTGCCTTAAATCCACGACTGACTGCATTTGTAAATGAATACATTTTTTGTTTTTCCTCTTGTATATTACTAACAACTGTCCCCTACTAACATCTCCTAATCCTGCCATGGACATTTGTCCCAGGGCAGTCTTCCCTTTCCATTTTCCCTTACCAACTCTAAACTACTGTTTGAGCACTTGACCATCAGTGTTTTGGATGACAAGCAGCCTTGAGGGGGTCGCTGGACCTGTTGTTGCTTGATTTCCTGTGTACTCCTTTGTACTCCTTTCTTCTTGTCTTCAACTGCTAGTTTCACCTCTTCAGTCCACAACGCTGTACCCTTCACTCCCCTTCCCTCTTCTCCGTACTCCACACACCTCCTCTACTTCCTCCATACCCTCCAGGTCAAGCCTACATAGAAGTCTCTCTACTACTCTCTTGAACTCTTCCCTGATCTCCTCCTCCTGCAACCTCTCCACCCTCTTCGCCACTCCACCTTCCTCTCGCTTCCCTCCAGCTCTCCTAAGAGAAGATGAAGGGTAAATTTGAATGTTATTGAAGAGTAGGTCATAGTTTTTTGGAAGGGGGCGACGTGTAGACCGATGTAGAAATTGAGTTTTAGAAGCATTGAAAGTAACAAGGTTTTCTCTTCCCCGATTAAATATAGTAGAGAGATCAGAAGATAGGTGTTTTATGGCCTCCTTACGTGAGTTTTAAAGTTCCTGCTGTGAATGATTGTGTGGAAGGCTAGTTGAATAATGTAATGTAGAGTCCTCAGCATATGAGTGAATGGGGTTGGAGGTGCAGTTGAGAAGGTCAGAAATGAATAATAGGAAGAGAATATGAGATAAGAAAGAACCCTGAGGAACACCAGAGTTGATAGGTTGAGGAAGTGAACGGTGGCCGTTCACAACCGCAGCTATGGAACAGCCGGAATGGAAAGTAGAGACAAAGGCACATATGGAGGTATAGAAACTGAAGGAGGGTAGTTTAGAAATAAGGGATTTGTGCAAGACTCTATGGAAGGCCTTCGATATGTCTAGCACAACAGAAAAAGTCTCACTGAAGTCCCGAATAGAGGATGACCAAGAGTTAGTAAGATAAGAAAGATCACCAGTAGAGCGGCCCTAAAGGAAGCCGTACTGGCAGTCTGAGAGTAGGTTATGGGAAGATAAATGTTTAACCTGTTTAGTACCATAGGATACAGTAATAAAAGTCCCCTGCAGTCTCAAGCACTGTGGCCAAAATGGCAAGAGAGAATAAATTTCCACCTCAAGAGATGAAGCAACACTGGCTCTCCCACCCTTCAATGGGTCTTATATAAGCTGAGAAGTGTTGCCATATCGAGAGCAGTGCTCAAACGATCGTGGTACCAGGTACAGGCTTGTACAGGCAGTTATAAGGAAAGTACATTACTGACGGCGATTCGCCGTGTCTGGGACTGGGGAGTGACTTATCTACTGATGGCGATTCACCGTCACTGGTACAGGAAGGGTTAAGAAATGTTGAGGTAAGAATAGTTTTAAACACTTCAGAGATACAAGAAATGAGAGCAATTGGACGATAGTTGAAGGGTTGAGAGCGGTCACCTTTCTACAAGACAGGACAATTCGTCTTAGGCAAATAATTGAGCTGGCTTGTTCAGCTTTTGCATGGGTATAGATCTTTGCCTACTCAGGTGGTCCGAACAACTCCATTTCCTGTTTCGACACCTCCTAGGGGTTCATATGGGGGTTTGAAAATTCTTAGGGAACATTGTAGTGCCAGATTGCTTACTGAGCCCAACTTGCGTCCATTTTTTAACCCACTTCCCGATGTCGTAGGACACCAAAAACAGGGATGAATATGTGGACACCCTGGCTCTATCAGCTGCGCTAGCAATCATCTCTAGCGTAAACAGGGACCCGGGGAGCTCGGGATGTATGAAGGGTATACTAGGTCAACAAGACCGTCTGCCCCCCCCAGATATTGCCTCAAGTCACCAAATATTGGGGAGGTCATAAAACATCTTCAAATTGGTCTTTTTAACTTGATTGTAGGATATGTTGTGTGTCGATCCATATACTACATTTCCCCCAAGTTTCCTTGAGGCAGTTTCATTATAAATGTGTTTTTATGGTACAAATAGTGATTCAACACAAACTGAGCGGCCACTGAAAGTCACCACTGCATAGGGAAGAAAATGAACAATCCCATATAACTCAATTTTCTGATAGTGTTCGAACCTGCAAATCTGATACAAGGGGTAAAATGAACTGCAAAATTTATTTCTGTAATAAAATTCCATAATATATCAAAAGCTTCCATGCAATCATCCCCGCTCACTTTTTTTCAGACGCCATAGGCAACAATGAGCGGGGTTCTGTCCGTAGCTTGTATCTAGTTATAATAGACTTATCCACTCCGGAAATGGGACAGCACATTTGTCATGGGTGATTTTTGCTTGCTTTATTCCGGTACTGTTTATACTCTTAGCTTCACGAAAATAACATGGTATAAGCTACTTTCAGAGTTCTTTTCAACTGCATAGTCGTAAAAGCACTATGTCTGGAAATGGACATCAACTGGAATATTTTAATATTCGTAGGGAACTGGCCTGTTTGGGAAATCATGTTTTGACCCTTCACAACTGTATTTCTCTGTTAAATATAACTATTTTGGGTATACAAGGGTATTTTCTCATATTGAACTCAAATACTTGGCTAGTTTTGATTTTTGGCCAATACTTTTGTGAGAATATTTGTGTGATATCATTTATTAGTAACCTATTCAATTTAGTTAACCTAAGTATAATTATGTTGGTGAACACTGACACAGCCAAACAAAAATTATCTTCCTGTGACGTGTTTGAACCTAACCTAACCTCACCCCACCAAGAACCCCACTTTCTAATGATTATTCCAAACATATTTTTAGGTTAACCATTGCAAAATGCCCTTTGTAGAAACTACGTACAATCTCAAGCTGCTATATCTTCAGATAACTGAAATATGTACTAGTCATCACAATGTTCCCTAACATTAGTATCTCGGACAGGCCTGTTGCAAGATAACGTTCCCTAAGAAGTCTCTATTGACAATGTCCTATAGACCTAAAGCAGGCAAGGTTTTTTCCAGATTGACACTAAAGCTATCAAATGGTGAATTTGTGTCACAGATACATTAAAATTACCTTTTAAGAGTACCTCTGCAGTTGTCTTTGAGTTAGCTGTGGGCAGAAAACTAATTATGGAGAGGTAATTATAAGAGTGCCTTACTAACCTGAATTTCTTAGTAAGAGAATAGGCTATTCATATAGTGCCTTATGTGCCTTACTAACCTGAATTTTTTAGTAAGATTTAGGTCACTCGATCCTAAAGTTAAGAAAGTGGAGGATATACTGTAGGTGACTAGATAGCAAACAACCAATATATAACCCCCAAAAAGGATATAATAAAATATAAATTCTAGACAGTGTTTATAAAAAAAACACAAGGCAGAAGGGCGGAGCACACAGGAGAAGCGGAGCTCTAGACGTTGCAGGGTGGTCCATAGTGCTTATATAATGTAGCCCAGACTCCTGCAATGACGTTTTCTATATTGCGTTGTTAGAGAAAACGATTATTGTATGGCAGACTAAATTAAATATGCGATATTTCTAAGTAACTACAAATGTAAAGTCGACACCGATATATAGGGTGTAGAAGGGGAACGAAGCAGAGCAATATACAAAAGTGTAGTTACACTTGGTGGTATTGCACTGATTCTAAACAGTTTTTATTTGTACAAACACTAAATTTGTCGATACAATTGTAAAAAACTAGGACAAATAAAACATGAAAAATTCCATTTTATTTTCCGATTTACATTATACGAAGCATGACCTAGTTATACGACGAATTATACGAAGCACCACAGTACCAGTTACTCCCATTAATTTTAGGTCTCTCTAGGTGGAGCAGCCCGACCAGGTAGTCGCTCTCTCTAGGTGGAGCAGCCCGACCAGGTAGTCTCTCTCTGGGTAGAGCAACCCGGCCAGGTAGTCGCTCTCTCTGGGTGGAGCAGCCCGACCATGTAGTCTCTCTCTAGGTGGAGCAGCCCGGCCGGGTACAGTCTCTCTCTGCCATTTCTCCCGACATTGCCTTGACCATATCCTTCTTCGTTCGAACGGATACGGCATCATCAAAAAGGACCAGGACTGTAATTTCTTCTCCAAGGTACCAGAGGTGCCTTTTAATCTTCTTTGATGTGTAGCCTTGCTGATCTCTTGGTTAGGGAAGTCGACGAGAGCCTTGATTAGGTGCAAGTCCCTCCTAGGAGCTTGAAGAAGGAGAGGTGATCCATGCCTCGACGTAGAGAAGAGCTCCGAAGATGCAGAGATCCCTCATAGCCTTCTCCTCACGGTTTGTCAGTCGGAATTGGTTCTTGAACATCCAAACCTTGAAAGAGTAAATGATCTTGCTCATCCATCGTGCATGGTGCATGGGACAAGGAGCTCGGAATCGAACTCCACGAGGAGGTACATGCCCGAGGACCTCGATGAGTTGGAGTTATCGCCGCGTTCACCGCATCATCCGTAGTCCCAGGTTGAAATGCTTCCTTGTCGATTAAATCCCACTGGCTTTGAAACCTCTTGAATAGGAGCGCTTCGGGCCCGGAAGTCCCTCCTCCCATCACAGCTCCGAAAGCAGCAGCCAAGATGACTTCCATGACATGGTGGCGGCAGGCCAAGTAAAGAAGATCCCTTCCGATCTTCTGTTCCAGAAGGACGCATGCGCCGGTCCGATGTCCCGTGTTTGCAGCGGCCGTGTCAAAAGACATGGCGACCACTTTCTCGGTCACTCCCCACTCCTCCAAAGCATGGAAAACAGCTTGAGCTTGCGCTTCACCGGTCCCCGAAGGGAGTTTAGAGACGCCGAGGAGCTGGCTGACTCCTACTCCGGATATCAAGATAAGCAGACGATCCACATGCTCCTTGGTTGTCAGGGCTTGAAGGAGTTTTCCATCCCAATGGACAGTGAAGGGGACATCCGCTTGGAAGTCCTTTTTGAGGTTTTCCGCGAAACGTCTCCTGGCTTGACGTCGAGACCGGGCAATGGTTGTGCGGTTGATGGCCAGGTCCGTAGTTTCATGGCCGAGGCTTTTTGCAGCTTCTGTCAGCACGATGGTGGCTTTTCGGTCGGAAAGCTGAGTACAATCCAGTGCAGCTGCGTGAGATGGTGAAACTATGTTTTTTGTAGCTCTTCGTGGCTGCTTGGCTGGAGAGCAGGATTTTTCCTCCTGAGCACGGCTGCTGTCCTCTCCCTCAGCACTGCTGCTGTCCTCTCCTTCAGCACTGCTGCTTGAAGAAGCAAAGACGGCCGCTGAGGTGGATGCCTTCATTTCTTCACGGGCCTTCTCCCGACGCCTTTCCTGAGCCTCTTTCTTCTCCGCAGCTCTCCGTTCTTTGGAGGCCAGGGAATTGTCCGTGGACCCCATGAAGGCTCTACGGCCCTTCTCTCGCTGAGCAAGGAAAAAATCCTTGTCCTCTTGAAGGACAATGAGAAACAGGGCGTCCGCGTGAGCGATATCAAAGAGGTCGTCCATTGAGTCCCGGAAAGCTTCCTCCTTCTTCACCTGCCCTGGTGTCCTTCGATCCCTCAAACGTTTTAGGTCTTTCCAGGTTTGGAATTGACCTTCCAGCTTTTTGATGATGTGTTGCTCCCCCCTAACGGGGATCCTGGCCATGACCCATATGGGGGTCATGACCACGGTCAGGCTTTCCCACAGAGCTCTCATAGAGTGTAAATTGTGTTGTTGGCGTAAGTGGTTGTGTGAAATGCAGACTTCTATGATGTGTTTAATGGTATGGGGTGCTGTGTTACAGCCTGGGCAGGTGTCGACGACGGATTCATCCAGTCTCTTCTGATAGCTCAGAAGAGCTGGATGGTGTCCGCATCTCAGCCTGGCCAGGTGGACTCTGTCCTCGCGAGGAAGGGAGGATTCAGAAGGATGGATTTCGGGAGGTCGTGCTTGCAGCTGCGTGTTGTCTATGAGTGAGTGGATGGAACGGCGAGTGATATGAGTATGGATGTGCTTCCGGAAGTTGGTTTGGGGTGGGCAGGGAGGGAGAGAAGACAGTATTTGTGTGTGATAGCGTGTGCTGGGTGTTGTTTTGATATTTCTTGGTGTCTGTGGGTGTGTTGCCATGTAGTGTAGTGGGTGGTGTTGATTCGTGGAGGCTGCTGCCAGGAATTGAGTGCCTCTCATGTCTAGATGATCTTTGACTTTGAGGACTTTGGTTTCTTGATGTAGGTGATCTGTGGGTGTAGTAGCTGTGCATCCTGTGATGATTTTCAGGGCTTTATTTTGAATAGTCTGTAAGGTCTTATGATGTGTTTCAGCTAGGTTAGAAACCCAGGGCGGGCTTGCATATTCCATAACTGATCTTATGTATTGTTTGTAGACTGTGGTGGTGGTTTCTTTGTTGTGTCCAAATTTCGTGTGGGCAAGTGATCTGAGGGCGTTAAGTCTGGGTGTCAGTTTCTTTTTCGTGTTTGTGGTGTGCTGTTTGAATGTCATTTGGGTGTCCTATGTTACTCCTAGGATTTTGTGTGTGTGTGTGTGTTAGGGGTGTGTTGTTTATGTTGAGTCCCGGGGCGTAATCGTGATCTCCTGTCCAGCTTGTGAGGAGGGTTGCAGTGGATTTAGCTGGGGCTAAATTGAGTCTGTTTGTAGTGCACCATTCATGTAATGTGTCGAGATAGTCTTGAAGGAGTCTTGTTGCTGTGTCTGGGTTTTGGTGCGTGCCAGGTAAGTTCCGCCAACCAGCACAAAAACAGCCAAACAGACTTTGCTGGACTACCAATAAATATGCTCCAATCGTCACGAAATTTGATCACAATATGTCTCATTAGGAATGGAACAAAGCCAGGGGGTGAGAGGTTAGGATTTCTTACTTTCGAAAGTAAGGGCCACCCTACTATCCATATAATGCCTTACTAACCTGAATTACTTTAGTAAGAGAATAGGCTATTCATATAGTGCCTTACGTGCCTTACTAACCTGAATTTTTTAGTAAGATTTAGGTCACTCGATCCTAAAGTTAAGAAAGTGGGAGATATAGGTGACTACATAGCAAACAACCAATATATAACCCCCAAAAAGGATATAATAATAAAATATAAATTCTAAAAATCTTTTTTATTTGTACACCACCCTCATATTATTTTAAGTCGCTTTCTCGAAAAAAAGATGGCTTGTAATTTTTCCACGACTTCTTTCACCCACAAAAATTTAGACCCTCCTGAAAAAAGGTTCACCACCAACTCAAGTTCCATCAACTCACGTTGGACAGCAGAAGATCGCCTAAAGCTTTGTGTGTGAAAATCACGACAGGGACCCGTACAGCGGCGATGCCGCAGCAACCCGGCCAGGTAGTCGCTCTCTCTCTGGGTGGAGCAGCCCGACCAGGTAGTCGCTCTCTCTGGGTGGAGCAGCCCGACCAGGTAGTCGCTCTCTCTCTAGGTGGAGCAGCCCGGCCAGGTAGTCGCTCTCTCTAGGTGGAGCAGCCCGACCAGGTAGTCTCTCTCTGGGTAGAGCAACCCGGCCAGATAGTCGCTCTCTCTGGGTCGAGTAGCCCGACCAGGTAGTCTCTCTCTGGGTGGAGCAGCCCGGCCAGGTAGTTCTTCTCTCCTAAATTTTTGTGGGTGAAAGATGTCGTGGACAAATAATTGACAACACGATTTCTTTAACCTTCTGCTTCACGTCTTTTGCCACATCAGGAAAGCTCGAGAATATGTCAGAATCCGCAATGTGTTACAAGATCAAGGGGCAAATTTATCACAGGATGGGCATACTGGAAAGACACGACCTTTGCCAGCCGGCTACTACAGATAGGTCAGAGCAGCTCTCCGCATTTCGTTATCCCCCAAAACTTTGGCGTTCTCTATCATACCCAGACAGAGTTCATCGAGAGTGTTTACCCTGATATCGCCGATCACATTGGGGATCATCGCTATTTTGCCGGTCGTACCATCATATCGCCTCTCAACGTTGACGTTTCCGAAATCAACATTATGATCTTAGATATGCTGCCAGAGGAGGAGAAGATTCATCTGAGTGAAGACAAACTGAATTCGGAAGACAATGTGGAGTATCAGGTTTCCACGCTCAATGAACTAAACCCTTCTTCGTTACCAGAACACCAACTCAAGCTGAAAGTGGGTGCCGTGGTAATGGTAATACGGAATCTATCCCCACCCAGACTCTGTAACGGTACACGAATTATCGTTGACAACCTGAAGAAGACCATCATTGTTGGTAGGGTTCTGGGTGGCACTTACGATGGCGAGCAGGTTTGCATTCCCAGGGTAAAGTTGGTGGCCAACGATTCCCCGGTGGCATTTTCCAGGTTCCAATTCTCTGTAAAGCTAAGTTTTGCAATGACAATTAATAAGGCGCAGGGCCAGACCATCCAACATTGCGGCCTTTACCTCTACCACACACGGTGCTTCTCTCATGGGCAATTATATGTTGCCTGCTCTCGGGTCACAAGTTGGCATGCGCTGAGTATTTTTATCCAGAAGAAGGAAAAGGGACCATGTGTGTTAGAGTTACGTTGTATACTCTGACGTGTTTTTGGAACAAGAGTCGTTAGCTGACGAATATTCGAGGTTGATAGACACCGGAATCATAATTCAAGAAGAAGACATTGAGGCTGACATTGAGCTCCAGCAAAAGTATATAGATTTAGGACAGTGTGACGCTGAAGTTGAGGCCCAATTCGCTCCAGAAGACATGAAGGCAGTACTGAAGATATCCGTCGAGGATTTCGATATGGCGGTAGAGAAGATGGACGAGCAACTCGCAGAGTGTGAGCAATTACGGAAGTCATTTGAAGAAAGATGCGAAACCCATCGAAGGGAACAAGAGAAGAGAGACGAACTCCTTCTGAAGGAAATCGAGAAGCGTGACGAAACCCAACGGAAGGAACAAGAGAAGCGGGACGAGAGAGAGAGAGAGAGAGAGACAGACAGACACAGTGTGTGTGTGTGAGAGAGAGAGAGAGTTACACACTCTCTCTCTCTCTCTGTCATGCTTCGTAGTCCCGTAGCCACTTCGTTCTTAGTAAGAGAATAGGCTATCCATATAATGCCTTACTAACCTGAATTTCTTAGTAAGAGAATAGGCTAATTATATAGTGCCTTACGTGCCTTACTAACCTAAATATTTAGTAAGATTTAGGTCACTCGATCCTAAAGTTAAGAAAGTGGGAGATATAGGTGACTACATAGCAAACAACCAATATATAACCCCCAAAAAGGATATAATAATAAAATATAAATTCTAAACAGTTTTTATTTGTACACCGCCCTCATATTATTTTAAGTAGCTTTCTCGAAAAAAAGATGGCTTGTAATTTTCCCCACGACATCTTTCACCCACAAAAATTTAGACCCTCCTGAAAAAAGGTTCACCACCAACTCAAGTTCCATCAACTCACGTTGGACAGCAGAAGATCGCCTAAAGCTTTGTGTGTGAAAATCACGACAGGGACCCGTACAGCGGCGACGCCGCAGCAACCCGGCCGTGTAGTCGCTCTCTCTGGGTGGAGCAGCCCGGCCAGGTAGTCTCTCTCTAGGTAGAGCAGCCCAGCCAGGTAGTTTCTCTCCTAAATTTTTGTGGGTGAAAGATGTCGTGGACAAATAATTGACAACTCGATTTCTTTAACAGGACAGAGTGAGCGCACTCATTGCTGATGATTATGGCAAGACGTTAGCTAAAAAATCTTTGACTCAGAGAGAGTGAGTGTGTAACTCTCTCTCTCTCTCTCTCTGTCATGCTTCGTATAATGCGTCGTATAGCCTAGGTCATGCTTCGTATAATGCGTCGTATAGCACAGCGATGGCTGTGACTCGTATCTGGGCAGGACAAACGAGGCAGAATTGTGACTCATATCTGGGCAGGACACACGAGGCAGAAGGGCGGAGCACACAGGAGAAGCGGAGCTCTAGACGGTGCAGGGTGCTCCTATGACCAGTGGTGTCCCGTAGCCCAGCCTCACTGTGGTGTCCCCTAGCCCAGCCTCACTGTGGTGTCCCGTAGTCGTATAGCGCGGCGATGGCTGTGACTCGTATCTGGGCAGGACACACGAGGCAGAAGGGCGGAGGTGTCCCGTAGCCACTTCGTTCTTAGTAAGAGAATAGGCTCTCCATATAGTGCCTTACTAACCTGAATTTCTTAGTAAGAGAATAGGCTATTCATATAGTGCCTTACGTGCCTTACTAACCTGTGTAACATGCATATTATACTCAAATATACACATGTAACCCAGCCTCAATCACTTATTATGTCACCCTATGTTCCATCAATATTCTAGAAGATGACTGATATATATCTCTATATATATATGTATTATAACAAGCCCGGGCTTCGCCCTCCGGGGCTTGGCCTCCGGTGGGACGCCTCCGGCGGTGTATTTGCACATAAAACGGTGAAATAAAAGAACTGTTTGTCTTATTAGTATTTATTCTAATAGTTTTGCTTTTTTTCTAGGTGGCGCTCCCTGTATCATTATTGCAAATTCTTTCAGCAAGTTTTCATCCCGCTTCCCTTGTTCCTTCCGTTGGTTTTCGTCTCGCTTCTCGATTTCCTTCAGAAGTCTGGGGTATCCTTTCTTCATCGGTTATGCCACCCAAAGTGTTCATTATTGGTGGTAGGCACTGCTTTGAGCTCTTCAGGATTCTCAATTCTTGAGTTCTTTGGGTTTTTACGGTAGAATCATTTGCTGCTACCTTTGCCTGCCGTTTCCTTTTACGAACATTGGCGGCCTCGAGCTTTAACTGTAATTTCTGATCCTTTTTGTGTAGTCTCTCTTGTCTTTTTGAGGCAACTTCATTCAATTTATTTTGCCTTCTTTCCAGTCGTCTGCGCTTCTTAGTTTCAACGGTAATACGTTTTTGAGCAGCCAGTTGCTTATCGTGGTAGCTGAGTGCCAGTAGGGAATCTGCAGACAACACAACCGCTGGTGCATCTGCGGACTGCCCACTTTCTACACCTGAAGTCCCTGCAACAAGCTCCATCATGTTGTTCAAATGACTCAATACTTTCGCCTTTTTTCACAGTAAGCAATACAAATGACAACACAGGATGTAAACAATACACAACTCGAATCAGCAATTGACCCACCTAGTGAAAGGTGTGTCAGCAAAAACGCCTTATATATACCGGAAACGGTAGTTTAAGGGCTCACTCTTCTATACGCACTGACACAGAGAACTCAATCTACCTTGGGATCTCAATCAGAGAAGAACACACATCCCAGCTACTCCCGTCTCTCATCTTGGCTACAGCTAGACACTGCCATACGCCACTTAAGCACTTATTGCCACATATTGCCACACTTGCTAAGCATCACCAAGAGACTTAGATCAAACCCCTTTTACCCTAAGCTCAATACTAATACCTTAACAACTAAGTATTATAAAACTGTACTCTATAACTCAATATAATTTATAACACAATCGAGTTATCTTTATCCCCTTTATATATAATATTCAATGTAATATTGCACGAGAATACCATACGATTCATGGTCTTCTACATGGCGACCTTGCATTAAAAGAACATACACTTGGAATCATAACTAACACTTGGCCCTACCTGACTCCAATACTCAAACAATCGACCTACAATCAAGCAAATCTTCACCCAATCTTCAGCACTACCTTGTCTACTCATCGCCCCAACCAGCTTCCTGCCTACCTCAACACATCACTTCCTGTTTACAAACTACATCCGCCCGTCGTCACCTTCAAGTCTACAGACAGTTCCTGTGTATATCTGCCTGTTTCATCACTACAAGTCTACAGCAAGTTCATGTAGGCTACATCAGCCGCCTACCATCTCTACCCCATCATCATCACTACTCACCACTCCAAGCTACCTGCAAACTAACAAGCAAACAAGAAAACACCCAGTCAAAGTGAATAGAACCTGCCAGACATCAAGACGCCTTCAACAGCCCGCAGACACAACAACGCCCTGGCCTGCCTGACGTACGACGACACATCACTACACACCACATCTCTGCACATATCGACGCTTCATTTGATGTAACAAAATACAACAGGTATGCATGATGTATTATCATTAATTTAAAAACACACCACAGTGAAAATAAGTGAACACACACACATACACGCTATCTCACTACCAAAATCTCATACCGCAACACACCCCCTCATCCTCTTACTACATTGACCTTCCGCACTCTATACCCCTCCTCCCCTATATGCATCCCCCTAACGAAACGAACGTCAGACAACACCAGCTGACTTTCTCTTTCATATCACTACATAGCCACCGCACTAGCACGCCCACTCCTCCCACATCCACCAACTCCCACAATTATTACTGTTGGTGAGAAAATGGCCTTTGCTTTGCCTGAGCTAAAACATGCATTCTGCCAAACATCCAAACGTAAATCTGTCACAATTTACAGTGTTAATGAAAACACACTCATGTTACCTGCTAGGTGTGGTACTCATGATATAGAACTATCCCTTGACACAGACTCTCCAGTAAACCTTATAAGCCTTGCTAAATTTAAAAGCTTGAAGGACTTGAACCTCGAAGAATCTTACCCAGATATCGAGATTATGTCTGTGAGTGGAAACCACCTAGAAACCTTAGCTAAGGTTACCCTTTCAGTAGAATTTCCAGAAGTGCACACAGCTAATCTGCCTTTCTATGGAATTTCGAAACTCCCAACAAACACCGACATGCTTCTAGGTTTAGAAGCTAGAAACTTATTATCCTACCACACATGGATCAAGTTCTCATTGGGGGTTTACAAGGAGATAATGTGGAATGTGTACGGAGTACCCAGAAAAACAGTTCTATACACCAGGTTAAATACCACAAACGTAGGACAGAATTCAAAGTAACTCCAAACTCACTCCAACGCCCAATCATGACACTACGCAGTGAGGGAAATTAAAATGTAACCTTCCTCACCTCACCCTAGGTGTTTTGAGTAATTAATACTACATTAATCCAACCTCTTCTATCCATATTGTTTTGGATATCTAATTTCTCCAATTCACACACACAGACACTCACTACACATCTGCTAGAATAGCTATATAATTAGATTAACATTCCAACAGTCAATTCTATACACGAAACACGTCTAACTCTTTACTCAAACTCTTAAAAATTACTCTTGATTTATAAACTATTTAACACCAGTATTTTAATTACTCAAATTCATCTAAACCCAAGGGATTAGTTTTTGAATAATTGACTACATTCACCGAACATGTGAACATGTGTTCAATGTGTATTGATGGTAATTTTTGAAACTATTGATCCCAATCAATTATTATAATTATACCTTCATTTGTGTTTAACTGTATTTGACAACCAAATTTTAACCCTCTCATACATGTAATCAAATGAACAATTTCTCATTTACCCAAAATGTGAAATTGGATGTGTAGGGCCTACACGGTTGTACACCCTTTTGATATTACAAAGGTAATATTCATTAGGAACTCACCACTTAATTAATTATAAAACCTGAACCATACATTGCGATGTATAAACATTTATAACTACGGATCCATTTGTGTTTAACTGTGTTTAATTAACCAAATGAAAAAAAATTCATACACACAGGTTGTGAACAATGACGCACCAATAAGTTCCTATAAAAATAGGACCCACCAATAAAATCTCAATGCTAGAGGTTTCAATAATATTTATGTGGATTAAATATTGGTTACACAGATGTTCAGAAAGTTAACTTCAGACCAGTTTTGCATTTAACTCCCTATGTTTGCTCTAAACTGGAACTCTCAAACTCGCAATTACTTATGAGTGTGTATAATGTATATCTTGGATCCAAAATTTGATATCCGTTATATGAATTAATTTAGTTATACGTGACAAGTGTTTAATTATTCTATGTATGTTCAACTCATACAGATATACAAGTTTAGTAGCTTAACGACAATTATAAAGCCTACCCCTTAAATTGCGATGTAAAGTAGCTATAATTGTGACACATGCGATCGCTTACGCAAATGTTAACGGGAACTCCGCAGATATTCATAAGTGCCAAACGAATATATCTGATAGCCGTAGGCCTATAGGCCTACACTCAATAATATTAATCCTTTATGTTTGCCAATATTCATATATGGATAATTTTATTGAACTTTATTATTTACAGTCTAAAATTGATTACTGTCCATTTTAGTTAGGTAAATATATACTACCGGTACACCATCCAAAGTAAATTTAATTATATTACTTGGATGTTTGTTAGCTAACTACACGACACCAAACTTTTAATTACAGACACCAACACTTTTTTACACACATCATACTGCCAAGAATTTGATGTTCACAGGAAGACTGTTGGACACCTCCCAGCTGACCTGTCCTACTACCGCCCTCAAACTTGGTGCCTGCTACAAGCTGTGAGCAAATCTGAAAAGCTTGATGCAGAAGGACGTGATCGCTGAACCTTCAGGGTCAATCAGCGGAGAAAACGAGTCGAAGGAGAAAAGAGGAGAATCAAAATAAAGACAAAAATACACCAAGTTATGGCTGTATAATGTATTTATTATTGTTATCCATATATACCCATGTTATAAACTCTTTTACTCTTTACTCTGAGTCTCTGATACCAAGCGTTTTCTCTATCAGGAGATTACATGCACGACTCACGTTTCTCAATCACATGAATTACATCACAGTAATTTGAAGAATCTATACTCAGATAGCAAGAATCCCTATATTAACTCCAGAAAGTGTTTGACTTTGTTTTCTTTAATTTGCCCTATGATATCCTATTTGTTGGAAACAAAATAAACCTGTCCTACACCGGGAATCTATATAAATAATTCCTCGAATCCGGGCTCCCGCGATTCATTGGAGAGGAAATATAGATATAAGATGTCCCTATTACAAATACAACTCACTTACACGTCATATGAAATTCTTGTACTCTATCTGAATTTAGTTTAATTCTTTTTCAATTATTAATAATTATTTACTCTAATCCTTATAAATAATCTCTTATAAAGGAACCATTTGAATATATATTTTCGTCTTTACTATATATTAGGATGTTGGTGGAACAACATTTTTTAACAGGGGGCATGTAACATGCATATTATACTCAAATATACACATGTAACCCAGCCTCAATCACTTAAGGAACATTGTGCATAAAGACTTCAACTCAGGCAAGTGAAATACTGGATAGGATGTGTTTTTTCCTATAAATAAATACATCTATGTGCAAAGTTACAATAACAAAGAATCGTGTAGTACAATTGTATTATTATTTTTATTATTATTCTTTGGCAAAATGTACAAATAATTAATTGAAATAGGGTCGGAGAGGTGAACATTTTTATTGCATTCAAATTCCAACCTTACCTCAAACAATTGCCCGCTACCCCACTAAATACTAATATTTGTGTTTGGTTTGCTGGGTTCCAACACCATATTTAATTGTTTTGTATATTTGTGTTATCCTCCCGACTTGATTAGTACTGTCGTTGTATTTCAGCCATTGTGCATTTACCATAAACCGATTTCTTCCTTGTTAGGTAGAGTTTCATTACATTCCGATCAATAACCCGTCCCCCTGTATCTTTTCGGATTAAGACACCCCATAAATGCCTCGCATCATCATATATAGTGGGATTTGTTTTAATCAGCAATGATTGCTAGGGTGTATAGGGGTATTGGAGGGGGTCTGTCTGACCATTATGTAGTAGTAGCTAAGGTTAGGATACAAAAGAAGTGGGTGAGGAGAGCTGGAGGGAGGCGAGAGGAAGGTGGAATGGTGAGGAGGGTGGAGAGGTTACAGGTGGAGGAAATCAGGGAAGAGTACAGGCGAGCAGTAGAAAGACGACTAGGTGGGTTCGACCTGGAAGTTATAGAGGAAGTGGAAGAGATGAGCAAGGTGTTTAAGGGCTGGGAGCTGAGGAGGGTGCGGAAACGCCCGGGAAATCAAAGCCCCACCCAGGGCCTTGTGCCCCTCAGCAATTATAAAGAGAAAGTTGAGGGGCAAGGGAAAAATGTGACGCTTTGGCCTCCAATCTTGGTAGATTGAGAGGTCAATCCACGGAAGGGACGCCGTCACTTGAGATCTAGAAAATATCTAAGTAAAATGAGCATCAGAGTAAGCTATGGGTATGGCAGAGAACGCTCAACTCTCACTCTGATAGACCAGCCCATCACCAGAAGTCAAGCAAGTTAGGGAAGGTAGCAAGGGAAACAGTAAGGGTGTGAAAGATAAGAATGGGAGAACGCTAGCCGAGAAGCAAGATGGAGGGAGTACTTCAATGAGTTGCTAAATGTAAGGAATGAAGAGCCAGCAAACATAGTGGGATATGGTATGGGAGGGAGAAGAAGAGAAGTAGGGGAGGAGGAGGTGGTGATCAGGAGGTCAGAAGTGTGAGAAGCCATGCCAAGAGTGAGGTTGGGGAAAGCCCGAGGAACAGATGTAGTGTGTGGGGAAATGTTGAGTTACGTTGGTGAGATAGTGATCGAAGGGGTATGGAAAATGTGCAAACTAGCATGGGAGAAGGGGAGTGAACCCGATGACTGGAAGACTGGCATAATAGTCCCCCTATATATAAGGGCAAAGAGGAAAGAGGAATATGTAGTAACCACCGAGGAATATGTCTTCTAAGCGTAGTAGGGGTAGGCAGCCCCGCCCAGGGAAGTACTACCGCCAAGGTTTCGGGAGACTCAGGGGATAGCCTGAATTCCATTTTCTCTCCCAGGCCTTGGTAGCTGGATACATATCTTTCTGCCTCACACATCAGGGGTATCAGGAAAACCCTCTTTATATAACATACACATCCAACTTCACGACATTGCCCTACATCGCTATCCTCGATCCATAAAACACTACTCTTCCCACTACATAGCATACATGTAACACCTTACACCTTTACCTAATAAATATGGCAGTACAATTGTTAAGAGCAAACCTGGTGGTCCCTCGGATATCCACCCCCGGCAGGGTTGGGTCATTGACACAGGGCCCTCCCGGTCGTCATCATGCGACTGTGTCAAGAGCATTGCAACGTCCCAAAGCTGCTCGTGGTGCAGCTTTTTCTTTAGCGATATAAGGTGACTTCACTCTAAGATCAATTATGTACACCAATTTCTTCAAGCAGAATCCCCTACTCTCCTTTTTTTGACAGAGACTCAAGTAACATCCACATCTGACACGTCTAGATTTTATTTTTCAGGTTATCAACTGCTCCAAAATTTCAAATTTCAAATTTCAAAATTTTGCTTCGCAAAATCTGAAATTGCCCTGGAGGAGGTTACTAGTTTCAATTGTCCCTATTTTGATTATTTCTATATACAAATTAATTTCTGCTGGTAAATTTAAATACATATGTTGCATCTACCGTTCCCCAAATACTCCTCCAGAGCAAAGTCTTTTTGATTCTCTGTCCTCACAACTCAGTGTCCTCAACTTAAATGCTTCTTCTGATATCACTGTGTTGGGTGACTTTAATGTCCATAATGTTGAATGGCTCACTCATTCAGCCAGGACTGATGATGCTGGTCTTGAATGTGAGCTATTTGCAGACTCATTTAATCTCACTCAACTAGTCAACCAACCTACCCGTGTACCAGATAATCCTAATCATAATTCCCACCTACTGGACTTATTTTTAACAACCAATTCAGAAAATTATGATGTTACAGTGAGGTCCCCGCTTGGATCTTCTGATCACTGTCTGATACAGGCCACCTGTCTATCACCTACCACACCTTCCCACTCTGAACCTGTTTTGGTGACTAAATGGCATTACGATAGCAGACTGGGATGGTCTTCAAGGTTTCTTTATTGATATTCCCTGGACCTCTTTCTTTTCTAATGAAGCACACTCCACCTTGAGCCACATACAAGGTTTTTGTAAAAATTGGAATGGAAACTTTTATTCCTCATCAAAAGTACAGTAAAAGATCTAATTCACCTAAATGGTTTGACCATAATTGTGCTAGAATAACTGAACAAAAAGCAATAGCCTACAATGCATACACAAGATCATAAACACATGAAGCCTTTAATTACTTTAGAAACATCAGAAATCATGCCAAAACTGTGTTAAACCTAACTAAATCAAACTTTCTCCACAAGCAGGCAAATAAACCTCTAAATAATCCAAATGATAACAAAATATGTTTGTCTACTCTTAACTCATTCAAATCCAACTTCACTACTGCTTCATCCATTCCACCATTAAAATCTCTGACTGGCAATCTTGTAAGTGACCCACGAGGTAAAGCTAACCTTCTTGCAGATATTTTCTCCACCAACTCAACCATAGATGAAATAAATCAAGATGTCCCTGTACTTAATTTTAATTCGCCTGAAATTCCCTCACTTAAGATCCACACCAGACATGTCAAAACTATTTTGCAGAATCTCTCAGTAGATAAGGCTCCTGGTCCAGATGAAATTCCTCCAATAGTACTTAAGAATTGCTCCTTGCCAATACAGGAGCGAGCGCTCCTGTATTGGCAAAATTTGTCCGTCTGTGTACTCATACCTCATGCTTCCCAGTGCCCTGGAAAGAAGCAAACATCCATCCAGTTCCTAAAAACGGTGCCTCTTCAGATCCATCAAACTACAGACCAATAGCTATAACTTCCACTCTTGGTAAAGTCTTTAAAATTATATTAAATAATCACATAATTAAGCATCTTCAGAATAATAAATTAATCAGTGATAGGCAATATGGTTTTAGACGATGTCGATCAACTGCAGACATTCTTTGCCTTCTTATGCATCAAATCAACCAAGCTACAGACCAACATGGTGCAACACATACAATAGCACTGGATATATCAAAGGCATTTGATAGAGTCTGGCATCAATCCTTATTGTCGAAGATGTCGCACTACGGCCTTGCATCATTAGTTCCACTAATTTTTTTGTTATTATTATTTTGTTTTAAGAGACAATGAACGGAGGAAGGAAAAACACAGATAAAACAAAAAGGTCCATGTGCCTAAAGGCATCCTCCATTCATAAAATGTTTGTAACAACTGGATTTAAACATTTGTAGATTGTAAGTTTGTGGAAAGCAATTCGAGGGAAGTGAATTCCAAAGAGTAGTAGTTCTAGGGATAAATTAATTTTGATAAGCAGAAGTTCTGCATTGTGGAGGAGAAAGTGTAAATTCATGGGCGCTCTCAGCTGCCCTAGTTCTACGCGGAAAGATGTGGAGAGGCGGCACAATTGAAGCAAGTTCCTCGGAACAATTGCTGTGAAAATATCTGTAGAATAATGCAAGGGATGCAATGTTTCTTCGTATGGATAATGTAGGAAGGTCCTGTGTGATTGCAGGGTTATTGATTAATCTAATAGCTTTATTTTGAATTTTGTCCAACTGCCTCAATGCAACCACTCCACTTCCACTCCACAGAGGTGAACAGTAATCCATCTGAGAACGCACATGACTTTTATATATTACGGCCAACTGCTCGTCAGTGAAGAATTCTCGAACTCTGTACAGGAGTCCCAGTTTTTTAGAGGCATTCTTAGCAATGCTTCTAACATAATGTGTCCAGCTCAAGTTAGTAGTTAATGTTACACCGAGAATGTCAATACTATGGGAAGTGGGAATATTTACATCATTAAAATATATATGGGAGTCAGTGAGATTCTGTCGGTTAGAAAATTGAATGTACTTGGATTTCTGTGCATTAAAGGAAACTAGATTATTTTGTCCCCATTCTTCAATTCTAGAAAGGTCCTGGTTCAGAGAAATTGCAGTGCTTATTTTTGAATTGATAAGATCGGGTTGGGTGAAAGAATTGGTAAATGTGAAGGAACTGTGGAGTGTTGAGTCATCTGCGTAGGAATGTATTGGATTATGAGTGGTAGATATGAGATCATTGATATGAATGAGGAACAGAATTGGGGCCAAAACTGATCCCTGGGGAACACCAGCATTTATTGAGTGAAATTGAGAATAAAGGCCATCTACCATTACACATATTTTTCTGTTATGAAGATAAGAAGAAATTAGTGGAACTAATGATGCAAGGCCGTAGTGTGACATCTTCGACAATAAGGATTGATGCCAGACTCTATCAAATGCCTTTGATATATCCAGTGCTATTGTATGTGTTTCACCATGTTGGTCTGTAGCTTGGTTGATTTGATGCGTAAGAAGGCAAAGAATGTCTGCAGTTGATCGACATCGTCTAAAACCATATTGCCTATCACTGATTAATTTATTATTCTCAAGATGCTTAATTATGTGATTATTTAATATAATTTCAAAGAGTTTACCAAGAGTGGAAGTTATAGCTATTGGTCTGTAGTTTGATGGATCTGAAGAGGCACCTTTTTTAGGAACTGGATGGATGTTTGCTTCTTTCCAGGGTACTGGGAAGCATGAGGTATGACTACATAGATGGACATTTTTTGCCAATACAGGAGCGAGCACCAAGGAGCAATTCTTAAGTACTATTGGAGGAATTTCATCTGGACCAGGAGCCTTATCTACTGAGAGATTCTGCAAAATAGTTTTGACATGTCTGGTGTGGATCTTAAGTGAGGGAATTTCAGGCGAATTAAAATTAAGTACAGGGACATCTTGATTTATTTCATCTAAGGTTGAGTTGGTGGAGAAAATATCCGCAAGAAGGTTAGCTTTACCTCGTGGGTCACTTACAAGATTGCCAGTCGGAGATTTTAATTTCTTATCTTCATAACAAAAATATACGTGTAATGGTAGATGGCCTTTATTCTCAATTTCACTCAATACATGCTGGTGTTCCCCAGGGATCAGTTTTGGCCCCAACTCTGTTCCTCATTCATATCAATGATCTCATATCTACCACTCATAATCCAATACATTCCTACGCATATGACTCAACACTCCACAGTTCCTTCACATTTACCAATTCTTTCACCCAACCCGATCTTATCTAATCACTACAAAAATAAAGTCGTGCCAGTTTTTTCCGGAATTGGTAATGTGGTCACATGTCGATTTTCGAAAATCCATCATCACGGTCCCATGGTTAGGGGTGTAAGTACTATATGCCGATCCGATGGAACAGCCGAAATGAGGACCACAATAGACGCTGAAGATGATGAATGGGTCAACGGCATATCAACTATGAACTCAACACCACTTCTGGGCTTGGGTGTCTACGATCGGGAAGATAAAACGGAAGGATGTTGTGACAGACATTTACTTGAAGCGCCGGTTAAAAGCAGAACACCAAAGACTATATCCAAACCTTGGTCCCATGATGGCGCCCGACAATAAGAGAGAATTACCGCTAGAAAAGTGGTATTCATCTACTACTTTAACGAGCAGTGTGACCTGGAAGATGGTGAATTTCGAACTAACGGCCCAAAAGAAATTTGTCGAGGGTAAAGGAGCGGAAGAAATTGAGGTGTTCAGGAAGCATTAGTGGGGCCAAATAAGAGACTATGCCAAAGCTAATTACAATGGAGGGGCCATAACCGCTGACGTTCACACAGACTTCCAGATCTATTTCAGCGATAGCCGGCAGAGCATAACCTCCCGAGACCGTCAACATCGATTGAAGGATGCCGGTTACCAGTATTACATTCAAAGGGCCAAACCCAAGAAATTGGAAGAGGTGAAGCCAAAAGGTAAAAGGGTTGTGTCTTTTGAGCGAGAAGATGGATCTGTTGCCGGGTCTTCGGGTGTAGTGAGAGGACAGTCCTTCGCAGACGCACCAGTGGTTGTGTTGTCTATCGAATCTCTGCTAGCGCACAGCCACCAAGATAAGGAACAGGCTGAACAGAAACGTGTCACCAAGGCCACTAAGAAGCTACAACGGGAGGCCAAGGCACAAGAACAGGCGGAAAGAAGGGCAGGCAAGCAAAGGTTGAGAGAACTAGAGGCAGCCACCATTGAAGGCTACCGACTCAAACGTGTCACCAAGGCCACTATGAAGCTACAACGGGAGGCCAAGGCACAAGAACAGGCAGAAAGAAGGGCAGAAAAGCAAAGGTTGAGAGAACTAAAGGCAGCCACCATTGAAGGCAACCGACTCAGTTGCTTGGAAAGAAGGCAAACGAAATTGGACGAGATCGCCTCCAAAAGACAACAGAAGCTACAGAAAAAAAATGAGAAATTACAGTTAAAGCTGGAGGCCACCAACGAACGTACAAGGAGACGGCAGGCTATGGCAGCGGAAAAGTTAGCAGCTAAAGAAGCTACCGTAAAACCCCAAAGAACTCAAGAACTGAGAACGCTAAAGAGCTCCAAGCAGTGCCTACCACCAATAAGAGACACTTTGGGTTGCATAAACTGAGAGTGGGTGCTGTAGTAATGATAATAAGGAATCTTGCTCCACCCAGACTCTGTAACGGCACCCGAATTATTGTCGATAACCTGAAGAAGACCATCATTGTGGGTAGGATTCTTGGTGGCACGTACGATGGGGAGCAAGTATGCATTCCCCGGGTAAAGTTGGTGGCCAATGACTCCCCGGTGGCGTTTTCCCGGTTCCAATTCCCTGTAAAGTTAAGTTTTGCAATAACTATTAAAAAAACAGAGGGTCAAACTATCCAACATTGCGGTCTGTATCTGTATCACACCTGTGTGTTCTCTCACGGGCAGCTGTACGTTGCCTGCTCTCGCGTTACAAGTTGGGATGCACTGAGTATTTTCACCCAGGAGAATGAAAAGGGTTCATGTGTGTTAGACAACATTGTGTACCCTGAAGTGTTTTTGGAGCAAGAGTCTTTAGCGGAGGAGTGTACGAGGTTAGTAGACACCAATATCATCATTCGAGAAGAAGACACTGAGGCCGACCGTGAGCTCCAGCGAAAGTATATAGATTTGGGACAGTGTGACTCTGAAGTTGACGCTCTATTCGCTCCCGAAGAGATGACGGCAGTACTCAAGATATCGGTTGAAGAGTTTGATATGGCGGTGGAGAAACTGGACGTGCAACTAGAAGAGACTGAGCAGTTACGAATCAAAATCGATGAGAATTGTGAAGCCAATCGAAGGGAGCAAGAGAAGAGAGAAGAAGCCAATCGAAGGGAGCAAGAGGAGAATCGTGAAATTCTTCTGAAGGAAATTGAGAACCAGCGGGAAAGACAGCGGAAAGCAAACGAAAACCTGCTGCAAGAAATTGCAATAATGCTGGGAGCTTCCCCAAGGAAAAAAGCCAAACTGTCAGATTAACTTACTGAATAAAACAATAATGCTGATATCACCCTTTTATTTCCTTTCTCTTTAAATTTTTGAGCAGCGCCAAAGGCGCCCGCCGCCGTAGGCAGCACTGCCGGAGGCCAAGCCCACCGCAAAGCGGCGGAGGGCGAAGCCCGTACTTGTAAATTCAAAAATAAACACTGCAATTTCTCTGAACCAGGATCTTTCTAGAATTAATGAATGGGGACAAAAGAATCTAGTTTCCCTTAATGCACAGAAAACCAAGTACATTCAATTTTCTAACCGACAGAATCTCACTGACTCCCATATATTTTTTAATGATGTATATATTCCCACTTCCCCTAGTATTGACATTCTCGGTGTAACATTAACTACTAACTTGAGCTGGACACATTATGTTAGAAGCATTGCTAAGAATGCCTCTAAAAAACTGGGACTCCTGTACAGAGTTCGAGAATTCTTCACTGACGAGCAGTTGGCCGTAATATATAAAAGTCATGTGCGTTCTCAGATGGATTACTGTTCACCTCTGTGGAGTGGAAGTGGAGTGGTTGCATTGAGGCAGTTGGACAAAATTCAAAACAAAGCTATTAGATTAATCAATAATCCTGCAATCACACAGGACCTTCCTAAATTATCCATACGAAGAAACGTTGCATGCCTTGCATTATTCTACAGATATTTTCACAGCAATTGTTCCGAGGAACTTGCTTCAATTGTGCCGCCTCTCCACATCTTTCCGCGTAGAACTAGGGCAGCTGAATTTACACTTTCTCCTCCACAATGCAGAACTTCTGCTTATCAAAATTAATTTATCCCTAGAACTACTACTCTTTGGAATTCACTTCCCTCGAATTGCTTTCCACAAACTTACAATCTACAAATGTTTAAATCCAGTTGTTACAAACATTTTATGAATAGAGGATGCTTTTAGGCATATGGACCTTTTAGTTTTATCTGTGTTTTTCCTTCCTCCGTTCATTATCTCTTAAAAAATAAAATAATAAAAAGTAGGGAAGGTATACAGTAGGGTAGTGATTGAGAGAGTGAGAGTGCGAACGGAGAAATGGATAGGCGACGAGCAGAGAGGTTTCAGGAAGGGAAGAGGATGTGTAGATCAGATTTTTACCCTGAATTGTGTTGTGGAGAAGAAACAAAAGGTGTATGTTGCCTTTATGGACTTGGAGAAGGCCTATGACAGAGTGGATAGAGAAGGTTTGTGGAAAGTACTTAGATTAGACGGAGTAGATGGCAAGTGGCTGAAAGCAGTGAGCAGAGCTAGTTCTTTGACCTGAATGTTGGTTTGAAACAGGGGTGTGTGATGTCCCCGTAATTGTTTACTGTATATATGGATGGAGTCATGAAAGAAATAATATCAAGAGCAGTGGATGTTGGTGTATCGCTGAAAAGGGAGGGAATTGAGTGGAAGCTACCTATACTGCTGATTGCGGATGATACAGTTCCGATGAGTGATAATGAATGGGAGTTGCAGCGTCCGGTAAATGAGTTTGGAACAGTGTGCGAAAAATGGAATTTGAAGGTAAATGCGGGGAAGAGCAAGGTTATGGTCTTCGAAATGGGTGAAGTCACAGAGTGTGAGGTGAAGCTGAACGGTCAGGCTATGGAGATCGTCAACTCTTTTAAGTATCTGGGCAGTGTGTTGAGTAAAGATGGGACTATGCATGAAGAAGTGCGGAAGAGGGTATAACAGGGGAAGAGGGTTATAGGAACGCTGAAAGCAGTAACAAGAAATCGTGTGGTCAGTATGGAAGTGGCCACCCCTACGGGGATCGTGGCGTCAGCCTAAAGAGAGATAGATAGATTGCATTTTTTAAATGTTACTTAGATACATGATCTATCAATTTTTAACTTCTTCTTGACGATGGAACTTGTCGATGCTTCACTGATTGACCCCTCCTGGGCTGCTTGGTTCACCTCAATATTCGATTGTGATCCTGCACTTTTATGATGGTTGGTGTAACTGGCGAAGAAGGCCCTTGCTCATCCATGGCCGAGATCCGTCCTGGAACTAACCGAGTCCCATCATCCAAGGGTACATTAGTTGACTGTCACCTGAAAGGTGTGGGCAAAAAAATATACCTAAGTTTTTTTTGTAATGCATATATAAAGTTAATTGTAGCATGATTTATTTTTTAGTACACAATAATTCCCTAAATACACAAACAAAAAACAAAAATTATTTTCAAATTCAAGAAGGATAAGACAGTGGTGGAAAAAAAGTCATTGATTGATTATGTATGTGTCGGTGCACGAATAAAGAAATCTGTGATGGAGGCTAGGCCGTATAGGGGAAGGCAAGTGTTGGTCTCGTGGTTAAGCTATTCTTTAATTTATTAAAACTTTGCTCTTGTTCATAACTCCAATTATATTCCACACCTTTCTTTAACAGTTCGTAAAGGTGTTTCGCCATGATTGCATAATTTCTAATGAAACTCCTATAATAACCACTGATACCAAGGAATTGTCGCAATTGTTTTACGTTAGTGGGTGTTGGGAAATTTGTGATAGCGTTCGTGAGATCAGGAGTGGTATTAACACCATCTGGGGTTAGTTCATGTCCTAAAAAAATTAGTTTCTTCTTGAAAAAGTTACATTTACTAAGTTTAATCTTTAAACCAGCTTCGTTAAGCCTAGATAAAACTTTCCTCAGTGCTTCAACATGGTCCGATATATTTTTTAGAAAAAATTATGATATCGTCTATACATATATATATACATAAACGTTATCACCTAATAATCCTGCCAATATATTAGACATGAGACGTTGAAATACTGCCGGTGAATTTTTAAGGCCCTGTGGTAAGCGTTTGAACTCATATGTTCCAGAGGGGGAATTAAATGCGGTGTATTGACGGGAATCTTCATCTAAATTAATCTGATGGAAACCACTCGACAAATCCATAGTACTAAACACTTTATTATCAGTACCTAACGAATTTAAGATTTCAGGGATTGCAGGCATATGAAAATGTTCAGTTTCTGTGAGAGAATTAAGTTTCCTGTAATCTACGACAACTCTATATTTGCCCTTATTTTTCTTAGGAACCAAAAATAGGGGAATACGCCATAAAGACAGAGATGGCTGTATTACATCTTGTTCCAATAATTCTTTCACATGCGTATTAGTTAATTCTCTTTGTGAATGAGAGAGACGGTACATTGGCAGATAAACAGGTGTTTGATTAACATCTTTCAAAATTATACGGTGATCCAGGATATCTGTAAATCCCATAGAGTCAGTTTTAAGGTGTACAATGGAGTGACATTCATTTAACAATTCGTGTAAAGGAGCGATTGCCTCGGGATAATCTACTGGGTTAAGTTGACTTAATATTTCTTTCATTCGTTCATCAGAAAATGATGGTGTGAAGGTTTTCATATTAACATTACTTATGGATATAGGACTCATTTCCTCAAATATTCCGGGGATAACTTCAGCTTCACAAATAACTGTACCCGCAATTATTTTTATCATGCCATTGGTAAAATTAGTTAACAGTGTCATAAAACAATTAGTATGTTTAACTTCATGTAAACTTTGGGAGACGTGTATGCCTTTAATCATTCTAGTGTCTGGAAGTAAAACTAGTGAGTTAACATCTTCACATAAATTATCGGCATATACAACAGCGACGACTTTAGCGGAGTGTGGATCAATTACAATATCCTTGTCCATAAGAATATTTGTAATAGAGGGCTTTAATCCGACATAATCAGCTACCGTGACTGTAGGGGTTTGAGGTTGAGAATAAGATAAGGGGTGTGTTTCCGTGTATGGGTAAAACCTTGTTTCCCACGGCGCTCGTAAGACGGCGGGTGTGTGAGTGTGTAGCGGCGGGGAGCGATGAATGTGTGTGGTGTGGTGGAGGTGGTTTGACCTTGAAACGCGACAGTGGTGCAGTGCGGGGCTGTGCCACTCTCACCCACTGCCTTACATCTCACCTCCGCTACGCCCGCACTAGACGGGGGAATATTTAATGTGATACCTTCAATAAAGAACTTTTTTTATTTCCACTCCGTTCATGTGAGGGAAGAGCAAAATTGTTCTGTTTCTCATTGTACCATACCCTAACAATATGTCAGCTCCCACATTAATTAAGTGTATGTAAGACATAAAATTTCTCATTATAAGGATTTCGATCTGAATTTTGTTTTGTTTTTGCTTTTTGTTTAAAGAGACAATGAACGGAGGAAGGAAAAACACAGATAAAACAAAAAGGTCCATGTGCCTAAAGGCATCCTCCATTCATAAAATGTTTGTAACAACTGGATTTAAACATTTGTAGATTGTAAGTTTGTGGAAAGCAATTCGAGGGAAGTGAATTCCAAAGAGTAGTAGCTCTGGGGATAAATGAATTCTGATAAGCAGAAGTTCTGCATTGTGGAGGAGAAAGTGTAAATTCATGGGCGCTCTCAGCTGCCCTAGTTCTACGCGGAAAGATGTGGAGAGGCGGCACAATTGAAGCAAGTTCCTCGGAACAATTGCTGTGAAAATATCTGTAGAATAATGCAAGGGATGCAACGTTTCTTCGTATGGATAATGTAGGAAGGTCCTGTGTGATTGCAGGGTTATTGATTAATCTAATAGCTTTATTTTGAATTTTGTCCAACTGCCTCAATGCAACCACTCCACTTCCACCCCACAGAGGTGAACAGTAATCCATCTGAAAACGCACATGACTTTTATATATCACGGCCAACTGCTCGTCAGTGAAGAATTCTCGAACTCTGTACAGGAGTCCCAGTTTTTTAGAGGCATTCTTAGCAATGCTTCTAACATAATGTGTCCAGCTCAAGTTAGTAGTTAATGTTACACCGAGAATGTCAATACTAGGGGAAGTGGGAATATTTACATCATTAAAAGATATATGGGAGTCAGTGAGATTCTGTCGGTTAGAAAATTGAATGTATTTGGTTTTCTGTGCATTAAAGGAAACTAGATTCTTTTGTCCCCATCCATTAATTCTAGAAAGGTCCTGGTTCAGAGAAATTGCAGTGTTTATTTTTGAATTTATAAGATCGGGTTGGGTGAAAGAATTGGTAAATGTGAAGGAACTGTGGAGTGTTGAGTCATCTGCGTAGGAATGTATTGGATTATGAGTGGTAGATATGAGATCATTGATATGAATGAGGAACAGAATTGGGGCCAAAACTGATCCCTGGGGAACACCAGCATTTATTGAGTGAAATTGAGAATAAAGGCTATCTACCATTACACATATTTTTCTGTTATGAAGATAAGAAGAAATTAGTGGAACTAATGATGCAAGGCCGTAGTGTGACATCTTCGACAATAAGGATTGATGCCAGACTCTATCAAATGCCTTTGATATATCCAGTGCTATTGTATGTGTTTCACCATGTTGGTCTGTGGCTTGGTTGATTTGATGCGTAAGAAGGCAAAGCATGTCTGCAGTTGATCGACATCGTCTAAAACCATATTGCCTATCACTGATTAATTTATTATTCTCAAGATGCTTAATTATGTGATTATTTAATATAATTTCAAATTTCAAATTTCAAGAGTGGAAGTTATAGCTATTGGTCTGTAGAATGCAAAGTCAGGGGCAAGTACGTCACTCCAATAATTCCCAAATGATCACCAGAAACACTTTCTAATATTACATCTGGAGGGGATATTTTCAAAGACTTGTCAGAATTTAGTCTCTCAAAAATATTTTCAGGAATGAGGTTAACAGGAGAACACGTGTCTAACAAAACTGTCATTGATATACCATTACATTGAGAATTAAGAACACAGAACTCTGGAGATTGCATTAGGGCACCAACACATAATTTTCTGAGGGATTTGGGTTTCACTACTGGCGGGAGGGGGGGTGGAACACTTATATTTACGTTATAGCGAGTTGAGAGCCGCGAGCCATGTTTCCCGAGTGTTTAGCAGTGCGTCTGAATGATTTGTGGTTCGCTACGACTGCCGCGACTACCTCACATTGGCTGGTCCAATGTGTCCTTTCTTTGCACTTCCGACAGTATGGCGAACGTCCTGTCGAAAATTCATGACTTTCCTTCTGTTTGATATGGCAATTAGAGACCTTATGGCCTGCATAACCACAGTAGTAACGCAAGTTGGTGTTCCCAGTTTGAGAATTAGGTTTGGCCTGAAAATGAGTGGGAGAATGTGGAATGTTTCCGTGAACGTACGAACGTGACACATAAGCGTAATTTCCATGACGGGAACCAGAGGGATACTGAGAGACGGGAGGTGTGTGAGGGTGGTGTGAGAGAGTATTGTTTAGATTTAGGGAGCTAGGGTGTCTGTGGGGAGGTTCTGGAGAACTGAACTGTTTGTGGGGAAGGTTTGGGAACCGGAGCATTTTTAGCATTAGTGGGTTTTATTTGAGCAACAGTGAATTGTATTTGATTTGTAGTGATGCCGCCATTGTCACAAGCCTGTTGCAGAGACTTCGTGAATTTAGTCAAACTGTCAGTTGGAGCAAATTCAACTCTACGAGCAATAGGCCGTACATTTTCTGGCAACGCTGAAACCAACAGGGTATATGAAAGGAGCTAACTAAACTGTTTCAACGAAATGTTGTCATCTGTAAACCAAGAGTTACCTTTTAAACCGTTGCTCATTGTGTTCGCCATTACGGAACAATCTACCAATAGAGTATCAACAGATTTGCCCTTATTTATATGTTGGATTGAGTTAGCAAAATCATGAATCAGAGCAAAGTCACCTCTTGAGTTTCGTGCAAATTTCTCCAAAAACTCGTCTTTGAAGGTTTGATAAGTCGTGCATTCTAGCAACTCGTCACAAGCTAATAAATTACCGGCTGGAGTTCTACCCTTATCAAATTTAGAGCGAAATATATCGATTTTACCTCTGTCATCTGTGACCTTTCGAGCGGCGATCTCAGACTCGATATCACTTAATACCGCAAAAATCGATCTATTATCATCTAGGCCTGTAAATACCTTTTGCGCCTGACCGTGAACAACATGTAAATTTAAGCTTTGTGCAAACTAGCATGGGAGTGCACCCGATGACAGGAAGACTGGCATAACAGTCCCCCTATATAAGGGCAGAGAGGAAAGAGGAGTGTGTGGTAACCGCCGAGGAATATGTCTTCTAAGCGTAGTAGGGAAGGTATACAGTAGGGTAGTGATTGAGAGAGTGAGAGTTAGAACGGAGAAATGGATAGGCGACGAGCAGGGAGGTTTTCGGAAAGGAGGAGGATGTGTAGATCAGATTTTTACCCTGAATTGTGTAGTGGAGAAATATCTGGCGAAGAAACAAAAGGTGTATGTTGCCTTTACGGACTTGGAGAAGGCCTATGCCACAGTGGATAGAGAAGGTTTGTGGAAAGTACTTATAGCATATACGGAGTAGATGGCAAGTGGCTGAAAGCAGTGAAGAGCATGTACGAGGGTGCAAAGGCGGCAGTACGTGTGGAGAGTGAGCAGAGCGAGTTCTTTGGCCTGAATTTTGGTTTGAAACAGGGGTGTGTGATGGCCCCGTAATTGTTTACTGTATATATGGATGGAGTCTTGAAAGAAATAATGTCAAAGGAGGGAATTGAGTGGAAGCTACCTATACTGCTGTTTGCGGATGATACAGTTCCGATAAGTAATAATGAATGGGAGTTAGAGGGCCGACTTTTCAATGAGATTTTGTTGACAATTATGACCCTTATTTTGTAATATTAATTTACTTTGATACTTAGCAACCCAATAAAAATGAATACAAAATATGTAGTTTTTTACCTTCAAGAGTTGCATACCATGCAGGTCTTGAGCGGGTGATGACCACACTCACACAGACTTCTTGCAGCTTCGTCAGGTGATCGGGTAGTGCCCCTGAGAGTTGCGGCAGGTGTGGCAGGTGCGGAAGATGTGACAGGTCGGGCAGGTGCGTGCGGTCCACCGATACGCGCAGATGTGGAGGGTGGCAGGTCATCCATACTCTCTTGATCGTCGGTACTGTCGTAATTGGAGGGAGGCCTTCTACGTTGTCGTGGTAGTCCTGCCTTCTTTGGGTGGGTGAAGGGTTGTATGGCAGCCGTGACTGCCTGCCTTTCCTGTCGCTCCTCCCTGCCCCTAAAAGAGAAATCATGTCGTAATGACGCCAAAGTACTCCTGGTGGTACGTGGTGAAGACGAAGTGCTAGCAGGAGGAGGTGTGGTAGCACGAGGAGGTGTGGGGGCATCTGTGTCTGGCGCCGGCACTACTGGGTTGGCGTGGGTGGCGACGGAGCGACAATGTGGGTGGGCTCTATATCTATAAGCTCGAATTGAGTGGAAGCTACCTATACTGCTGATTTCGGATGATACAGTTCTGATGAGTTATCACTCATGAATGGGAGTTGCAGGGTCCGGTAAATGAGTTTGGAACAGTGTGCGAAAAATGGAATTTGAAGGTAAATGCGGGGAAGAGCAAGGTTATGGTCTTCGAAAGGGGTGAAGTCACAGAGTGTGAGGTGAAGCTGAACGGTCAGGCTATGGAGATCGTCAACTCTTTTAAGTATCTGGGCAGTGTGTTGAGTATAGATGGGACTATGGATGAAGAAATGCGGAAGAGGGTATAACAGGGGAAGAGGGTTATAGGAACGCTGAAAGCAGTAACAAGAAATAGGGTGGTCAGTATGAAAGTGGCCACCCCTTCGGGGATCGTGCCGTCAGCCTAAAGATAGATAGATAGATTGCATTTTTAAAATGTTACTTAGATACATGATCTATCAATGTTTAACTTCTTCTTGACGATGGAACTTGTCGATGCTTCACTGATTGACCCCTCCCGGGCTGCTTGGTTCACCTTAATATTCATTGTGATCCTGCACTTTTATGATGGTTGGTGTAACTGGCGAAGAAGGCCCTTGCTCATCCATGACCGAGATCCACTGTCCTGGAACTGACCGAGTCCCATCATCCAAGGGTACATTAGTTGACTGTCACCTGAAAAGTGTGGGCAAAAAAATATACATAATTTTTTTTTTAATGCATAGATAAAGTTAATTGTAGCATGATGTATTTATTAGTACACAATAATTCCCTAAATACACAAACAAAAAGCAAAAATATTGTTTTTCAAATTCAAGAAGGATACGACAGTGGTGGAAAGAAAGTCATTGATTGATTATGTATGTGTCGATGCACAAATGAAGAAATCTGTGATGGAGGCTAGGCCGTATAGGGGTATTGGAGGGGGTCTGTCGGATCATTATATAGTAGTAGCTAAGGTTAGGATATAAAAAAAAGTGAGTGAGGAGAGCTGGAGGGAGGCGAGAGGAAGGTGGAATGGTGAGGAGGGTGGAGAGGTTACAGGAGGAGGACATCAGGGAAGAGTACAGGAGAGCAGTAGAAAGACGACTAGGTGGGTTCGACCTGGAAGTTATGGAGGAAGTGGAGGAGATGAGCAAGGTGCTTAGGGATGAGATCTGTGCAGCATGTGAGGAGGGGTGTGGAGTGAGGAGAAGAGGGAGGGGAGTGAAAGGTACAGCATGGTGGACAGCAGAAGTAAAGATAGCTGTGGAAGAAAAGAAGCAAGCATATAGAGAGTGGTTGGGTAGTAAAGGGAATGAAGATTTCGAGAGACAGAAATGAACCAGATACGTGGAGAGTAGGAGGGTGGTGAAGAGAGTAGTGAATGAAAGTAAGAGGAGAGTAGATGAGGAATTGGGAAGGAATCGGAGTGTAAAATGGAGGGAAATTAAGAAACTGTTCAGGAAAGAAGTGAAGAAAGTTAGGGAAGGTAGCAGGGGGAAACAGTAAGGGTGTGAAAGATAAGAATGGGAGAATGCTAGCCGAGAAGCAAGAGAGAGTCGAAAGATGGAGCGAGTACTTCAATGAGTTGCTAAATGTAAGGAATGAAGAGCCAGCAAACATAGTTGGATATGGTATGGGAGGGAGAAGCAGAGAAGTAGGAGAGGGGATGGTGGGGATCAGGAGATCAGAATTGTGTGAAGCCATGCCAAGAGTGAAGTTGGGGAAAGCACCAGGAACAAATGGAGTGTGTGGAGAAATGTTGAGTTATGGTGGTGAGATAGTGATCGAAGGGGTATGGAAAATGTGCAAACTAGCATGGGAGAAGGGGAGTGCACCCGATGCCAGGAAGACTGGCATAACAGTCCCCCTACATAATGGCAAAGGGGAAAGAGGAGTGTGTGGTAACCGCCGAGGAATATGTCTTCTAAGCGTAGTAGGGAAGGTATACAATAGGGTAGTGATTGAGAGAGTGAGAACAGAGAAATGGATAGGCGACGAGCAGGGAGGTTTTCGGAAGGGAGGAGGATGTGTAGATCAGATTTTTACCCTGAATTGTGTAGTGGAGAAATATCTGGCGAAGAAACAAAAGGTGTATGTTGCCTTTATGGACTTGGAGAAGGCCTATGACAGAGTGGATAGAGAAGGTTTGTGGAAAGTACTTATAGCATATACGGAGTAGATGGCAAGTGGCTGAAAGCAGTGACGAGCATGTACGAGGGTGCAAAGGCGGCAGTACGTGTGGAGAGTGAGCAGAGCGAGTTCTTTGACCTGAATGTTGGTTTGAAACAGGGGTGTGTGATGGCCCCGTGATTGTTTACTGTATATATGGATGGAGTCTTGAAAGAAATAATGCCAAGGGAGGGAATTGAGTTGAAGCTACCTATACTGCTGTTTGCGGATGATACAGTTCCGATAAGTGATAATGAATGGGAGTTAGAGGGCCGACTTTTCAATGAGATTTTGTTGACAATTATGACCCTTATTTTGTAATATTAATTTACTTTGATACTTAGCAACCCAATAAAAATGAATACAAAATATGTAGTTTCTTACCTTCAAGAGTTGCATACCATGCAGGTCTTGAGCTGGTGATGACCAGACCCACACAGACTTCTTGCAGCTTCGTCAGGTGATCGGGTAGTGCCCCTGAGAGTTGCGGCAGGTATGGCAGGTGCGGAAGGTGTGACAGGTTGGACAGGTGCGTGCGGTCCACCGATACGCGCAGGTGTGGAGGGTGGCAGGTCATCCACACTCTTCATCGTCGGTACTGTCGTAATTGGAGGGAGGCCTTCTACGTTGCCGTGGTAGTCCTGCCTTCTTTGGGTGGGTGAAGGGTTGTATGGCAGCCGTGACTGCCTCCCTTTCCTGCTCCTAAAAGAGAAGTCACGTCGTAATGACGCCAAAGTACTCCAGGTGGTAAGTGGTGAAGATGGAGTGCTAGCACGAGGAAATGTGGTAGCACGAGGAGGTGTGGGGGCATCCGTGTCTGGCGCCGGCACCACAGGGTTGGCGTGGGTGGCGACGGAGCGACACTGTTGGTGGGCTCTATATCTATAAGCTTGTCCTCAATGTCGTCATGTTCAGCTTCGTTGTCGCAATTGTTGTCAGAAAGCGAGTGAATGACTAAGAGGGTGTACGAGAGCTAGGTGGAAGGATGGAGTGAGGAAGTATATGAACGAAGGCGGTGCTGGTTGGGGGGGAGGGGCGTCGACTGACTGGGGATAGAGGTGCGTGGGGGCGGTTCGTGGGTGGCCACCCCTTCGGGGATTGCGACGTCAGGCAATAGACATATATAGATTTGTACATTTTGCCACATAAAAATAATAAAATTGTAACTTTCTTGTATGCCTCATCAACGCCTACCCTGATGCTGCATCACAACGTAGATCCTTTCGAATGTTTACAACTCATTCTCCATTAGTCCTGTGATTGGTGATGTCGTAGTTTTTTTCTGGATGTTATCATGCTGTGGCAGGCCAAGGTTGCAAGGGCTTGTCTGTTGGCAGGTGTATATCCTCATCTCTGAGGGCAGCTGTGATCTGTTCATGTCGTAGCTTCCGGCTGCCCACTCCCCAACAATGCCTGCCCTCAGTCCCATCTTGGCAATGATTTTCCCTACATTTTCTACTGAGAGGTGAGAGCAATATTGGCCGTCGGTGTTGTTGCCCTCCCGATTCACAAACATCTTACATTTTGGACTTACCCATGTGGCAACTACTGGGCGATAATATTTCATGTACGCCTCAAGAGCAGCTGCCTCTGTATTGCCTAAGTAGAGGATGCAGGGGTCTTTGGCCCCCGTTTTGTGTCGTGCTACTCTACCATCTTCGACGCCGGTTGTGCTTCCCTCGTAGGCACTGATTGTCAATTCAGTAAACTCCTGATTTCTTCGTAGGCAGCGAACGAACAGTCTCACAATCAGTGCATCTCTCAGGTTGACTTATTCTTTCTTCATATGTTGGCTTGCTGGTGCACGGCCATCGTGGATTAATGATGCAGCATTGTTTATGAGAATTTCAATAGCATCATTAGTTTCTAGGCTACGCGCATCCTCCATTGGCAACATCTCGCCTCATTTTGCTGTATACGGTGTTCTCTCTGTCCCGCCTCATCCATGCCAAAGTATTCTGTGGAAGAAAATATGACAGAACACAATAAATAGTTGTACAACATGTGGAATCACTTTTTTTACATACAATTTTAAAAACAAAATACTAGAAGACATGTAACGCTCACAAATTGGAATAGGAACTAATAGATAGCGATACTATAACGTTATGTTGATTGAACTTTGAGAGGGTCGACTTTCTGGGGGCAAAAATCCTGGGAAAACAAAATCATAAATCAAGTACTTCTCAATGAATATGCCTAAAACTCACTATGAACATACAGTACATATGCACCCTATGAACCAAATCAGCATATAAATAACCATCCCAAAACACACGAAAGTAATAAAAAATAAGGGCAAACGAAAAAGGCCAAAATAAGTATTATTTGACGTTACATTGAGAGGGCCGACTTTTCAATGAGATTTTGTTGACAATTATGACCCTTATTTTGTAATATTATTTACTTTGATACTTAGAAACCCAATACAAATGAATACAAAATATGTAGTTTCTTACCTTCAAGAGTTGCATTCCATGCAGGTCTTGAGCTGGTGGTGACCACACACAGACTTCTTGCAGCTTCGACAGGTGATCGGGTAGTGTCCCTGGGAGTTGCGGCAGGTGTGGCAGGTGCGGAAGGTGTGACAGGTCGGGCAGGTGCGTGCGGTTCACCGATACGCACAGGTGTGGAGGGTGGCAGGTCATCCACACTCTCTTCATCGTCGGTACTGTCGTAATTGGAGGGAGGCCTTCTACGTTGCCGTGGTAGTCCTGCTTTCTTTGGGTGGGTGAAGGTTTGTATGGCAGCCATGACTGCCTGCCTTTCCTGTCGCTCCTCCCTGCTCCTAAAAGAGAAGTCACGTCGTAATGGCGTCAAAGTACTCCTGGTGGTATGTGGTGAAGACGGAGTGCTAGCACGACGAGGTGTGGTAGCACGAGGAGGTGTGGGGGCATCCGTGTCTGGCGTCGGCACCAGGGTTGGCGTGGGTGGCGACGGAGCGACAATGTGGGTGGGCTCTATACCTATAAGCTCGTCCTCGATGTCGTCATGTTCAGCTTTGTTGTCTCAATTGTTGTCAGAATCACTAGAGACGTCCTCAAAGTCGTCCAACATCGAAGATATGTCATCCTGGGAGAGTCCTCGCCGGGCCATGGCGACTGCTGTGAAAGAACAGAATTTGTTTTTAGGATAAATTTCTAGTGGCAACATCGGGCATGGTGCCAGCTACTATGGATATACATCCTCAACTTTGGCAGGTGACGTTTTTCTTTTCTTTTCTGGAAAATAATTCAATATTCATGCGAGATATGTCTATTTAAAGATTCAAAATATTTATAATAAAAGTTGTATATACTGTTTTAGTTTGCATATAATTAATTACAAATGCATTACAATGTTTCTTTACTTTAAAGTGAATTGTTTTTATTTCTGTAATGTTTGACCTATTATAATAAGAAAAAAATTGAATTATGGAAAGCAAACCTAACGTACGTGTCTGAGGGGTTGCTGGTATTCCAAGGAGTCTTTGTTTTTCTTAAGTGCATATCGATCCGTTTAACTGATTTTGGGCAGAAGGAACAATCATATAGGTTTGTTTTCTTTGCATTTGTTGGTGGCAGGGGCCTTTTCTTAGAGAACCTATTTGCTGCAGCCAAAACATTCTCTCTATCATCGTTAGTTAGGTACGAGTGGCAAACGGCCATGTGCTTCTGTAGGTTGGCTGATTCGCTGTAGCAACTGGCGACTGGGCATGGTCTGCCTGGTCTCTTTGTTGTCTTGCTGATCGCTTTGGGCTATTTACGATTTGGGCCTTTGTTTCCATTTAGAAACTTTCTTGCACACTGCCACTGCAGGAGTATAATATTCTTTTCTCGGCCTTTCTCTTCGGCGTGTGCATAAACCTTTAACCGTCCTGGTGGTGTAATGGTTAAGGTGGCAACAATCTGTGTGTCATAACCCGGGTTCGAATTCTGGCGGATCATATATACTTTAATTAATTTCATTGGGGGTGTTGGGTGTTGTGGTGAAATTAATAAAATATAGATTCAGTTCATCAAGTTCATCTTTTTTATTTGGTATTTGTTGGTCATAGAAATTATCAACAGTCCGTAAAGTCTTAATATTGCGGACACGTTCGATCTCATTGTTCAGTTGTCGTCTATGATGTTTAGAGTGGTGCTTCGTCACATATATTCGGTTATGTAGACTTTGAAGTATAAGCCTTTTTAAGTCACCAACCCTCTCTTCGGTTAGTTCTGTGAAAGAAAGAAAATTCTTTGAAATGCTTGATTACAATACAATTATTAGGAACACAAACATATAACACATCGCAAGTATAACACAAGGGGAAATTTAAGAAAAAATAAAGATACCAGCTCACCAGTTGTTTCAAGTAGCACGTCATCTGCAGTGCCTCTACCTAGAGACCAGGAGACAACGGGGTGTCTGATTTATTTGTCTTTTTCCTAGCGTGGTTGGATGTGTTCCGTCTCATTTATACCACTATGCATCGCTGCTTCATCTTCTTCCTCTTCTTCGTGCCTGAAAATGTGAAAATGTTTTCATTCGTTCAAATACTATTGAGCAATATTGTCATTGAGATCATATTTTCATGAGAAAATGTAATAAATGATACTTACAATTAATCTTGGAGCTGGTCTTTTTTCCCGTTTCGACATAGTCTTTCTGCATACGTTGCTTTGCTGGTGCACGTCCATCGTGGATTAATGATGCAGCATTGTTTATGGGAATTTCAATAGCGTCATTAGTTTCGAGGGTATGCACATCTTCCATGGCTAACAGCTCAGCCTCATTTTGCTGTTTACGGTGTTCCCTCTGTCCCACCTCTTCCACGCCAAAGTATTCTGTGAAAGAAAGAACCCCATGCAATAATGTCGATCAGAGAACATAATAATTAGTTGTACAACACGTGGAATCATCACTTTTACAAATATAAACACGAAAATACGAAACATTCAAATAATTAATCGATCACATTATACTTACTATTTGCTTTAATTGGCGACAGCTCACCTAACCGGGCCTAGGAGATTTCCTGTTACTTGGAATTGTCGATTCTCTATTTCTTTGAGAAACTTGAGAGCATGCGTTCAGGAGTCGGTCATCATTCTGAGTGTGCTCGCGGAGAGGGTTTCAGAGCGTGCCATTAACCCCTTCTGTTCCGGCGACGTCCTTTTAACTTAATGTTGGCTACTATTAGACGAATTTCTTCCGTTTAAAAAGTGCCTCCAGCAATTGACAGGCTTGGAACTACCGCAGAACCCGTTTTAATACCACAGAACATTCTTAAACTACAGAAATTCGTATAAATATAGCTAGAAAAACTTAAAAAGCCGTCGCCGGTACAGGTTAATTAAGGGTCCTCCGGTCATTACAGCTTCTCGGGTGAGTTGAATTATCTTAAGCCCCCCTCCCCAAAGGTAGTTGTACAAGACGTGGAATCATCACTGTTACAGATATAAACACGAAAATACGAAACATTCAAATAATTAATCGATAGCATTAAACTTACTATTTGCTTTAATTGGCGACAGCTCGCCTGACCGGGCCTAGGAGATTTTCTGTTACTTGGAATTGTCGATTCTCTATTTCTTTGAGAAAGTTGAGAGCATGCGTACAGGAGTCGGTCATCATTCTGAGTGTGCTCGCGGAGAGGGTTTCAGAGCGTGCCATTAACCCCTTCTGTACCGGCGACGTCCTTTTAACTTAATTTTGGCTACTATTATACGATTTTCTTCAGTTTAAAAATTGCCTCCAGCAATTGACAGGCTTGGAACTAACGCAGAACCCGTTTTAATACCACAGAACATTCTTAAACTACAGAAATTCGTATAAATATAGCTAGAAAAACTTAAAAAGCCGTCGCCGGTACAGGTTAATTAAGGGTCCTCCGGTCATGACAGCTTCTCGGGTGAGTTGAATTATCTTAAGCCCCCCTCCCCAAAGGTATTTCTCCCAATTTCCTCCTCTGTTCCGCGTGACCCAAAGAGGGCATCTCTAAAGGGACAATCATATAGGTTTGTTTTCTTTGCATTTGTTGGTGGCAGGGGCCTTTTCTTAGAGAACCTACTCGCTGCAGCCAAAACATTCTCTCTATCGTCGTTAGTTAGGTACGAGTGGCAAACGGCCATGTGCTTCCGTAGGTTGGCTGATTCCCTGTAGCAACCGGCGACTGGGCCTGGTCTGCCAGGTTTATTTGTTGTCTTGCTGATCGCTTTGGACTATTTACGATTTGGGCCTTTGTTTTCATTTAGAAGCTTTCTTGCACACTGCCACTGCAGGAATATAGTATTCTTTTCTCGGCCTTTCTCTTTCTTCAGTTCATCTAGTTCAGCTTTTTTCGTTTGTATTTGTTGGTCATAAAATGATCAACAGTCCGTAAAGTCTTAATATTGCGGACACGTTCGATCTCAGTGTACAGTTGTCGTCTATGATTAATCTTGGAGCTGGTCTTTTTTCCCGTTTCATCACTGATATAAACGCTAAAACTATCGTTATACATTACTTCTATAAAATCCAATATTGATGAGAAAATATTCTTAACATCGCCATCATGTTCAGCGGAAAATATAGCTATGGTTTAGTATGTATGATAATACAAATGTGTTATTTAGCCGGTTTCGGATATATTGTAAAGAAATGTGACACATACCACAATTCGCAGCAGAAATATTTACGAATATTAATTGTATACGATATAACCGTTATACAATAGATACACTATTTTTGGGTTGATAGAAAAAATATTGTTGTATAGATTCCCTCTATCTTGTGAAGTGTATTTCAATGCAGTTGGGGTTATATTTGTGGGTGAAAAGGAGTGATAACATTATTATGTTGGCTGCGGCTAGAAGCTTTTTGGCCCAAGCTGGAGTACTAGCTTAGTAGGGCGGGCGAGCGTTTTACTATACTGTGCGTTTTTTACAGGGTAGGTGGGAGGTGGAGAGCGCGGCTCACTTCCTATGTAGGCGGGAGAGGCACGCCAAAGGTTAATGTACCACTGTGTAAAAATCATAAAAATCCATCGATTATGTTTCGAGTTACGCACCATTTTTCACTTTTTAGATTAGAAATGTAATTTATATATATTTCATATTTTGAAATATAGGATTCAGGTTTTATACACTCCTATGAGCAGGTTCAAGCGCAACATGATAAATATTGTTGTGTAGACTTCCCTCTATTTCGTGAAGTGTATTTCAATGCAGTTGGAGTGATATTTGTGGATGAAAAGGAGCGATAACATTATTATGTTGGCCGCGGCTAGAAGCTTTTTGGCCCAAGCTGGAGTACTAGCTTAGTAGGGCGGGCGAGCGTTTTACTATACTGTGCGTTTTTTACTGGGTAGGTGGGAGGTGGAGAGCGCGGCTCACTTCCAATGTAGGCGGGAGAGGGTAGGCCAGGCACGCCCAAGTGTTAATGTACCATTGTGCAAAAATCATAAAAATCCTTCAAGTACTTTTCGAGTTAAGGGTACTTCACACAGTCAGCAATGCGAGCTAGAATCACTAGGAGTAGCTGAAAATTCCGATTCCTTGGCTTATTCGCGGTGAAAATCGATGACTCCTAGTGATTCTAGCGATATCCTAGGGATTCCTGTTAGACTCCCAGTGACTCCAAACCAGTCCCGGCCGATTGGCCCTGTCCGACAAAATGTTCACCGTCTTAAAGGTTCTCGCCACGAATCGGACCATTCCCTGTAATACTTCTCACGTGAAAGTATACTATACAGTATACGGGTAGTTCACTTTTCTCGGTCAAACATTATAAATAGACCTAGTATTAACCTTATAAGTACAATTTCCCACAAGACATTGTATTCACCCAGTGATTGTGTGTAGAGAATGAAATTACGGTAGGTGAGGTAATTCATAATGTGAACAATGTATGGTCAATGTTACAATACCCTACTTGTAGTCTACAAGTTCTGCAACTCCCCTTACCTAACATAACGAGAGTGGTGGAGACGTGTTTGTATGTGTTTTGAAATGTCAGATTCGTTTGGGGGTGCAGAGTAGAGTTTGGATTACTACTTGGAGGGGCGTTGTAGTCGCCGGGTTAAAGTTTGAGCCAGCGGAATCATGGCTTGGTGGTTGTTCAGGGGCCGTTGTAGTCGCCGGTTAATAATCTAGAAGTTCTGCAACTCCCCTGACCTAACCTAAGCAAACTAACACAACCTATAAGTGTTACCTATATTAGGTAATCGTATGAAATATTACAGAACTCGGTAACGAATGAAAACAAGAAGATGTGATGGATTAAATATATTTGCGCACCATTTTTCACTTTTTAGAAATGTAAGTTATATTTCATATTTTGAAATATAGGATTCAAATTTTATACACTCCTATGAGCAGGTTCAAGCGTGACATGATACAAGATCTATACACTTCTATGTGCAAGATAAAGCATAGTACGACCAAATACGAATATACAGTATATACTTACAACAAAACTCTGTTCGGCGGCCGTAATCGCAAGAGAGAGAGAGAGAGAGCCGGCGGCGGAAATTTCACCACGGTGGACGAGTGGAACACCTCGAAGATGTGTCCTCGTTGCTAGGTACGGGCCTCCTGTCCGAAGGCTAATTACTGACTGACCCGCGGTCAAGCACTGTTACCTAAGAATATCTCGCATTGGCTCAAAGCACTAGCCGGTACCCTGTACAGATGAACGAAGCACTAGACGATACCCTTAGGAACGAAGCACTAGATGGTACCCAGTCCAGATGGGCGAAGCACCTAGACGGTACCCTGTCCAGATGAACGAAGCACTCGACGGTACCCTGTCCAGATGAACGAAACACTAGATGATACCCTGCCAGGTGAACGAAACAATAGACGGCACCGTGCCCTAATGGAAGACGCACTAGACGGTAGCCTGCCATTCTAAAAAAAATTGATATACAGATTTTCCGCACATGGAGAGCCAATAATTTAAGTCTCTATTCACATTACGGACAGGCCAGTTGCAGGATGACGTTCCCTAAGAAGTCTCTAACCTCTGGTACTCAAAGTAAGGGTTCCGCCATACTGCAGCAATTAGTATTACGGACAGACCATTTGCAAGAGTATTTGTGGAAACTTTTTCACATACAAAGCATGACCTAGGTGTTTACAACGTAATATACGAAGCATTGATTAGATGACCGAGACACTAAACGAAGAATTGGGGGAGGTACATTTTCCTGTGAAACGCCTTTGAACATTGCCTCAGCCGTCATCGAGAAATGATGGAGAGTCACTCTTCGAACAATTTAGCTTTTTTGAGAAATTTTTTTTTTTTCGTAATTTGTCCACAAAAGATTTCACACACACAAATTTAGACCCTCCCCCACCCCAAAAAAGGTTCACCGCCAACTCAAGTCGAATAGCAGATTTTATTGTTGGTGAGTCGTCTGCCTGGGGTTGTCGGAGCTCTCGAATCAAAGTATTTCCGATCGCTCCCAAAGCTCACCAACTCCCGTTGGACAGCAGAAGATCGCCTAAATGTTTGTGTGAAAATACAAGAACATATGTTTTTTCGTGAAAGATAAATTTTTCGAAGTGCGACTCTCCATCATTTTTCGATGACGGCTGAGGAAATGTTCGAGGGCGTCTCACAGGCAAATTTACCTCCCCCAATGATTCATATAGTGTGTCGTCTACACCTAGGTCATGCTTCGTATTGTTCGTCCTAGAGTATCTCTGCCCAGAGATTGGTCCATAGAGTACATATGACCTAGAGGTGAAAGAAGACGCCACAGATCTGTAAATAGGGATCCGCACGTTCGAGAGATGGCAGCACGATCACAATGGGAGGGGAGGGTCCCCACAAAGACATTATATTGACTATCCTCGGTCCCATTAATTCACGCTTTCGCCTCCAGGTCATATGTACTCTATGGATTGGTGTACCTGCGAGGTGTGAAAAATTTGAACACTATTTTTTTGGAGAGAGAGATTTTGGAGAGAGAAAAGATTTTCGGTGAGGTACGCCATCGCACATTTCTCCAAGATTTATCGATGTCTGTCGCATGACAACGACGCTGGTCATTGTTTCCTCTCACTCAAGTTACCGAAAGATTGGTCTACCTGCGAGGTCTGCGTTCGTTGCTCTGAGAGGAACAATGACCAGCTTCGTCGAAGATGATATTTCAATATAAAGGGTCCAATGTAGCCCAGAAACTCTTCCCAGATTCGACTACGTCGTCGCTGACATTACAGAGAGGCTTCCAGGTGGAAAAAAACACTAATGTGTAAACAATTAATGATTTTCAATACAACAAAGATTATGTAATAGTTGTTTTTATTTCCTAACCGGCTATATTTTTGTCAACTGGCTAAACCATATGTCAGACCCAGAATTCTTCCGCAGGAGCGGTCAGGAAGAAGAACCCAAAGTTACACAGTCAGAGCGACATATTTCGACGTGTCTTCTCCCTCCCTCCCTCACTGAATGTGGGGGCAGCCCTGTATGAGCGGAGCACGGGTTAGAAGTTGTTTGAGAGACTGGGTTGGGGTGGGGGAGCAGTGTTGTGTATATGTTGTGTATTATAGTCCAGGCGGAGCGATATTGTAGATGGACAATTGGCCGCTCCTCAATCTTGAGGAGGCGTGCGATGATCTGTGTAATTCACCTGCCTCGGTTATTGTTTTTGGAGTGAATGCTATTGGGTGTGATTCATTCGGGTTCGCCTATGATTTAGCAGCTCTATACCCCTATGCTGATGTGTACAGAGAGAGAGACGCAATCTATCCAGAGATCGGATAGATTTCTATTCGAGAGGCCTCCCAACGACCCTAGGCAGAGGACTCTAATTAACCCACAAAACATATTCCGCTATTCAAAAACGAGACTTCGCTGTGATGTGAAAAAGTGTTAACAATATTTTTTGCCAGAGAGGTAAATATTTCGGAGAACCACTCTCCAATTTTTCTCGATGTGGTACCCTATCTCGTTTCATAACACCGAATACTGCATCGTCTGTGGATTTTCCTAAAAATAAGTACATCTATGTGGAAAGTTACAAAAACAAGGACTCGCATAGTACAATTTTATTATTCTTATTAGGCAAAATGTACAAATAATTAATTGATATAGGGTCGAATATGGTCGGAGGCACATGGTAATACAATTTTGCCAGTTGGTCCACACACCAAAGGGTTATTGCATTCAAATTCCAACCTTACCTCAAATATCCCTGTAAGACCATTTGCTCTCTAAAGGGATAAAATATAGTTCTATATTTTGTTTATTTTAATAAAAACAAATGAGAGTGGTCTGCCGAGGTGTTTCTGAATATTTTTTAGAATGCCGAGGGTCATTGGAGGACCCTCGAATCGAAATATATCAGATTGCCACGAAAGCGACGTCGAGAAATATTCGAGAGTATCTCCCCGAAAAATTAACCTCTAATGAAAAATTTGAACAATATTTGTTTCCTGTTGTGAAAAATCTGAACAATAATTTTTTGAGAGAGGTGAATTTTGGGGGATAAACTTCTTATGAAATATTTGAACAATAATTGTTTTCCAGTTGTGAAAAATTTGAACAATTTAACAATATTGTTTTTGGGAGAGAAGTGATTTTTTTTTGGGGGGAGGGGAGACACTCACAAACATTTATCGATGTCAGCCTTCATGGCGATCGAATAGATTTCTATTCGAGAGGCCTCCTAACGACCCTCGGCAGAGGACTCCAAATTTAACCCTAAAAATATTCCGCTATTCAAAAAAAGAGACTGCTGTGGTGTGAAATATTTTAACAATATTTTTGTAGAGTGAAATACTGGATCGTCTGTGGTTTTTCCTATAAATAAATACAACTATGTGGAAAGTTACAAAAACAAGAAATATAGTAGTAGAGTAGTACAATTTTATTATTAATTTTATTATTCTTATTTGGCAAAAATGTACAAATAATTCATTAATATAGGGTCGGAGAGGTGAGACAATTTTGCCAACCTTACTTCAAACATCCCTGTAAGGTCATTTACCCGTTACCCCATTAAATACAAATATTTGTGTTTGGTTTGCCGTGTCCCAATACCAAATTTAATCGTTTTGTTTATTTTTGTTCTCCTCCCGACTTGATTTGACTGTCGTTGTATTTCAGTCGTTTTGAATCTACCATAAATAGAGTTCTTTCTTTCTAGGTAGAGAACATTCCAATCAATTTCCCGTCTCCCTATACCTATTCGGGGGAATTTACCCATTAAATGCTTCACATCCTCATATATAGTCGGAATCGTTTGAATTGGCAATGATGGCATTTTGAAAATGTTGACAGATCCATGATTTATCAATTTTGAAGTCTTCTTGACGATGAAACTTGTCGATGCTTCACTGATCGACCCCTCCAGGGCTGCTTGGTTCATCTGCATCTGTGATTCTGCACTTTCTATGATGGTTGGTGTAACTGGCGAAAAAGGCCCTTGCTCATCCATAAGAGTCGTTGCCTCACTAATGGACCCCTGGAGAACCGCAGACCTTGATCCACAGACCGAAACTGACAAGGTTGATTCATACCTGAAGAGTAAAAAACAATATATATATACAGTATATATAAAGTTGCTCAGTATATGTTAAAATAGTAATTATTATTATTATTATTATTATTATTTCCAAATATTAATCATACTATAATAATATTTAATAATAGTATTGCAATTATATAAATTTCAATTAAATGTAAGTAATAAATATATAACTTACACATTGTCCTCCTGAAGTGTTGTCACCTCGCTAACGGATCTGTGCAGCACTGCAGACCGAGATCCACAGCCTGGAACTGAAGATCCGTGTTTTGATGCAGATGACGTACGGTACACCTGAATTGTAGTCACCTCGCTACCGGATCCTTGTAGCACTGCGGACAGAGATCCACAGTCAGGAACTGACAGAGTCCCATCATCCAAGGGTACATTACTTAACTGTAGCCTGAAAAGTGTGGGGCAAAAAAATATACATAAGTTGTTATAATGCAAATATAAAGTTAATTGTAGCATGATTTATTATATTAGTATACAATAATTCCCTAAATACACCAAAAAAAATAGGATTTTGTTTTCAAATGTTGTGTACTTACCTGGGAGGAACGTATTCTGAAGGACCGGCAAGAGGACAGGCCACACTTACATCCTGTGAAGGCTTTGAAGAGCGTGACATTCTAGCGTCCTCCCCCAGCTCCATTAATGGCAAGCCATGCTTTTTCCTGAAAGAAGATAGAAATTCCTACTGTTAGTATTCTCACTATATTTCTCCTGAAACAAATTTAACCCTTTATCTGGCAAATGGCCTTACAGGGATATATGAGGTAAGGTAGGATTTTTAATGCAATAACCCCCTGGCATGTGGATTAACTGACAAAATTATATTACCTTGTGTCTCTCACCTCTCAGACCCCAATTAGAGTAATTATTTGTACATTTTGCTAAATAAAAATAATACAAATGTAAAGTTTCTGTATCAAAGTATTATTCACACTGCAATAATATTTAATAATATTATTGTATATATTTAAATTAAATGTAAGTAAAAGTAATAAACTTACACATTATCCTCCGGAAGTGTTTTCACATCGCTAAAGGATCCTTGCAGCACTGCGGACCGAGATCCACCTAGAACTGAAGATCCGTGTTTTGATGCAGATGGTGTATGGTCCTCCTGACTTGTAGACTCCTCCTGAATTGTAATCAGCTCACTAATGGATCCCATCAGCACTGCGGACAGAGATCCACAGTCTGGAACTGACAGAGTCCCATCATCCAACGGTACATTAGTTGACTGTCGCCTGAAAAGTGTGGGGCAAAAAATATACATAAGTTGTTTTAGGGGAAATATAAAGTTAATTGTAGCATGATTAATTAGTATACGATAATTCCCTAAATACACGAAATACTTTGTTTTTCTTCACATTGTGTGCACTTACCTGGGTGGAACGTATCCTGAAGGAGCGGGAAGAGGACAGGCCGCACTTACATCCTGCGAAAGCTTTGAAGGGCGTGACTTTCTGGCATCCTCTCCCAGTTCCATTAATGGCAAGCCATGCTGCTTCCTGAAAGATTATAAAAATGCCGGCTGTTAGTATTCTCATTATTTGTCCTCTGAAACAAATTTAATCCTTTAGCGGGCAAATGACCTTTGAGGAAGGTTGGAATTTGAATGCAATATCCCTCTGGCATGTTTACCAACTGGCAAAATTATATTACCGTGTGTCTCTCACCTCTCGGACCCCATTTTAATGAAGCATTTGTACATTTTGCCAAATAAAAATAATAAAATTGTGACTTTTATGTAAGCCTCATTAACACCTACCCTGATGCTGCATCACAACGTAGATTCTGCAGACTGTTCACAACTCTGTTTCCAGTAATCCTGCGATTGGTGAAGTCGTAGTAATTTCTGCATGTTGTCATGCTGTGGCAGGCCAAGGTTGCAAGGGCTTGTCTGATGGCAAGCGTATCCTCATCTTTGAGGGCGGCTGTGATCTGTGCATGTCGTAGCTTCCGACTGCCCACTCTCCCAACATTACCTGCCCTCAGTCCCATCTTGGCAATGATCTTCCCTACATTTTCTATTGAGAGTCGAGAGCAACATTGGCCATCGGGGTCGTTGCCTTGCCCCGATTCACAAAAATCTTTTTTACCAATTTTTTTGGGGGCCTCTTACCACATGTTGGCAACTATTGGGCGATAATATTTCATATGTACGCCTCAAGAGCAGCTGCCTCTGTATAGCCTAAGTATACAGCATGCAGGGATCTTTGGACCCCGTTTTTTGTGTCGTGATACCTGTAGCAAGTTACCTTTTCTGCCATCTTCGACTTCTGTTGATCTTCCCTCGTATTC